>CM032879.1:2283498-2788498 GCA_019176425.1 Megalops atlanticus | reverse complement strand
GTGTGATTCCAGACTGCTAATGAAGTTCTCTGAAAGCACTAATATTTATAAATGCTGCCGGCTGCTGTGGGCCTTTGTCAGCTTTTGTAGTGAAGGTGGCTGTTAGTGCTTCCTTTGGTCTGACTGAGAGATTCTTTGTATTATTCAGTACCCATACTACCCCCAAAGTGGTCAAAATAAAAGCTCACCTCTCAAAATGCATACCTATAAAAAGCATACAGCAAGAACCACATATTATAAAATGGCACACAAAATAAGCAGCCTTATTACAGCAATAGGTCTAAGACCAATACCTTCAAAAAGTTTTATAAATAAGGGAAAACTAATCTGAACTTCACAGGCATAACTGCACAGGTTTATGCATAAAAGGATTCCAGGTCTCCAGGGGATGGAGCAAAAACCATTTAACACCACATTATCTTAGATCTATAATGTTGAGACCTCCAAGCAGTTTCACTTTACTGGCCATATTTACAGGCTCTCACGACTCCCCACTGAATCCAGTCTCTATAAATTAGAGCACGCATGTTTTGGAAAGATTGTAGAGCCAGCTTCGGCTGGCAAAAAGCTGTGCCCTACTCTCTTGTTCTCTGCTCAGTGCATCCCCTCCTCTTTCCTATCAGAAGTCACACTCCCTTGTCTGCCGTTGGACAGGCCAAACCCTGGTCACGCCCACCATCACCAGTTGGGTAAGAAGCCCTACCCCTTGGCAGCACCGGCCTCTTTATCTTGATGTGTCATCACATGAGCTCACCCACGCACTCTGCCCCTCCTCTCTACTTCAGCAAGCTTTTCTACACTATATTTTCACTGCCTGCCTTGCTCTTTTGACATAATATGCAGCCACCAAACAAAACCCTTCAGAACTACAAAGCATGCCAATTTCAGGATCATCTTGTCTCTTTCCTCTCTGTGGCCTTAACAGTTTCCATGTTAAGTTTCACTCAAAGTTAGATTTTACTAAGCTTATAGGTACTATCTTTATGGGTAATGTGGGTAGTTGCTACTTCTCACACCTACCTTTAGAAGTGCTGTTGAGGAGGTTTAATTGTTCCGGTAGCAGACACATCCTGTTCACAAAGAACCTTTCACCCAGAGACCCAACAGAGGGAGAGGGGACCGGGGATTGAAGAGAAGTGAGATTTTGCCACTTTAAAAACTGCCACCCCCCTCACTCATACCACACCATACCATACCATACCACTCATACTTTCACTATGAGTCTGCATTGGGGATGCCTTCTGTCAAGAAATATATAGAGAGAGACCGGGCTGTGGCAACTGCTAAGAACAGGAACACATTTTCACACAAATGGACCCAAAGTCTCAATCTCTCTCATTCACTGACTCACTCGCGTGCACACACACACACACACACACACACACACACACACGCACACACTGGAATCATGCACACATGCGCACACACATGCACACACAATCACACATGTACATGTACATGCACACACACACACGTTTGGCAAAGCCAGTAGTGCCACAGACACTTTGTCCAGCTATAATATCAATGAATATTGCAGTGCTGTGTGTGGTGGGGCTTGTTACACTGTTGGTCATATCTTGCGTATCCTGCGGGAGCAGCAGGCAGCAGCATTTCACACCATATGCCACAGCCAAGCACAGTTTCAGTTGGGCACAAGCTTAAATCGCAAAACCAAACTCCAGCACATACTCATCTCTGTCCTTTTGAGGTAATTGAAAAACATTGCTGGCTTAGGAGATGTCTCAAGAGAAAACTTCAAATGTGTATTAAAAGCCTTTGTGAAACCAACCCTTTCCAGTCATTGAAGAAAAAAAAGCAACAAGTACGAAAACATCAAACCTTATTTACTGGTATTAACTAACATGTGCTTTTTGAGTAGTTACCAACTGCACGCTGAATCCAACTGTCAATTGCATTTCTCATCATTCACTGAGTCTTCACTGTGATTGATTAATGCATTTCTGATCATTCATGTGATTCAAACAGGATCTCTGTAAATCCTCTTTGCTATAAATTCCCTTTACAAAATCATTATACAAATAAAACTAAACTGAACTGAACTGATCTGAAATGAATTGAAATGTATGAATTAGCTCACTTTACTCGACTGGACCATCTACTGCATTTTGAGTTTGACCACCGGAGCAAAGCTGCAGGACACAGACATAGGTTGTCCCTGCATATGTGTCCGATCACCCTGTCTCTCTGGATCCGTGACACCAGGTTGTCATCACAGCACTGTAGCGATCACATTAATGGAATATATAGCTGTGAAAAAAGTGAGGTACCAAGAACGAAATTAAAAATATATGTCCTGTGAGACATATTACGTGTTACCAGGCCCTGTATCCTTCTACCTAAGTGTGCTAAACGCACAGTTTGATTGACACATTCTCTCCAAGTCAAACTAGTTTCAGTCAGCTGACATGTCCCTTGGGCACATTGGGTCTGGCTGCCTCGGGGCTCTGTGGGGGACAGGGCTCGCTACAAAGGGGTCCGGAGGCACTGGGTCCTGTGGATGGTTAATCACAGCCCGTACTGGGCGCACGCACGCATGCATTAATGCATGCATGGATCTGGACCTGCAGTTCAGCTGGCCCACCTGTTCACAGTGCTGTGCGCTCCAGCCCCCCCCCCCCACCCCCAAACCTTTTGCGGTTCCTCACGCCTTCGCTGAACAGGTATATCTCAGCATTCCACGAGCACCGCGGCTGTGGGAAGGCAGCTCTGAGGAGGTTGAGGCAGCTCAGATATGGCCAGGACAGCCAGCTGAAAGCGATTTAGTGAAGCGCACCACTTTCTAAAGGTGTAAGGCCTCTCTGCACTTGCTGTCTCATTGGCTGGCAGCCAGCCCTGCAAATGGTGAGGCCGACAGGCGAAACCCAGCCGACACTTGTCAAAAGGCAAGCAGTGCCTGAGCTCGATTTGGTCTGATTCATTTCTCCCAGTTGTGTAGAGGTGTAAACGTGTCACTGAAACACCACTGGTAATCATCTATTATGTCTTATTTAGGAATTCCTGATTAATGATTGATTAATAACCCTTGCCCCTACCTTGTGTTCAGTGTGAGGCCCAGAGTTCCTGTACATTTACAACATGTATTAAACATGAAATCACATAAGAAACCACATGCAATTTTAATGCTGAGTGTGCCAAGGTCTGATGTGCGTGTGTGTGTGTGTGTGTGTGTATCTGTCTCTCTGTCTGTCTGTGTTCATGTGTTAAGCTGAGTGGCACTGAGAGCTGTGCTACAGCAGGAAGGGAAAACTTTAAGCCCTAACCTCGAGCACACCTGTACGGTGGCTGCTGAATCACCAATATGGAAACTCCCAGAATGCCTCTGCTTCCCAGGCATTAGGGTACACGCATTCCACATGCTGTTTTCACTTCCCTCCTGCCTCCTTACCCCTCCCTCCTGCCCCCATTCTGCTTCTATGTGATTTGTGGAGGATGTCCGTGGGTTGTCCTTGCAACTGCCACCGACTGTGAGGTTCACGACCCTCTACCACCCCGACCGATTCAGGCATTCGTCATTCCAAGCATTCATCATTTTCAAACACACTGCACCGGTGTGATTAATGAAATATCCTTCCAAACACTTAAGTTGGTGAATGCGTGTGTGTGTGTGTGTGGTTGTGTGTGTGTGTATGTGTGTGTGTGTGAGAACATGCCATGGGAGTCACTCTGCATGAGAGGGAGAGAAAATGTGCATGTCTGTGTGTGTGTATATGTGTGTGTATGCATGTATGTGCGTGTGTGTGTGTGTGTGTGTGTGTGTGTGTGTGTGTGTGTGTGTGTGTGTGTGTGTGTGTGTGTTTGTGTGTGTGTGCACGTATGTATGTGTGTATTTTCAAAGTTCTCAGATTCCTCTGTTCTTCATGCTCAGCCCTGGGGCTCTCTCTCTCTCTCTCTCTCTCTCTCTCTCAGTCTGTCTGTTCCTCTCCTTTTCTCTCTCTATCTTTCTCTCCTGCTCTCTCCCTCTCTGTGTGTACGTGCAGTCTCTTCTGAAAATACCTTTAGGATTAGCTGGGGAGTGGGAGGTGGAGGTAGTGATTGACGTTGGAAAGGCTAAGACAAGTCTGAACCAGAAGGGGACAGGAGTGCAGCAGGGGGAATTTTGGTTCTGTTCCTTCAACTCTCTGCCCATGCAAACTCTGTCTCACCCCTATACTGTTACAAAATACAATAGCATACACTTCCCAAGCCTTCTCCTCACTCAAAGTCATCACCCTCCTCTGCCCTCCCGGTCTCTGTGAGACAGCATTAGCGTGGGGCTCCACTGGCTCCAGAGGCCTGGAACCGTTTAAACGCACTGACCTGAGATCTTTACCTTGTGAGTGCAGGAAAACCATGAAAATCACAGGCTGAATTTAAAACTCATCTCAGATCTGCCATGTGAGTACAGGAGAAGCATGAAAATCACAGGCTGAATTTAACACTGACCTGACATCTTTACCATGTGGAAATCACAGACGGAGCGCCTGGGAATAGGTGTGTGTGACGCTAATGGCTCACCCCACAGAAACCCTCTGAGGTTCATCTCATTTCAGACAATCATTACAGTCATCGTCATCACTGCAGTAACCTTAGAGCCTGATTGACAAGGCCCTGACCAGGCTACAGGTGGGAAAAAACCAGGCCATGCCTTTTCACAGCACGTTTGTGTGAACCACCGGCTCCATGGTCAACACAGCTGCTGAACCGTATCCGAGGGATGGTTCAGTGGTTATGTCAACCAACAACTGCTGGACCATGCAAAAGCTTTTGAGGCTGCCAGGGTGCATACACTAGGAGCATTAGGACACCGTGAGAGAGGGTCCCACAAACAGCCATGATTTACGTCATTGCCTCAAACTGAACTGTTTTGCCATTTGCCATCTTTACACGGAGTCACGTTCTGATCATAATCTAATGAAGTTAATGATCATCACAGATCTGTGATCTCTGTATTAAAATGCCTGCGCTGTCACTTTTACAGTCTTTTCTGTCAGCCATTGTCTTTTTCTGCCCCTCTCTTTCTCCAAACCCCCTTCAGTCTCTCCTTTCCTTTCTCTCACTGATGGACAACAGCACCCCCTGTTATTCACAGTGGAAACTCTGACAGCCTCATTCAGAAAAAAGCAAGTCATTTCAACACGCTCTGTTTTTTCTTAAATATTTCTTTTCCCCTTTTAATTTTTAATGTCATAGTTCCTTCAGAGCATATAAAGAGGGCTTTGTTCTGCTTCTCATTCCAGACATGAAGGAGGCCAGCTTCACATTCTTGATGCCAGAGTGAAAAAACCCCTTTCCTTCATGCAAGGTTACATCTACCCCTCTATTTAGGGCATGATCTCAGAGCATCCCCCTGGTAGTCATCTACAGAGCATAGTTTCCCTCACGCTTGCACATAAAGCCACTTTGGCCCTCCTTTTTAAATGAGCTAACACAGCCACTTTGACAATGATGCATTTTGCACAAGAGGTGGCCATGCTCAAATGGAGTGCTCTTTGGAAGTGTCCGCATGAGCACCTTCAAACATTCAAATCCCCTTCCCATGGTCAGTGTCTTCAAATCCCCTTCCCATGGTCAGTATGTTCAAACCCCCTTCGCACGGTCAGTATGTTCTAATCCCCTTCCCACAGTAAGTATATTCAAATCCTCTTCCCACTGTCAGCACGTTAGAATCCCCTTCCCACAGTCATGGGGCAAGTTTGGCAGAAATCACAAAACCTAACTCAAATTATTTTGTGTCAAATTCTCACTGTTTGGTTGCTTTTGGAATGCTATGCGCCACAAGCTGTTTTGACTTAATTGAGTTTGATCCTGATTCCAGCCCCACCTTCTGTACAGGCTCGCAATTGGTGAACTGAGGTTTGCTGGTGGGAATGCAGACTCTATCTGCAGCGATCATGGGTGACTGGGAAGTGTGAGTGAAGCACAGCTGCTAGGTGGATGGAGTACTTACACAGTGCCGCCATCTCCTTGGGGAGGTCCGCTCCAAACCTGCCAAAAAGGCTACTGTTGGCCAACAGGTCAAACGGGGAGTGGCTCCGGATGGAGTTGAAGGCAAAGGGGAAGACGGCGGGCGGGAAGCCGGTCATGTGACGCACCTGCCGCTCTCTGTTGGTGGCCATAGCTGCAGGGGGGTTGCCTGCCAGTCCAAGTCCACAGGGCCCGGCGTTATCGTTTTGTGGCAGGAGCCCAGTCGGCACTCTCCGAGGGGCTTCCGGCCTCTTTCAACGTGCTCTTGCACTTCCTCCTTGCAGCCCAGCTTCTCTCTCTGCAGCTCAGATTTGAGGGGTTAGGGTGTTTCCCCTGGCAAGACCAAGGAGCCTGTCTGTCTGTCCGTCTATCCAAGGAATCGTGACTTTCGGTCAGCACGGAGACCAGGAGTGAGATTGGGCTGAAGATGGATGCCTTTAATACTGGGTTTGGAAGACAGGGACCCTTAAAAAAGAAAGAGACATGACAGAAAAAGAGTGTTAATTCAAACTGCTCCAAAACAGAACAAAACAAACAAAGATCATGCCTCCAGTCTCCCATGTGGGTGTATGAAATAAAACATTATCTTGCCTCTCTGTAATTTCAGCTAATAAAACAGGAATGCAGAGCAGACTCTGCTGATAAAAACTCTGCCTGAACTGCTTGTGTGCCTATGCAACCATGTAGAAAGGATGCACAGTCTTTTCTTCACAAGTACAGGAAGGAGGGATAGAACTAGAGTCAGAGAGAGAGGTGAAGGAGAAGGAGAGAAAGGGAGAGAGGTATGCAATGGCAGAAGAAGGAGGGAAAAGAGGAAGGGAGTGAGAGGAGGGGAGGAAAAAGAGATCAAGCTAAAATAAAAGGAGAGAGAGAGAGAGAGAGAGAGGGGAAGAGTGCAGTCTTGTTTCTAGAGTTTTGAAAGCCTTCCAGACTGCACTGTGATTCCAGGCGATGCCATATGATTTAAATCACCAGAGGTCCACAATAAAGAGCTCCTCTGTTCCCTCTGCCAGCCTAGTGCCCCGCCTGCCCTGGGACTGGGGCCCGAACACGGGTTTGAGAGAGACAATGCGGTGGTGGCCCTTTTAACCCTCACAGCCCTGAGCCCCCATCATGGTCTCCTCACAAGTTTCAGCTTCACAGGACACCTATGCTCACTACATCAAAATGTTCCCTTCATTACATTACATTATTGCCATTTAGCAGACACTCTTAATGAAAGCAATTTATACAGGTTACAGTTTTCACCTGTTATCCATTCATATAGCTGGATATTCATTGAGGCAATTCTGGTTGCCCAAGGGTACAACAGCAGTGACCCAGCGGGGAACTAAACCAGCAACCTTTCCGTTATGAGCCCTATTCCTCCTTACCACTATGCTACACTGCCACACGTTTGCCAACAGAATGGATTTCAGGATTCGCCAAACGCAGCCTAACACAAACCAAGTGCGTGCTGGGTAAACGACTGCATCAGCCAGCAACACGCTGCACACTGTCCTGAGTGCCCACCTGTCCCCTTAGCTCTAACCCCAGCAGCTCTGACCGAGACAAGAGCTAAGAAGGGGAAGCCCTCTGTCTCTAGTCAAAGCCTGAGCACTTTTTCTCCAGAGTGATTTTATGAGTGGGTGGTGTCAGGGGCCCTGGCATTTCAGTGTGGTAAACAAAGAGGAGCCAGAGAATGTAGTGCTTTTTGGAAGCTGCAGCTCACAAACCAGTGGGAGGGGGAGAAAACATCTTGGAATGGACAGATGCTCAAAAAAGGGAGGACCAAGCCGGGTCTCGTATTCGTTGGAGCGACACAGGATGAGGTGCAGTGACCACCTCTGGGCACTGGAGGGCACTATGAGGGCAGCAGAGTGGCACTACCAGTCAGAGGAAAGTACACACACAAACACACCCTTCCCCCTTCTCTTGCTCCCATTCTCTCTCTTTCTCGTTCCTGCTCTTTCTGTTTCCACAGAGCCAGTTAATTGCACCCTACTGCTGCAGGCAGCTTCAAACCGCCACTAATTTGGAGTTCCATTACAGTAAACTGTTCCACATGTGAGACCAGAGCACAGGCAGGCTGGGGTGGCCACGTCTCAAGAAGGAACAGCAGAACCACTGCCACCACACACTTACACACACACACACACACACACACACACACACACACACACACACACACACACACACACACACACACACAAAATCCTGTACTCACACACACACACACACACACACACACTCACACATACACACATATATATACATACTGTCATCCAAACTCACACACACTTACACACACACACCCAAGCACATATGTATACACATACATACTGACAAACACAAACACACACTCATTAATACACATATACACACACGGACACACACAAAGAGCAAATCACAGAAACTGTGTATGTAAGAGAGTGAAAAAGACAGTATGTATATGAATGTGTGTGTCTGTGAGTGAGAGTGTGTATGTTACAAAGTGTGTACATGACTGTAACTATGTGCATGAGTGAGAGTGTGTATATTTGTAAGTTTGTGTGAGTGAGAGTGTGTATATGTGTGTAAATATCTGTGCATGTGTGTGTTTGTCTGTGTCAGTGACAGTGTGAATATGTGTAAGTTTGTATATATGTGTGAGGGACAGTGTGTATATGTAAAAGTGTGTGAGTGTGAGTATATATGTGTAGATGTGGGATTGCGAGTGTATATGTGTGAGGGACAGCGTGTATATATATATAGGTGCGTGAGTATGAGTGTGCATGTATATATGTAATTGTGTGAGCACACTTGCTCCCCACTCTTGTCTCCTCTCCTGCTGCTCCTTTAACATACGCATGGTTCACTATGCTTCACACCCTCATGTTTCTCATTATTTCTTGCCTGCATATTTGCTCTCTTGTGCCTTTCCCTGTCTGTAATTCCTTTTCTTTCTTTGTCCCTCCCTGTTACTGTCCAGATGTTTGGACCTGTATTCCAATCATCTATGCCCTCAACCACTTTAGAGACACCCCTGATGCCTACACCCCCCAATTAGTTCTACCACTGTTCAGCTTTCTCTATAACACATGCCACTGACAGCACAGAACAGTCAAATGTACATAACAGTTATGAAAAGACCATCCCTCTGGCATGCCTTCTGTTCATATTTCTTCTGCCTGCTTTGAACAGTGGAGTGAAATGGTGACCTACAGGTCCTACCAGCAGAATCAGGCACCAAATCATCAAACCCTTGGTGAGAAACTTTTTTTGTGTTCATGGAAAGAGGTTCCTTACACCAGTAATATTCCAGGTGGACAGATGGGTGGGTTTAAGCCTGTGGAAAAAACAATCATCTGTCTATCATCAGGGCTGTCCTGGAGCCAGTTATCTCAGCACACTTCTGTTTATCTCAGTGTGCAAATTAGTACATTCACTCAGGGCTCACTGACCCAAGAACAGTGTTGCTGACTCCAGCTCTGGTGATGGTCACGTGCTTGGCTGGACACAGAGGAGGAAAGTCTGAGATTTAAAATGAGGAGAATTGTTTGGTTTAACAACACAGGCATCCATCCATGGGCAATGTACGTCCTGCTCAGGCCACCCTAGCCTATTCAGATTCTCTCAACAGGTGTTTGGCTTTTTCACCTGGAACCTGAAACAAATTCCAGTCTCCAGATTGCTGGTGAAGTGGCAGTGGGGCAAATGTTTAGACGTGTTCAGTCAAAGGATAATAACCTGTGCCTCTTGGGGTGGAAGAGTTTCTGGCAAAGTCAGACAATCGAAGATATGTTCTTTTGGAATTCATGAGTGAATGGGAATCAAACAAAAATGCTTCAAGCCAATAAAATGACCTGTGGCTTCTGGAGAGATTAGACACACTGTAGAGAGGTCTTGTTTGGCGCTGTGGCCTGTAGCTACATGCTAAATGCTAACATGGCTCCTTTGCTTTGAGAAGTTCACATATGCCTCTCTGAGTAGACTCAGAGTAACAGAAAACTTCCACTGGAAAATAAACAGGGAGGGACTGGCATTCATAATGTAGAGCATAATGCTGAGGGTTTTCCATTATTTTTTCAATGTTTTTGGGATTGGGCCCACTGTACAGGCATGAAGGAAATAGAGTAAGAAAGGAGGGGGGAGAATGAAAGAAAAGGGGGCTTTAACAGCTCTCCCCTGTCTCCCCCTAAAATATTCATCATTAATTGGTAGCACATTAAGAGCTGCATAGCTGCATTAATGAAAGAATGAGAGGAGTGTATGTGGATTTAGTGGTGGTTGTGGTTGGGGGGGGGTGCACTTAAAGCTTAGAAAAAACATAAACTTTTATTTCCCCCAATAAAATCAAAAATAATGAGTGCCCTGGCTGAGTCTGCTCCCCTCCTTTAATGAGTCACTCCAGCCGGGCACACCATTACAGAGTCACTCCTTCAGGGTAGAGCACCTTTTGGCTATCAACAAAGGCTGCTGTGTGTCCCAGGCCTCAATGCGCTCTTTATAGAGGGGGCTGCCTAGACTCGCCGGTGGGCGCTCCTGTCCGGGGATATGGGGTGGGGGGTACATGGTGATCTCATTCCCCCTCAGCCCGACTCAACCTGCTGCCGCCTGGCCCCCACCCCCAAGCACCTGGGGGCCCGGAGGGGCACACAGCCGGCCAGCTGGCTCTCTCTGCCGGAGCAAGGGCGACTTGACTTGCGTTAAAATCCCAGGGTTTTCCTTTTTTTCCAGGCACTCATTTTAATGCCTTTTTTTCCTCAACAGAACGGGGGAGCAAACTGTTCTTAAGTTGACACAAAACAACTGTGCCTAGGAACGCCTGGCACCAGTGGCGGCGGTTGAGCTGGAAACAGGGGAAGCCCGAACATTACCTTTAAATCTATCATTACTTTCAACCTGTTCCCCTTTATCCTCCTTGATTAACATTAAAACAAATAATTCACAGAATAATCAACACCAATCGCGTAATTAGAATAAATTATTATGCTCACGAAACAGCGCAGATTGTCTGTAGTTTGTGCGCTTGCGAAAGCTACAACGTGAAATTGTTTAATTAACAAGGATGGCATTTTTCGATTTAAATTACGCTAAATGCTCATGACACATCACAGCTTTTGTGAGGTCTGTGTTCTAAACGTTATTGTTCATTGCACTCAACCTAACCTAAAAGTTTATTCTCAGTAATTTAAATCGATTTAACTAAATTTAGCTCTGTTTTGTAATTTGAATTTTGTAACACAAGAAAGCTATAATGTGAAACATTTAAGAGAAAGCATTGGGATTCAAATTGCCATTCTTGTTAATTAAACAATCTCATGCTGTAGCTTTTGCAGTAGCACACAAATTTCAGACAATCTTCGGTGTTTCCCGAGCATAATCATTTATTCTAATTACGCGATTGGTATTGATTATTCTGTGAACTATTTGTTTTAATGTTAATCAAGGAGGGTAAAGGGGAACAGTTTGAAAGTAATGATAGATTTAAAGGAAATGTTCGGGCTTCCCCTGTTTCCAGCTCAGCCGCCGCCACTGCCTGGCACCACAGATGGTACTTACAGGATGTTCTTAAGGTGGATTCTTGTGGCTCTTGCAGCTACATTTTACTGCACTGACATGTGTGTTTCAAAACTTAATCAGAACTTAGCATCACAATTTAAGCAATTGCTGCAAATATCAAAAAAATGTATGAATGTAAAGAAGCATAACTTTTTGCCACTGGCATAAATATTGATGGCGCACCGGGGCCCACAAGCTGTCAGGGGCCCATGTAGGAAGGTGATTTTTTTTTCTGCTTTACTATTGTAGGTAGGCCGTCTCGTGCATTGATCATTTCACGCAGCCTTCAAAGTAACCATTCAACGATATCACTAAAATTACTTGTAATTGTGATAGCTATGTATACCACCTTCCCACCTCGAGTATAACACTTACGGTTTTGAGTCATAGCTTATTTTTATATATTTTGTGTGTGTGTGTCTGTGCGTGTGCATGCACACAAGCGTGCGCTTGTGTTTGGGGTGGGGGGGTTAAGAAAAAATATTTGCACCAGGGCAAATCACAATTATGTTACGCTACAGCTCTTTACCATTGCCGCAAAGACCAGAAAAAAAGCATATGAACATAAAGAAGCATACCTCTTTACCATCACTGCAAAGACCACATAAATGTGTACAAATATGAAGAGGTGTAACACTTTGTTCATTCATCAAAGGTAATGTGATGAACAAGCAATCTGTGAAAAAAAAAAAATCAAGATGTCTTGGGAGGCAATGAACCACAAAACCAGAGGATGTACCCCACCCCCAACCATACCAAAGAGCCCAGTTTTAGATCATCCCATCTGAGGAGAAGGATGAGTAGCAGTGTCTCTTTGAGGTTGGCCAGGGTCCGTTTATGATTATGAACTTTTCGGCACCTCTCACCTCCTTTATTTCCTTTTCCCTTTGCCACACTTTGCACCTTTGAGCTTCCATCGCAAACCGCCCAATGCAGGAAAGAGCCAGCTCTGTCCTCTACCACTAACAGCACTGTTAAACACTGCTTAAAACGGACCCAGCCCCTGTTGTCCAGAGCCATACCTGCTGTCTGGAATGAACAGGGCCACTTTGCAACCAGCAGCCGCAGAGCAAACTGGTTTTCAGGAAGCAGAGGAGACGGAGTTCACTTTCACCCAAATATACCATCAAGCAGCTGCACACACCTGACAAAGCATGGGGATTGTCTCATTTAAAAATCATCCCCTTAAAGTCAGATCGGGTCAGGGAGCTGCAGCTCCTGCCTGCTCATCTAAATGCAGGAACTTTGCCCCTCTCCATTCCCAACATGTTGAGAAATGACACAATTTGTTTCTCATTTGTTCACTGTCATGGAACATTTCACTTTTAGCATTAAATACATCCCTGCTTGTTGATCCAGTAGAGACATTCTGTGGTCCTGGACTTGATAGAGCTTCGAACCCATGTTGATGCAACCCACGCTCACGGCAATCTGGTCTGTGAAATCAAATCACAGAGCAAAGAGCTCTCCCACAATACCAATGATTACTCACAATCTGCAATAACAATACTGTGCAGCGGTGATGCGCTGGGGAACATAATGAATGGAAACACTTTGCTCTCACATAGAGACTAGGGCCTCACACACGGCTTTAGCGGTGCTGGGCGGGGTCAACCTTCTAACACCCCCCCCCTCCCAGTGGGGGTCAGAGGGTCGGGCCAAATTGAAACTCTCTCCAGGCACCATTCTCCGCGCCACATTACACTACCTTCAGACACACATTCATCCCTTTGCTTTCTGCCGTGCTCCTCTCCCCCTCTCCCTCAGCCCACCTCCACAACACCCCTCTGACAGAGAGGAATTAAATGTGACGCACCGCACTCCGAGGTTCAGGTGCATTTGCTGATTGCCAGCTTCCAGGACATGCAATGACCAAGGAAAGTATGCTTTGCTATGACCTAAACTGTCCTCCTGTACAAAAAAATACATATTGGTAATAGCAATTTCTCTGATGAAATGGCTTCTTCACACATATATACATTGTGTTTTATATATGTATATATATATATATATATATATATATATATATATATATAATATATAACACAATATTAACATAATATTATATATATTAATATAATTAACATATATATATATGTATATAATGTTATATAAAATATATATTATATAGCAGTGATTTATATGATAAGCAAAACATTATTTTTGTCAAGCTCAACAATATAAGATGAGAATATTGAAGATAACTTGCACCTAAATGGGGTTCCAAATCTAGTTGGCCTTGTGAACTAGACAAGTACTAGAGAAGTACCACAGAATTGGTTTCCATTATAAACATTTACATTTTGTAGATGCAGGCTGTCAGAGGTCAACCTCCTGCCCTCACAGTTAGAAGTTAAGGAGGGAAATGCTCCTTCCCTATTGTGCGTCCCATATTTCCCTAATTACCCTAGTGCTACAGCACCCAGCTTGTCTCTGGTCACATGATACTTTTAGACAGGTGTGATGCAGCTTATTTCCAAATTTACACAATTACGGCTTTCCAAAGAATCTCAGCACATGCACTCCCCACACCAGTATGCAGTGTGTGTGTGTCACAGTGAGCATTGTGAAACGTGACCAAGTCACGACAGGTTGACACGCACCATCAGACAGGTAAGCATTTGGACGCTGCAGAGACGTCTGAAAGGGAGCGAGGGAGAGTGAGACACTTTAAGAGACGAAGGAGGGTGGAGGGGAAGGTGATGAGAGCAGCCACCTGTTGACAGATGGGTGGAGACAGCAGAGGGAGAGGAGACAGAGACAGAGTGTGTTTTGAGCACCGGGGGCTCTCTTTCTCAAAAAGCACCTGGGGTTTGAGGACAAAGGCCAAAATGGCGCAAAGCACCCAAAAGCCAAGTTATGCAGTTATGGATCACAGAGACGCAGGTAACACTTGTCAATTTTTTCCGTTTTTTCCTCAGGGAGGCGTGATTCAGGCAGGTATGGTCAGAACGGCAGCCCATCACGTGAGGTAACTCTCACCACAAACAATATTCTGTCACCCTCCTCTCTGTTCAGAGGTCACACAGACACAACACACCACTCAGCTACAGACCAATCTACACTTTATCCCCAGTGAGCAAATCTGTCTAAAACGAGAAACTGAGTAAAACTAGGAGTTAATTAATTAAATAAACAATTCATTACTTCAGTGAATTGCAATTATTCATTTAAATTAGATATTTATTTAATTATTTTTGGATAGACAGTCTTACATAGAGAAACTTCCAAGGATATTGTGGTATATTACAGTACATTAAACACTTAACAGCTGAAATGGGTGAAGAAAAGACAGGCAAATATGTATTAAGAAGATGTGTACACATATATATACACATATATGTATATATTTCTATCTATACACACACATACACACACACACACAACATGTTCACTTGTCAAGACATTAAGTGAAAAGCCAGAATTAATTTAAGCGCTTCATGTGTGTAATTTTGCGCAATTCAACGTGTAACATTGCCCAATTCTAACTGTAACATTGCACAATTCAGGGAAGGCTGATAAAAACTCTGTCACTGTTTGTGGCTCAATGGTGAAGTCACACTCACACACACACACACACACACAGACACACACACACACAGACACAAACACACACACACACGCACACACACAAACACACTCGCATACTTATAGTCATACATCTTGTATAAAATCACAGGTACACTCACATGCACGGAGTTATTAGCACACACATGAGGACATTACTGAAAATGTATAGACTGTCAGGGTCACATGGCCACTGAGGAGGTGGTGTTAGGGTTGCAACCCGTCCAGTTTTAACCCGGACAGTCCGGTTTCCAGGCTATATGTCCAGGTGTCTGGTTATGACTGTCATTTGTCCGGTTTTTGCAATGTTGTCTCTGGGGGAAAAACAAGCAATAAAATCAATGGAATGGAATTTTGACTTTAAGTGTGTTATTTCATAGGGGTGTCCGGTTTTGGCTTGTTGAAAAGGTGGCAACCCTAGGTGGTGTCCTCTTTAATCACAGAATCCACACACACACTCACACACACAAACGTGCGTACACGATAACTACAGAGGTGCTACGCTAGCCATACCTGGCCCATTCCCCTGCATAACCTCATTACAACACTCAAAATTTTCTCTACCCCAAAAGGTTGCAACAACATTCTATTGTCAAAATTCCACTGTCAGAATTATACTGTCATTTTCAATAATGCAATTGACTTTTCAATTACAAAAAGCAAATGAAAATATCACATCAATATCAAATATCATGGGAATCCAGCCCGTTTAAATATTCTTTAATATTTGACGGATGTGTTTCCTTTTTAACCTCTTTTTTAAAGCTGGGATCCCAAAAAATCCTGACCTCTGGGAAGTATAGCTTCCAGCGACTTCGCTCAAAGCCACGCAGGGACTCTCTTCAGTGCAGGGACTCTCCAAGAAACATATATTTAGCTGCGCTCAGCCGCAGAGTCTGCCAAGCAAATAAGTGCCTGCTGTTGTCGTCCATGCGGTCCCAATGCGACGCTGGCGGGAGCATTAAGGACGGGGTCGGAGCACGCCTGGCGGTCGGCGCTGCCTTTCGTCCCAAGCTGTGAGCGCTCTATTCTCGACCTCCGTGGACAACGCCACTGCTGGACGGGTTTACGAGCATTCCAGCTGACATGGACCGTTTCTGTCCGGACAACCCGCTTCTGTGAAGATTCTCCAACAAGACGGCGAGTCAGGTTAACGACTGTGCCTAAATCTGCTCCCCTGTCATCCTCCAAAATCCCACCGAAAATCCCCATTTTTGGTGTAATACAATTGAATTTAATACAATTACATTTAATACAATAGGAGGAGTTAGATGTTCAGGCCTCTGCTGATTTTTATGGTTATGCTCACCCTGTCTAAAAACCGCTCTGTAAAGCACCATGTTTTTGTGAAGTCCGCTTGCGTCGTGTCATGTGATTCAACGTTTACCTGTGTTTACCTGTGTTAAAAGTCACGCTGCGGCTGATAAATAAGGCACTTTGCCATCTGTGGCTGTTCTGTGATAATTGGGACAGCGTGGGAGCTCTGTTTGAGTAGCATGCCCTTCAGTGTTTGTGTCAGTGATGGAAATCTACAAATGTCTTGGTGGGGTTTTTTTTTCTAAATTTTGTTTATTTTTGGATATTAATATTATTTCCTGGACCGGTCACGCATTATTTCGTTCGGGAGCCACAGCATGCAGTTTGTGGCTCAGGAATGAAAGCCTCAGCAGGGGTCAGATGTATGCCTGATGGTTATATTTAGCCGAAATGATGGGTGCACCATGATCTCGAGTCTTTTGCTCCGGCACAAAGATTCCTCCTTTCACATTAATGGCTTTAAAAGCCGTTATCCTCAGACTGCTGGCAAACTCGGCAAACTATCAGTTTGTGTTGACAGGACGCGCACTTCAGCGATATATATATATATATATATATATATATATATATATATATATATATATATATATATATATACGGACTGGAGGCTTTATCCTCAAATAACGTTGCTTTGATAGTCTGGCACTGCGCTGCAACAAGTGTAACTTGTTTTTCATTGCAGTAGACATGGTGTGGATCTGGATTAAAAGATTAGCGTCACCGGCGGACTAACGTATCTGAATTTACCAAAACTCTTCAGGTGCCATCCAGTAGTTTAAGTTGTTTACAAGAAGAAGAGCAGTGATTCTTACATTCATAAGTGTGAATGATGGACTTGTTATTTATTTCCATACTCTTTCACAGTTATCTTATAATGCCTGCTGGTTGTACATGTGTCTCCAGCACTTCCATATTCTGTGTGCATGCACACATTCATTCAGATGATAGAAGAACTAGGAAAAGTGTCTGTAAGCGTGCTGTTTAATGGTGTTTTTTCTTAAATCCTGTTAATATACACACAGTTATTGCTGTGCGTGTTCTGCAGATGCTTGGTAAAACTTTGCAGTAGTACACCATTAATGTTCACTGTGAATGACAGTTTGTATTTTAAATAGGAAAAGACAGACATACTCAAAGTCTAGTCTGGCTTTTGAAAATGGTGGTCAACTTTCAACCCTCTTCTCCCATTCTGTCTCTCGCTCTCTCAGTCTCTGTCTTCAATTAAAGCTGTCCACAGACAAAAAAAAACTTCATAACTTTCTTTTCATACCATTCCATCCCTCCACCCTCTCTCTCTCCTTCTCTCTCACACTTTTATTCCTGCTCTGACTTGTCCTCTCCTTGAATACTCTCCTTGAGAGTACAGAGAAAACCATGAAGAAAAAAAAAACAGATGAGGATACAGTTTTAAAAGTGATCTGAACACCGGACTTACCCGCTCCAAAGCTGATCTGGTAGTCGGATGGACAGAACGCAGAGACAGACAGATGAGTAGAGGAGAGGGAGGTGGGGGATTTGTGTTCTGTCGTTCAGCTGGAATCCCTTTCACAGCGAAGAAAGACTGCAGGCTGTGAGCGTTCCGTCAGTAACGCTCCCTCTCTCTCTCTCTTTCTCTCTCTTCCTCTCTCTCTCGCCTTCCCCACACATATACACAGACGCACGCACTCGCTCACTGTCAGTCTCACTGAGAAATAATTATGCACTTTGATTCATAAACCCTGCCGGTGTCACGTGACCCAATACTTAAAATATATGGCACATTTTTTCAGAAGCCACAGAATGCCTGAAGGGAAGGAAAATAGGGTCCAAAAAGCTAAGGTTTCTGCTTTCTGCCCCCTCCTCTCTCTTTCTCTCACCCTCTCACTCTCCCTCAGTCCCCTCTTTCTGCCTGTCTTTTAATATGCTTTTCTGAGTTCTCATTTCCTTGGCTTTACACTTCTCTCCCTTCTGTCTGTTTCTGTTCCTTTAAGAAAATACTGCCTCGCTACCATTGTGTGCACACATGCGTGTGTGTGTGCATTTATTTGTAGTCCTATCAATCCATCATTTCATACATGTATATGTACACACCAACACACATACGCACCCGCACACACACACACACACACACACACACACACACACACACACACACACACACACACACAAAAGCATGCAGTAACAGTGAAACAGTCTCTACCAAGCAGACATATACAAACAGTCATGCACCAGGAGGGGAGCACCTTAGGGGATATCAGTATCAATCCATGGCCTTTCCTGACTGTTTACAATGTATGAACGTTGTTAGTGAATTCAGTCCACCGGGACCCCTGGAATCCTGGCACCAGGGAAGCAGGCGATTGAAACTAATGTTACGCAGACTGGCTGAATGAGGCTTGACTGTTTGAGTGTTGAGCTGTGAGAGCACCGACACGTTACGGAGGGCCACGCACAGTCACACTGCATCATGCTTAAATATCATGTTTAAATATCCCAGCTGTTTAAAACCCCCAACCACTAACTTTCAATAGAGCTTTTGGTTTCTGATGCACGGCTATGGGCCCAATTGATTCCAACCATATTGCGACCGCAGTGTAAACTTCAAGAAACAAATTTTAAGTGAGTGGTCTTTTTTAATTCATACATATTTTTCATTGTTTTCTGTCAATGCCCAGCTGTTAAGAAAATAACAAAGAAATTGCATACATATGGGCTCAGGGTTTATGACAGTAAACCAGACAGTGCTCAGTATTGAATTTGGACCCACATTTGACAATCTTTGGAAAAAACATCTTTTACCTAATTTTGATTTGCCTTAATTAAAGTTACAGACAAGCAACTTTCTCTGGATTGCACTATACAGGAATCAAATGTTTGTAAATTAACAAAAGTTAGGACAATTCCCATTTTCCATTTCCATTTCTCTATACATATACACCGATGAGCCAAAACATTACAACAACCTTCCTAATATGCTGTTGGTCCTCCGTGTGCCGCCAAAACAGCGCTGACCCCCCAAGGCACGGACTCTACAGGACCCCTGAAGGTGTCCTGTGGTATCTGGCACCAAAACATTAGCAGCAGGTCCTTTAAGTCCTGTAAGTTGCGAGGTGGAGCCACCGTGGATCGGACTTGTCAGTCCAGCACATCCCACAGATGTTCAATCCAATTGAGATCTGGAGAATTTGGAGGCCAGGGCAACACCTTGAACACTTCATCATGTTCCTCAAACCATTCCCGAACAATGTGTGTAGTGTGGCAGGGCGCATTATCCTGCTGAAAGAGGCCACTGCCATCAGGGAATACCATTGCCATGTAGGGGTGTACCTGGTCTGCAATGATGTTTAGGTAGGTGCCATGTGTCAAATTGACGTCCGCATGAATGGCCGTACCCAGGGTTTCCCAGCAGAACACTGCCCAGAGCATCACACTCCCTCCACCGGCTTGTCGTCTTCCAACAATGCATCCTGGCGCCATCAGTTCCCCAGGTAAACGGCGCACACATTCACAGCCATCCACATGATCTAAAAGAAAATGGGCCTCATCGGACCAGGCGACCTTCTTCCACTGCTCCAAGGTCCAGTTCCGATGCTCGCGTGCCCATTGTAGGCGCTTTCGACAGTGGACAGGGGTCATCATGGGCACTCTGACCAGTCTGCAGCTACGCAGCCCCATACGTAGCAGGGTGTAATGCACTGTGTGTTGTGACACATTCCTCCCGTTACCAGCATTAAAATTTTCTGTGACTTGTGCCACAGTAGACCTTCTGTTGGTTCGGACCAGATGGGATAGCCTTCGTTGCCCTCACGCATTGATGAGCCTTGGGTGCCCAACACCCTGTCGCCGGTTTGTGGTTTGTCCCTCCTCAGACCACTGTCGGTAGGTACTCACCACTGCTGACCGGGAGCACCCCACAAACCTTGCCATTTCAGAGATGCTCTGACCCAGGCGTCTGGCCATAACAATTTGGCCCTTGTCAAAGTTGCTCCGGTCTTTACTCCTGCCCATTTCTCCTGCATCTAACACGTTGACTACAAGAACTGATTGTTCGCTTACCATCTAATCTACCCAGACCTTGACATGTGCCCTTGTTTGGAGATGATCAATGTTATTCGGTTCACCTGTGAGTGGTCATAATGTTTTGGCTCATCGGTGTATAGTAAATAATATAAAATTATACAAAGCACCTGAGTGAGATCAGCAAATCACAAGAGATGGAAGATGATGAAATGCACAAACATACTCTATTGTTTTGTTTGAATTGGGGCAGACAATAGGAACCAACTTTAAGAAAAATACCAAATGCTAGATGCACTGAGCAGTCAAAGCTTTTTGCTTAAAAAACTGAGCTAATGCAAGTATGTTAGAAAATGTATATATGATCACAAATCTGATTTTGTTGTAGCCAAGACTCAGCTTTCCTATTAAAATCTATTGAATCCCTTTAAGACAGCCTGCTAGCTATTTATGAATATCCATTTATGAATATGCTAATTTAAATTTAAATTTAAATTTTATAAATTATGCATCAGAGTGTTGGATACCAATAATATCTGATGGATATAATACACCCTTACAGTGGGAAACTTTATAGGAAACTATATGTTTCACTAAGGAGTGAGTACAGAGCTGCAATGAAGATTGTTTCTGGAATAGATTCACAAACACACTAGGGCTCTAACCTAACCATGATGTCCTCTGAAAAATAAATTCAAGCAAGTGTTCCTTTTTAATGCTACACAACGTTATGAGTTCTCTGTTTCCTGAAATTATCATGAAATTGTGTGTAAAAAAAGAAAACCGCAGTTCTTGCAAGTGTGCTGTGGTTAGAATGAATGCAGGGCTAGAAAATGCAGGACTACCATGTAATGAACCGTTTCAATTCGGTGTGTGTCTGTACTCCCTTTCCCTGTCTTTGGGGAATGGTGATTGTTATTTCGTATGGGCTGATCTGGAAGGTGTTGTAAGGATTTATTCATCCCACCACTAAGTATATCTGCATCTCCATGTGGCTGTCCATAATGCCTATATACTGTGATTTTGCTCTATACCAATACAATTACTATTGTTTTGTGGTGAGGTATTTAATGTATCTAAAACCCTGTACATTCTGAATTAGAGTGTCTATTATTACTACTAATAATATTCGTAATCATGATGATGATAGTTATTCTAAGAAGAAGACAGGTAAATGGGCCTTAAATTGATGATTTATAACTGCCTAATCCACCCCAAAAGAGACGCTTTCCCTATGTTTTGTCCTCCTGCTCAGCTGTGGGTGCCTTTGAAGGGGTTCAGGCACACAGAGATCACAGGGGAAAGAAATATGTCATTAATTGTCAGAGGCGGCCTTGGCTCTGCCGAGCGGAGAGGGACCTCCCATCACATTCTCTGAAGCGTCACCTCCGGGAGACCAGCAGGTATCTGCAGCCCATCTGCCAACCCACAGTTTCATTTACCTGAATCAAGCTGAAGATCTTACTCGCTAAGGCTATAACAGCCCATTGCAGTTACAGAAGATTAGCATGACTGCTGCGCATAGTGCCCCACTGACTGTGCAAACGACAGCAGGTTAATTTTAGCCATGCGGTTTGTGGCAAAAACGGGATCTTCCAGCAAAAACATGGGTGAAATGCAGGCTCAATGATGCAGTGGAAGCATCGTGTCTATTTCGGCATGAATCTTGCATCCCACCCTCCAGTGATATTGTTCCTTTTTGGTGCCGGAAGTGTCAACAGTTGGTGCGTACTACAGTGCAGGGACGGTCAAGGGTAAGTCCCCACAAACATGTTAAAACAAATGAAGGTGTGTCTCAGAGCGAGCCTCTGTGCGCTCTCATTCTCCTCATCTGAGTGCATCTCCCTGTGTGTGGCTATCCCTGCATGTATAGCAGTGGTGTATAATACTAATATAGCAGAACTATAAACTATGATATATAGTATAGTGGGTTCTTTTTTTGTGGGTGTGTGGGTGGGTGAACTTTGACACTATTTCTGAAGAGGCTTCGTCTCAAAGGTGCCCCCAAACCTCACAGGGACACCTCATCAGGCCACCCCTTCACCCCTGCTCCTTGGGGTGGCCGGCAAAGGTCAAAAGGTCAAAATGACCCATGAGACCACAACAGAAAGAGAGTGTGAGACGGGTAGACAGGAAGGGGGGGTGGGTGAGCAAGAGACTGGGGCAACTGAGAAAAAGAGAGTGAGAAAAAGTGAAAGAGTGAAGACATGTTCATACGGGAAATAAAATCCCAGCGTGGCTCATCTTTTGCTATTTTTGTCACACCAAAGAGTGATCTCACTAAAGCAAAGCTTAGGAAATTGTTTTCTACTCTCTATCTCTGTTTCGTTTCCTGATAGATGAGGGCAGGTAGAGAATGGATGGGGTGCTAGAGATGGGGTAGTAAGAGAGAGAGAAATGACAGAAAACCATACATGGCATCAGCTCTTTTGAGAAGATCTGCATTGTCATATCGGAATTCAGATTTCAGTCACGATGTGGCACAGTGATCTGTAGGAAGGAGGCCAACAGGAAGAAATGACTGCGCCATGAAAGCTAAGTGAGGAGATTGCGAAGGGAGGCACTTCCTGGGAAAGGCTACCTCCACTGCTCTGAGGCTGGGGCTGTGGAAATGGCAGCGAGGGGCCACTACAGAGAGTGTAGTTATCTGCTTTGGATCACACTAGGAATATCAACTATGTATATGAATGCAATTATTCAGCTTTACATCACACCAAGAGTATTAGCTTTAGATATGAGTTTAGTTTTCTTATTTAAATTTCAATTCAAATTCAAAGTGCTTTATTGGCATGACAAGGTTATATCAGTAGGAGTATAGCTGTAGATAGGACTATAGTGCCAGCTTTAGTGGGAGCCAAAGCTACAGCAGAAACTCCCTTGTATTTTAGCATACAGCAGAGATGTTGAGGGCTCAGGTGCCCAGTCAACAGGAAGTGGTTTCCTTCACACCCCCTGTGTATGTCTGTGTGTGTGTGCATTTGTGTGAGTGTGTGTGTGTGTGTGTGTGTGTGTGTGTGAGAGAGAGAGAGAGAGAGAGAGAGAGAGAGAGAGAGAGAGAGCATGCATATGAGTGTGCGTATTTCACTGTCTTGGTGTGTGTGCCAGTAGCATCAGAGGGGTCACAGGTCAGTAGTGTTTGTGTTTCAGTGTCAGTGAAGTGTGCTAAGAAGGAGGGGGTAGATTTATGATCTTTGTGTCCATGAGTCTGCAGGCCCAGGGATAATGAAGACAGATCAGAGTGTCATCTCTCTCTCTCACACTCTTTCTATCTCCCTCTCCCCCTCTCTCTATTTCTCTCCTCTTGCTTCCCCTCCCTCTTCCCCTCTCTCCCTCCCTCCCCCCTTCCCCTCTTTCATCCTCCCCCCTCTCACACCCATCAAGCCCTGTGACATCCTCTCATTTGCAGTGTGACATCACAATCCTCTTTTTGTCTCTGAGGAACCATTCTATTGTTGCTGATTTTCCAATACTGTGACATCACTGCTTTTAAGCCTAAAACTGAGCAGCGCCCAAAGCTAAACATTGCATCTTTGTTCATGAAAAACCATTTAAAATTCTAGAATAATTTAAGCACAATTGAGAAAAATAGTTTAGCACGTGTTAAAAAAGTAGGATGAATAAGGAGAGGAGAGGGGGAAGGGGGTTCAGGTAGAGGTGGAGGAGAGGGGGAAAGCATTCTGGGCCCGGGTAAGGGGGTCAGGAAGGGAGAGGAGTGAAGAAAAGGGTAGCAGCGAAAGAGGCAGCGAGTTTTTGGAGAATGTAAAATGGGGCCCCATTTGGAAGCTTGCAGAGGAGAAACCGCAGAATAGTGTAAGCCTGAGGCTGAATGGGGGAGGGAGGGAGGAGGGGTGACGAAAGGGAGAGAGAGAGAGAGGGAAGGAGAGAGGGAGGGAAAGAGAGGGGGAGGGACAGAGAGGGAGGGAAAGAGAGAGGGAGTGAGCTGGAAGAGAGAGAGACAAGAAGCAGGGGGGATAAGGGGCGCTGGTGTGGAAACGGCAGGTTTTAATCAGGAGCAAGATGTCTGTAATGAGATCACTATTTCCCCCATTCAGATTGCTATCATGTGAAGTTTGGCTCATACTGACAGGCTGAAGACTGAAGCTGCAGACACAAGGCATGCACCCACACACACTCACAAGTACACACACACACACACACACACACACACACACACACACACACACACACACACACACACACACTGAACCAAACACACAAGCACCTGCACACACACATACTTTCACACACACTGAAAGAAGCACATACACACGCACTCACGCACACATGCTTACACTCACAAGTACACACACACATACACTAGACCAAACACACATGCACATGCGCACCCACACATACTTTCACGCACACATACACACACACACTGAAAGAAACACAAACAAACATACACAGGAATACAACACACCTGCATACACATTCTCACACACATGAGGAATACAGCACACATACACACACTCATACACTGAAACAAGCACCCATACACACAGACACAGTCACTCACACATATTTACACTCACAAGTACACACACACACACACACACTCACAAGTACACACAGACATACACACAAGTACACACACACGAGAGGTACAACACACATACACACATTCAGAGGAATACACACCTTCATCCATGCTCTTACACACACTGAGAAGAATAAAATACACACACAGGAATATGGTCACTCCTGGTCATGTGTGTGTGTAGCGGTGTATACATACTGCAGTGTATTGTGCATAGTCTGTTTGTAGTGTACATTCCTCTACATGTGTGTCCAATGAAAGGTGAATGGTTTTCCTATGTTAACTTTCCCCAGAATCAGCCATGATGTCACCATGAACCCACAATGAACTTACCTCTGTCAAATAGTATTACTGTCTCATTCCCTTTCCCATCTCATTTTCTCTCTCCCTCTATCTCACTCTCCCTTCCTCCCTCTCCTTCTCCATCTTTCTCCCTCCCTGTCAATCTCTCCTGTCTCCCTCCCTCTCCTTCTTTCCTTCTCCCCCTCTCCTCCCCCTGTCCATCTCTCCACCTCTCTCTCTCTTTCTCTCTCACATCCCTCTTCCCTCTCCTTCTCTCCAGTTCTCCAGTTCCTTCCCTCTCTCTCTGATTAAATTACCATGAGTCCAGCTCGGAGCCAGAATGTGCCAGGTTGTTCTGATTAGAGCTGGCTTTGTTAAACCAGCAATTTCAGAACTGATTGGAGCGCTGAGGGAGAGAGAAGGAGGGGCGAAGAAAGAGAGAGAGAGAGAAAGGGAGGGAGTGTAGAGGGGGGCTAGAAGAAAGGGGGATCAAGAAAAACAGGGGAAAAGAAAGGAGGAAGCTGGGGGTGGATGGTGTGTCAGTGGTTGAAAGGCAGTTTGATCCACATGTGGAAATGATTCTCTAATTACTGCAAATCTGTGAGCTCAGGAAGAGAGGTGGCTGAGGAAGGTCACCTCACTTTGCCCTACATCCCCCTTGCGAACAAGTCTTCTTTTGTGAGGGGGAGAAACAGGCGCTTTCCATCCGAGGACAGCCACGGCAGGACCCTGCTCGTCACTGCATTGACAGTGTTGGTGGAGGTGCTGGGGTGGAGGGTAGTCCGTAACCAGGGGCGACGTGCATGTTTGCATCTCTTGAGATACCCCCACAGCGGGATCTGTGCTGGGGAACTTGCACCTTGCACTGGGACACATCGGGAACTTCATGTTTGGGATTCAAACCGGTGACCCTCAGGCGCAAGGCACAGGGACTTCAAACGGCGCATTAACCGCATGCACCTTCAGTGCCACCGGTTTTGGAGCAGCTGTGTGGCATCAAACGCCAGTGCATGAGAGCAGCACCAAGAGCTGCTCAGTGTGGAGAAGCTAGCTGACACTTCTCACAAAACAGAACAGCAAGAGCAAATATTAAAATCCAATAATTTATTCTAAAACCCACCTAACAAAAGAACCAGCCTGAACACACAGCCAAAACCGACACCCTAAGCCAGGTGGAGCCATCTAAGCAGGCACTGGTACAAAGAACAAGGACAGACAGACAATTACTGACAATTAACAATTAACTTGACAACTGACAACTTGTTAGGATGAAATTTGACTGAAATGAGTTCAGTTATTGAAAGAGCAGCAACTGGAAAGACAAAGGCATTTAACAGACAGTTTACCAGTTAATAGGTTTTGGGGAAAGGTTTGGCTCTCCTTCACACTCGGGCACTACCTTCTCACCATTTCACTTTCTCCCGATTCCTTGCGCTTTGTAAAATGCATGCTGCATCCATGACTTCCTCCAGTGAAAGGCAAAGAAGTCAGTGCACAAGCCTGGAAAAAGGCACACAGGTGATTTAATGCTCCACTAAACATCACTGGATCTGTTTAACCCCCACAGCCTCACTCCCCATCCCTTTATCAGACACTCTCGTACAGCCCCTGAAATAAGGAAAACACAATAAAGACCTCAGCAGGGTATGGGGTTGCTCAATCTCCCACTGCCGCCAGCAACCCTGGCAACCCTTCACATGAAACGTTCTTTCAGGAGGAGTTTTGTGTGGGACTGCATGCGTTTACAGAGCGCATCGGTATCAATAAGACCGTGGGTGGCTCAGAGAACAGATCAGTAAGAACCCAGAAGATTATCCGTGTGGTCTTCAGCATCTTTATTTGTTTGTGTATGCCTGTGTACACGCTAATGCATGCATGTGTGTATGTATGCATGTGTGTACATGCTTCTGTGTGCTTGTGTGTGTGTGTGTGTGTGTGTGTGTGTATACTTGCGTGTGTGACTGCATATGTGTACATGCTTCTGTGTGTGTGTGCGTGTGTGTGTGTGTGTGTGTGTGTGTGTGTGTGTGTGTGCACGTAGGGGGGAGAATTGACAGAGGCAGAAATGGCAGGCACTCTATGCTCCAGGCATAAGGTGTTTTGCAGGAGTGTATGTCGGCAGCCGTCACAGCTGAGTTACAAAACAGTTCACTCTGTAATTATCAACACGTTCTGTCACAGCATGTACAGAGACAACACACTCTTTTAATACTCCAAGGTATGAACACAAAATGGCACACACACTCAAGCAGACACAATGCATGCACACACAAACAAACACACACACACAGGCAGAAGACGTGAACAGACAAATGTATGCACCAACAGACTTCTCAGACCCACACATGCATTCAGAGAATTTGGATATTCAGATATTCTAATGCAATAGAGTAGTCAGATATTCAGACCTTTTAACAAATGCATAAAGAGTAGTCAGATATTGAGACCTTGTAACAAATTCAATCACAGCAGTCAGATATTCAGACATTGTAACAAATCCACATCTTGCATAATGAACGACTGAGGTAAGAGACATATTTTGTGAATTTAGCATCATTTCTCAGCAGAAACCTCCAACTCCAAATGGTTCTTCAGACTTCCAGCAGACTGGGTGGCAAAGAGGAAATAAATAGGTTTCAGAATTAGCAAACAAAAGCCCACAAGCCAGGATATGTAACAGGGCTTCCTGTTATTTTATCAGAGGTTACTGGTTTTATTACACACATACTGAGTTCAATTTTGTAAAATTCTGAACCTCCGTTATGCAACCAACTTTCTTCCTTCTTTTTGCCAACAGCCCCCACTAGTGGCTGAATTATGAACTGCAATAACACTTTCACTTTGATCCACCAGTGCATGGTTATCTTTCCTGGAAATATTTACAGTATGTCTTTCTCTCCAAATGTCAACCTGAAATTGAGTTTTTGTTGTTTAGATTTCACTTTTTAAACAGAAATAGTGAAGTAAACATTGAGCTGAAGAGTAACCAATTGACTTGTCCAAAAATACAATCTGTGGTATCAGATGCTGTCGGTTTCAGCCATCCACCTTGCAATGCTTTGAAGCAGCAGGGCTGGAGGACTCATATTTTGAAGGGCCAACATGGCAGCTGCACCTGTGTGACCTGTGTACCTCACTGAAAGGGCAGCAATACCAGCAAAATCAAGCCCAGGGCACACACAGTCCCAGAGTAAAAGCAAGTGACCCTCCCAGAGAACTGCTGTGGAGTTTAGCACACTTAAATAGTGTGGCTCTGTGGAGGACACACACCTCAACACTGGCACCTCAACACCTTTGGTCCTTGCAGTGGTTAACTGCTTGTGTCAAAATCAGACCATGTGAGGCTTCTTTCTGTTTATGTTTTTTTTTCATCTTCTTTATATGCATGAACATATTTTGGAACACTTTGGAATTGCTGATTGTGTGTGTATATTGTGTGTATATATATGTATAATATATGCATATAGATCCTCTCATCCCATCCTCTCCCTCTCTCTCTCCCTGTAATGCCCTCCTCCCCTTTTTCTAGTAGAAGATCCCACCTTGAAGGGCGGAGCCAAAACTCTAACACAGTTCTAAATTAAAAGGCTAATAAGCAGAGATGTGGACTCGAGTCACATGACATGGACTATAGTTTGCCTCAAGTGACAAATTAGAGGAAGTCTTGTTTGACTTACCTCAAAACACATACTCAGGAGTTGATTTTGAGATTTGTGACTTGCTTGCAATGATCTGTGTTTTCCTGTAATGCTGCCCTTCACCACTCTACACAGTCGTTTCACCCCTCCTGAGCTAGCTATATCACTTCAGTCAGACAGCACGTTGTGAGCCAGATTTAATAAATGGTTTTGTTCTATTAATTTTGTGAGCAATTTACCCTGTGGGCCAGTGATGTATCTAGTCACCTACTTAGGCATACCTAGCAAAATTCTATGTTTTGTTACGATCTCTGGTCTAGGGTCAGGGAAAGGAACTAAGAATAGTGAGTTTAGTATCCCTTCTCCCATCCCCAGCACTAACCATGCCATTGACAATTCCACAAAAAGGACAATTTATTTTTTTTAAGGAAGCAAAATCAAATCGCAAAACTTCAGGAGGGGGAAATGCCAAAATAACAAACAGAAAAACACAACAATGTAATAATTTCAAGCATCTACTAACCTGACAACAAAAAGTAAAATAAAGAACAGAAAACGTAACCTCCCTAATTAACACAAACAGGGACAAACATAGAGATCAAGCAAAAAGAAAAACAGCTCCCATCTCCCTATGGAGCTTCCAACAGATTCAAGTAGCCGTTTACAATATATAGAAAAGTTCTTACGAGGAAGACAAAAGCAATAATACTTTTGCAACCAACAGCCAACTTTTTTTCCAACGATCACGCAACAGGTCTGACGCGGGAGATGGGAAACCCGACCTTTGACGCCCCCCCCCCCCGAGTGCTGCTTTATCTCCCGTCCTCATTCCCCCTGCACCAATCCCGCCGGCAAAAGGCAGCTGTTGTTAACCTGCAGAGAGGAGAGAGGGAGGGACAAACACACAAGGAAGCAAAATAGCCTCAACGTCCTTGGACATAACACCCCCACCCTTAAATTACAAACCATGGTTTGTAAACCGACACTTTAATATCACTATTTACAATGTCAACATAAACCATAACCACACACACCGACACAGCCACCCGCACGTTGTCTCAGGCACCCCGCTAAATTTCGTGACCATGGGCCAGCAGTGGCATTCTATGAGCCTTTTTTGTGACGAATATCAAGACAAAACTCTTGCACTAGTGGGTTGTGGTCAGTGTACACGACAATTGGAAAACTCTACCACCTACTACCACCCAAGTAAACGTCAAAATGTTGGAGGGCTAACAGCAAGGCAAGGGCCTCTTTTCAATAGCGTTGTAGCAACGCTGGCATTTGGAAAACTTCTTTGAAAAATAGCAGATGGGATGGTCAATGCCTGCATCATCCTCTTGTAGCAGAACTGCGCCGGCCCCAGTAGCGCTTGCATCCACCTCTAACTTAAATGGTAGAGCACAGTTCGGAGCGGAGAAAATCGGTGCATTACAGAGGAGGTCTTCTGGTGGAATTAAATTTAATCACACACTCAGGACTCCATACAAATTCCAAAGGTAAGTCATTGTGTAACAGCACATGACAATCAACGGATGTACATACGGTTCTTGTTAACTATTTTAACTGCCAGCGCTTGTAAGGTTTCACATGGCTTGATTTTCTTCACAACATATGAATCAACCCCCTAGCTAAATACAGGATACGACCCTCTCAACCCCAAACTTAGCAGCAAACCTAATCTCGCAATACAGCTGGCTAGCTGGCTATGTGAGCTCCAGCTCAGCAAAGGCTATGCTTTGACATAGCATGTCACTGGTATTCTGACTGTCTTTTTTGTGCAGTTTGGCAGCTTTGTTATAATATCCTGCTAAGCAACATGCTTCTATTGCAACCATATCACCTGCGCTCATTTTTGCTAGTAGTCACTCATCTTGCAAGTCCAAAGCACATTTTCTGACATGACCATCAATTCGGAAGGTACTTGCTTCATGAAGTGGCTCAGCAGATGTCAGATCTTCACAAAAAAGCACATATTGTCTTCTTTTTTATGTTGATCACTTGACCGAGTGTACCTCTTCATGACATTGGGGTCATCTTGAGGTGCTGATCTCTTCTCTGCTTTTTTCTCTGCTCTCTTTAGCTTGGTGTTGTTGAATTTCAGACAGCAGGATTTATGCCACTTTTCTTGATGCAACTGAAGAGTGGGTGCCATACCAGGTTCTTCATCCAGCCTCTCTATGTCTAAAGGGATTGGCAACTGCTTCAGGTCATGAAATCTTGTGATGTTTCTAGTCAGAGACAAGTATCCAGCTACATTGAATCTGCAGGGCACTGCAGGATCTGATGTTATTTGCTGACATAGGATACATTTTTCCCAGTCAGTAGGATGAATGTCCTTAAATTCACCAGTGTCATTTTGGAGATTTTGGCGGTTCTTGTCTGCCATGTTTTTGCCCTAAATGATAAAAAAATACATTACATTCAATACATTTACTTATTCTAGTGAATAGAAATTCTAACACATTTCATGGTTTGATTGTGTCACCTATGCATTGTGCAGTATTGTGTATGCTAACTTTTGTCCTGTTAAATTTATTATTATTAGCTAGCTAGCTAACTAGCATCTACAAAAGTCCATATTATGGCTATTAATTTTCTGTTTCTTTGATAGTTGACTAATATTTTATACAGTAGGCCTAATACAATAAAAAAATTTTTTTTCAATAATGCAATCATATATTTCAGATATATAAAAAAATCCTCTCAGGAAAGTGTAATTATTACTTACCTCACAGGCAGAGTGCAGCGCTGTTACCAAGGTGACAGTAGAGTGACAGTTCATCAAGAGGGAAGGCTGCACTGAGAAGTATCAACTGAAATAAATGCTTTCCCCTTGTGGACACTAATTTAAAATCACTCCCTGGGGCCAGAATAGTCTATTATGTTAAAGATTACATGAAATATGCTTGAAATTTCATCCTGCATCTTCTCAGATACTGCGATTTCATTGTAATCCTTCTCACGTCACTGAATTCACCATTAACTGTTCACCTGAACAGTTTATGATGTTGTATATGGTATCATTGTAATCCTTGACCATCAAAATATAGGGGTAGACCTTTTCTGTGTTATCATGTTTGGTTCAGGAGATATGATGCAAAATACATAATTTGGTTATGGCGGAAAGTAAAATGGCCACCCTGGCCACCACGAGGCATTTTGCAATGGCTCCATTTCTGAAAATGTTCAGGGCCCCAAACTGTACAAGTGTACCAAGTTTCATGCTTTTATGAAAAAGTGAACATAATTTTCACATATCACTTGGACTAAAGTGTCAGAACTCTGTCTGCAGGGACTCAGACGCAGACAGAAAGACTGATGAACACGGGTTTATTGAATCCAAAGGGCAATCCAAAAACGTAGTGAAGGCAGGCAGAATCAAAAAAACAGAGCGGATACGGCAACCAAAACCACAGGGCAGGAACGAGGAGCGAAGTCGGAAAAAAAGGCAAGGAAACAGAACCGCCGGCAGGCAGACACGAAGAAACAACGGCAAGCAGCGACACAGCGAACTGGGACGAGCTGGCAACGAGACAAGACACGAGCAGGACTTAAATAGGGCAAGGCTAATGAGGAGACGGGATGCAGGTGCGCAGGCAGGCAGGTGGAGACAGGTAATCAGGTGGGCGGCGACAGGGCAGAGAGCAGGGCAGGGCTGGAACACAGGGAAAAACAAAAGCACATGGACAGGGAAAACAAAACGACCGGCTAAGACGCCACAGTCCTGACATAAAGAGAATTAACTGAGGGATGCTCACAACATTCCAAAGCAGTGTGTCTGCTGAATGCACCCCATGTTTCATGTTCATATTAAAGAGAGAGAATGGAATCTTCTCTCAGCAGAGACAACATAATTCCAATTCAGTGTGCTTTAATGTAAATGTTGCAAGGCAGAAAACAGCACATTTAAAAACCAATGGGGAAAATGAGGGCTGTAGGGCCTGGACACTTTTTAATCATTTCATTGTCATTCATCCTTACTGGAGAGTTGCTCAGGTGGGTGGAATATTAGAGGCTGCTTATATATAGGCTTAATGCTCTGTTCCCTTGTGGCTATCATGTCAACACCACACCACACACAACATAATGAAGATTCCTAAAATCAGTTAGCTAACGTCTCCTTAAGTGCATCAGACTGTGCTTTTGGACTGTGAGCAAGTGTTGACACCACCCAAAAGAAGTATGGGTGTGCGAGACCACTATGTATCTGTTATTCTATGACAATAAACGTCCGCCACAAAGTGGCGCAGGTGTACGGAAAATCTCGAAAGAGACACAACAAAGCCATCGGACCCCTGCCACCGCTAGGTGGAGTGTGTATCTTGTGTCTCTATGAATAAAATATAGCGGAATACTAATGTGTTGTCAGCTTGGCGAAATTATTTGTTTTAGGGGCTGCAATGATGGCTCTTAAGGGTGGCGGATGCAAGCACTCCTCCGAGAACTATTATGTTTACAATGAAGTTCGTCGCAGCAGACTATAGTTGAAATCGGTTAGTTTCGATGAGACGAGTGCTGAGTCTACTCAGTGCCCTGAGTGAACAGCAAGCGATAGAAACAGATCTCAGTGCAGTTAGATGGAAAGTACACTATTATTATGCCCAGATTAGTTAGTCTTCTTTTCAAAACTTTCAAAAGTTGTTTCGATATTTATACGGTATTACACTGGCCAAAGCAGTACAACATGGTGCGATGACCTAAATATGATTTTTTTTTTCCTCCGAGTGTGTTTGGTCAACAACGTGACCGCAAGAGACAGCTTCGCAGAGATATGCTCTGGCAATCGCTAACCGCTTGCTTTGATATTGTCTGTATTTGCTGAAGTAAGCGCTATTGGCCTACATACTCTGAACCCCCCGCCAGTTCTCAATGTTGCGAGGACCGTTAACAAATGCGCTCGCAACCGAGAGGCAGAGGTAGTCACGGTTAGCTCCGCCCATTCTCCATGTGCTTCAGCCCCCCCCTTATTCCCGTGCATCGCAAGCACCGTATTTGCATAAAATGTGTGTCAGTAGGCCAGCACTTTCCAGCGCTCACATGCAAAGCGCACATGCAGCGTAGCTGTACTAACACATACCTATGTCTGATCAGTACAACTGACTCGCCTCCACGCTACATCTCAGCCAATGAAAACGTGAGAAAGAATAAAAAGGGGAGAGAAGAGAAGAAGGGGGAGTGCACGGGACCCATTGAGTCACTGACAGAGAGAGAAATCCCCCGCACGCAAAAACAAAAACAACGGAGGCTGAAGGGACAAAAAAAGTTAGTCACATTTCACTGACACCTGAAAACGTGGTTGGTGGGGGCGCGGTGTGTGATTCAGTTGGTGTGTATCGTGTTTGACAGTTCTGCCTGGAAGACGCTTATGATTGTGTCCCAGCACTAGTCTGAATTCTTGGAATTTGTGCAAAACGCTTGTTCTTTTGCTGTGGCACATAACACGCGCTCACACAGCACTTAAAACAAGCCAAGCAACTGTTCAGCAGGGACCAGAAGCGAGACAATCAGAGAAAGCCTTGCGGCTTCAACGTAAATGAGATAAATTTGTTTTTATACATTTGCTTATATTTTAAAAAATTTCCATTTTTAGCGGGTTGACAAAACCCCCCTAATGCTCTGTGCACAGGTAATTTCATATGTTTTTTTGGGACACCGTTTTACGGCCGGACATTTCATGACTCTTTCACCTGTATCGACGCGACTTTTACTTACTGATATACAGAGGCAACTAACGTCAAGACGTTTATAATTAATTCAAACACCCAGAACAAACAGCGATGGACAACAGTCCCGGTAGGTATTATTATTATTATTATTATTGTTGTTATTATTATTATTATTATTATTAGTAGTAGTAGTAGTAGTAGTATTGTTGTTGTTGTTGTTGTTATTATTATTATTATTAGACATTACTGTTTTATCCGTAAATGATTACTGCAAATTACATTCGGTGGCACAGTATATGCTCACACATGATGGTGATTGCACGTTTTAAGATAGTTTCTTTGACTTGATCCTTTTCGTGATTTAATTTATAAAGAACTACTTAGAAAACGCAGCGAATGTATATTTTAGGTTCATAAGCATTTTTTCATTAATCACAACTGTATTCAAAGGTATTGATTGGGTTATGAATCCATACGACTTATTATTTGGTATTTGGTATTGCAGTTTGTTGGATAGGGGATATCGCTTATGTGCGCATATTTTATTACACAGACTTTTATTACACAGAGTTTGCATTTCAACCACTCCACCATGCATGTACAAATTTCGTTCATAACTCGTAATGGACAGTAGCCAACTGCCTTGTGCTATTTGAGTAATGTAATGGTTTTCTAAATTGTGAAGGGCACCCCTCTCTCGAACCCGTCCCATGGTACGAATCGATTCTGATAAATTGTATGAATTAGCCCCATGGGCACAGCAGTTTCTCCGTTTGAAGTGCTCGGAGCGCGCCTGGATTTCTGCAACACGCCGGAGTTAGATACTTCCTGCCTCTCGGCATGTAAACAAACTCACGTGTAGCGCCGACCTGATGCGATCTCTCCTAGGCTTGAGCTCGCACTATTCTGTCTCTGTCTCTCTCAGTCTCTTCGTATATATGTACTGGACATGCTCAAAGCTCGATTCATCGGGGTTTGACTGATTGAGTTTGGTTTGATGACTTATCCGTCTGGGACTAGGTGAAATGTATTCTAGCCTGCTAACCTTTCCCACCAAGGGAACCAGTGTTGTGTGCGCTTGCAAAATAATTGTAAAGTCCGGGTATCGACATGTTCAGACACTCGATCAGTAGCGCTGAAATTGTTTTCTCGGTGACGTTAGCTACTGCTAATATGCTGTGGGGTCATTTACAAAGCTGCAGTCACGTTCCAATGCTGGTGACTGCACCGTTGTCTCGTGCTGAGGCGCACGCCTGCAGCACTGTATATACTTTTCAGCACGCGTGCATTGGGCATGTGAAGCACATGTTATCAACGTCACAGTTATGGGCAATAAATGTCGACTGAACACATGCCAGTGTTGAACAGTAGGCTACTGAAAGCACTTCAACCCTTTTATTGTCTCGCAGGTTTTGTATAATGTTTAATGGACCACTTTATCACAAAAATATAGTGCCCTCTGTGCAGTAATTCCCTAGGAATTGAGGTACTGCCATAGACCGACTGTCGGGGTTTTTTTTCAATCTGTATATATGCATACTAATATATATTAATATTCGCTTTGGAGTATAAATTGATGGACTTCTAAGTATTTTGGTCTGTTAGCCCTAGCATTGTATTATGTTAAAGTGCAACCATTTGAAACATTTTAATTGGCAGCACACCCTACATCAGCCAAATTAATGATGGGTTAGTTTGACCTAAAAAGCAGTCCACACAGGGTTAGGAAACCATGGTCTATTTTCTCTGAAACATACTGTCCCTTTTCAGCTTTTTTAGCCTATTTGCCTATTTCCGTGTGAAACACTTGCTGCAGTACTGCTGTTGGAATTCATATCAAAAACTTCTCACCACTAATTAGCATTGAATATCCACACCCCTAATATTAATTCTTATTTTGTTTGCATTCCTGATATTCATTTTTCTCTTCCCCAACACCATTTGTGTGACAGCCAGTGTAACACATTTTGACAACTCACTAAGCGCGTTGTTTTTAATTAACGCCACTTGATATAGCAACGAATGTTATCCCATAAATGCTCAAATTGTAATTTCACTATGTAGCCGTAAACTGTTATTCGGGGATTCATTATGGTAGCCTAACTGCCCCACCCAGAGTCACCATCTTGCTCGTTAAAGTCCTCCCTGTTTAATCGCTCACCCTAAGCTTTCTACACCGCGGTTGTTTTGAGAGATGATTCCCCTATTGGAGGGTTGTGGCTGGGCGCACGAAGTGCTACTCAGTCCACATCACGTGGACAGGCTTCCTCAGCCGCGTGCCGCGCGTGATTTGAAGCCGCTCTTCCTCCCTGCGCTCTTAGGGAGACTCCTGTGCTGATCCTGCCCACAAAGATGGACAGGTTGGTCAGTGGGTCAGGGCTTTGAGCCGCAAGAGTCACCCAATATCTTTCCCTCACGTTCTCTGCTTCGTGCACAATTTATTGCGAGACAAACGTAACAATCAATTTGAACACATCTACCACTCACTTAAAAGTGGAAACCACCCTCGACCAACACTGGAAGATAACGGTACCCATAATTACCGTACCTGTGTTGCACCGTCCGCCAATTTTAAAATTTTCATGACTGGAACGTTACCGCGCCAGCTTGTGTAAGATAAACTCTCGCTCGTCTGAATCCGTATTGTGGCGCGACGGCTGTCACGCTGCCCGTGATATATAGATATATGTAGCAGTTTGATGTATTGAAATAATACTATTAACGGATTCATTTTCTTGTTATGCCTTATTTGTATGCAGAGTTAAAGAGCTTTTTGAAGATCTCACAAACTACCGAACACTTCTCTTCTTGAAATTGTTCAATATGAAAACAACTATTACTACAAAAATGATAAAATACAAAAATTATTGCGTGGGGAAAATCTGTAGCATGTTCTCTATACATGTAAAAAATGTGTACACATTGATACATGGAGGGCTTCGAATTTTTTATCTTAATGGTTATTGTTTGAGATTTTATCAATGAAGCACAACATACACAGTAATTACTGTGACAGCATTAAATAATATTTAGATGTTTCTACTTAATGTGTATTTGAATGGAGCAAAGAAGATGATGTGGCAGGGCATTTCCAGATGCAGATGAGGCTAATAACATTGCCATTATAGGAGTCTACGGAAACATAACATAATCAGAATCCACAGCCTATTATTACATTGACATATACTCCCTTTTCTCTTTTTTTTTATCATAAATCAATGCTGTCTGTCAAAGGAGTGACCACCACCAGCTTGCTTGTTCACTTGTCATTATACCATTGTGTCCCTGAGTGGAACGGCTCTTAGCCTGTATGCACTTTTGTAAGTTGCTCTGGATAAGTGCGTCCACTAAATGACCTGTGCACTGATGCCCTTTCAGAGGTCAAGTGATTGCTCAGTCCAGGTTCCTAAGCTGCACCCTGCTCCTTACTCTCATCGTGTTTGAACAAAGCCATGCAAAAAAAAACCCTAAAGGAGGAGCAGAGAAGCGGGGGGAGGCAGAAGGAGGGCTGAGGAGGTTATTGTGCCTGTAGAGTGCTCACGTTTGGCAGATTAGCGCTTGCACGGGTAGACCAGATCACAATGAGCTGCGGGCTCCTCTTGTTCCTCTGTCACAGCTAGCTTGCACTGACCTCCATTTTTCAAGCTTGCATGGTAGTGTGGCAACAAAGGTCGCACGCTCCCTCCCTCAAGTGCAGAATGCTAGACAGGAGGACACACCACAAATTCATAACATGCTCTTCAAGTTTATATGATGTGGCATTCATTTCAACTGTAATGTTCACAGTATATTCATGGCATTCAAAGAAGATGAAGCATTTAGTATTATTTAGATGGAAGAGAAACAGAACAGGGTGATGCTTCACATGAATTCTATTGGGTATACTCCTGCAAGGTGCCAGCTTTGCTGTTTGCACTTACTGTGTCTCATTTAGACACGTCTCACCACAGAATGCCATTCACACAGTCACATATTGAGGTCCCAAAAACTCCCTGTAGATGTCAATACATCCCTGTTCTCATGGATACAAACATTAAACCAGTGCTCTTTCCATTATTCTGAGATGTGCATCCAACATAAAGCAACAACCATGCTTGCATTCACTGTATTCTGCACATATGTGGTGCTGTCCTATTGATGTACATAAATGCATGTGTATAAATCAGGTCACCCTGGATGTTCAAGTGCCAAGCTCAAAAAGATTCACTGGCATGAAATACCACACAATATGTACTGCAAAAGCCTCAACAAAACAACTGAACATAACATACAGTACTAAAACAAAATATTGAATATTTTCATATATGAAACAAAATTGCAAATGGACTTCACACTCCTTCTGTGTCTCAGTGATCACTAAACTTCCACTGAAAGCTCTCAAATCATCACAGGCATTGCTTCTGTTAGAGGGAATGAGTAACAAGAGAAGAACTCAGAGAGGCTTCTAAATATATGATAATATATGTGTGATTTTTTTTCTACAACATATACAAGCCTTTCCTCAGGTTTCCCTATTACTGTCCTTCTCATGTCCCAGAGACTAGAAGGGCATGAGTTTGGCACCTTGCACATTGGTTTTCCTTGGAATGTGCCTCCCTTTAAGAAAAGGGCAAAGGTCACTCTCACTGCATTGCAAGCAGATGTTGGAAGCACTCCAGACAGATGAGTATATCACATGGGTGGTGGGTCGTGTGGGGCCAGGCAAGGGGAGGGAGGCATGGTTATCCTGGGGCAGCCTGTTTAGTATGGCCCTGTCACACAATAATAAAGTACATTGATGCTGTGACACATGCAGGAATCACAAAAAACACTTGGTATTCAAGGGAGACAAAACACAGAGAAAGAGAAGCTGCCTGCTTTCCCCCCTAAACATTCCAGGTTCTTCTAGAAGACGTTACTACAGCAGGCATGCATGAACTCAGACCTTCATCTGAATTCTGACAAGCTTTTTTATTTTTTAATTCAACAATTTTAAAGCTAAACACTCATGAGCAGATGAAAATACTCAAAAACTGAGATGTTCATCTGGATTTTGACCTTCTTTATTTTAACCTTTTTTTTACTTTCTAAACTTGCCATTATTCGCTTAACTTGAACAATTTTAAAGCTAACCAATTCTGACCAAATTAAAAATGTAGGAAGCAGAAAATTCACGATTCTTCGCCATAGTTGTATACAACCTTCCAGAATTTCCACGTTAATTTTCTGGAAATTTCAAGCACCGGCCCTAGCATTTTCACTGATATATTATTGGGATACAGACTTGTATCCCAATCAAGCAGATTTGCTCTGGCAAAACATGTGGTGAGGTTAGTGTTTCCAAAGCAACAAATATTCAGTGGCATAGTTACTAAGGTAATGCAGATCTATGAATGCAAGAAATTCCAGAGACAATGTTATAGTTGGTGCAATGCATTGCCCAGAAAGTCTTTAAAACGAGGAGCACCGCTTTACCCTCTGGCCGTCTTACTGAATGAGTTAACATAAATTGGGTTGACATAATGAATTGACATACGCCTGATACTACTGTACTTTGTGTAATGCATCAATGTTATCAGCGGAACTAGAATTTCATCTTTAGATAAGAGGAGGTAAACATAAAAGTCACACGCACACCTGCCTGCCTCGCTTTATGCACCAAACAATCTCTCCCTCCTAGAACAGTCAACAAAAGACATCGACAGAGGAGAAAACGTGACTCATCACGTTCTCGCTCCCTCTCCAGCTTCCGGTGACTGAGTCCAGCGTTGGTGTAACACGAGATAGCCTTTTGGTCCTTCTATGGGCACTGTCAAAGCTTGTCTTCGAACGTGATCATCCTGTTGCCTGCTTTATTTGGGGCTGTTGTCTACACGGGACCGCAGAATGCGCTGCCCAGGCTCGGGCGGTGACTGTGTCGGGAGTCCATGTGAGGCGGCGGTCAGGTGTCGCTTAGTTTGCAGGCTCTGGGCACGCTGCCAGAGGAGCTGGTCTATTATTGGAGCCGAGGCAGGCAGCTGGCTCTGCAAACACGTGAGGCCGTGTCTTTGCTCATCCAGCAACGCATGACCAATTGCGCGGGGGGGAGGGCGGAAAGTGTGAGAGAGATGAAAAGATTTTGGTGTTCGCATTCAAAGCAGCAGCTGCCTGTCTGCTTACGAGCAGTGCGTCCATCCAACCGTTCTGTAATCTTTATTATTTGGAGGCATGTTTAACCTGAGGTCTGGCAGTTGTAAACATTAATTTTGTTCAGTAACAAACCTGTATCCTACCAAAATATATAAGCAATGCCGTTTTGTTGATTTCAGTCGGTCTTCAGAGATGCTTTATGAACATTTCATTTAAATGCAAAACGTACTCATTAACATTGTGAGAGTTATTGATGCTTATTAATTTGATGCTTATTAATTCATCATTTGGAGCAATGTGAGTTCAGATCATAGCCCCTGATGGCTTACCCAACACTGTTGCGCTCCCAACTGTTAACCTATTACCGTCAGGTATAGTTAACGTTTTTATTGGTAGTCCCTTTGCTTATCTGCAGTGAGAGCTGAAAAGGAAAGTGCTGTCTGTGATCGTTAGATGTTTGTGTCTCTCCCCGTCTCCCTCCGAGACTATCGCTGATCAAGGTCACAGTATATTATGAAGCATTAACATTTGGTTGAGCTCCTTTAGCTACTTGAAACTGTCTGAACTTCAAAATGGGCTAAGGCAGGATAGACTGTGTGTCTTACTGACAGTGCTCACATGTGATATGCTTCTGTCTGTGTAACATTACTTGATCAGTGTCTGGCCATGGGAAGTCATTCATGATTTAAGATGGTACCCCAAAACCTACATAGTTACCTCAGTCAGTGAACAGCCAAACCTGGAGGAATAGGGTGCCCTTAAAAGCACTGGCACACCTTTTTTGGTGAGTTCTCAGTTTGATAGATTGATGGATTGCTTTGGTTATGAACAGCAGCTCATGTTCCCCCTTCCTCTCCCTCTCTCTCTCTCTCTCTCTCTCTCAGAGCGTAATTCTGTATGCAGGTTCTACGGGCAGCGCCAGCCCCAGCCCGGCCAGCCCCTCCAGCGGGTACCAGACACAGTCCCCATCCTCGCACTCCCAGCCCTCATCCCCTGAGGATGTCTCCTTCACTGAGACTGGGGCGCTCAAGCAGAGGGGTGGAGCCCCCCCGTCACCCAAGCTGGTCTTCCAGTTCCCCGATGTGACCAATGGCCCAGGCCCCGCTGCCACCCAGCACAGCTTCTCCCACCCAGTCATGGGCAAGAGGCCTTCAGGCTTCACTGGCACATTTACCAGTGAGTGTGCTTGTCCTCGAGTTCTGTCATCTGCCTGTCAGCCCCAACCATCGTGCCCCTTAGGGCCCAATCACTTCAGTCATTAAATGAGGGAAAAACACAAAATATACATAAAATTAGCAACCAATGGCTTTTCTTTGAAAAAGCATATGTAGTTCACATCAGTTATGATAAATATTACTTGCTATGTATTATTTGATGTTGTCTTGAAAAACCTCCAAGGGAAGTGTTTTAATGGCTCTACCAAACACACACCAAGCCTGAGGCCCTCAGATGCCCCTTTCACAAGTGCAAGGCATGGCCAATCGAATGCTTTTCCTGTTTTATTTAGTCATGGCCCCACTCCAGGTGCCCATTCAGGGATACTTCTTTATGCATTTCCCATGGAACTACTGCATTTCTGATTGCACTCAGCGGCAAAGGTGTAGGTTTAATTTGGAAAGTGGTGGGGACATAAATTTGGCAGGGAGTCTGGGGGTCCTACAGCACACCCTGTCACAACAACATTTAGTTTGCTAGCTAACTACGTTATCTGTTAATGTTAGCTAAGTATACTAGCTACTAGTATAACGTTAATATGCCAAACTATTTTTGTTTGTACAGTGCTAACGTTAGCAAGACAATTACAATTCCTGGTCTGTATGCCCAAGACAGCTGACTGTGTCTTTCATATCACTGAACAATCAACGTTACGTGTTTAATTTGATACCGGTACCATAACGTTATGATCGCAGAAGGCAAAGCACCTGCGACAGACAGCCTGGAATGTACTCTAGCGAGCTCTCTCCTCTGACTAAATGCCGAGCGCACTGCACTGTTTTCATCCAAAATGCACTCAAGCAATCACATCACTGCATGTAAAGGAGGTGGGAACAAAGCGAACAAACACCAATAGAAACTCTATTTGTCATCCAGTGGGAACATGAGGGAGTTAACCCTTTGTAGAGCCGATGGAAATTATATTTGATTTAAATGCATATGCAGTTAATCTCAAAATAGTGGTGGGGACAAGTTTAGGTAATCAGAAAAGTGGTAGGGACATACATTGATGTCTGGTGAGCTGCAAAAAGGGGGGGTTGAAACATTACCTTTGAATCTATGGTTACTTTCAACCTGTTCCCCTTTATCCTCCTTGATTAACAATAAAACAATTAACAGAATAATCAATTCCAATCGCGTAAATAAAATAAATGATTATGCTCGCGGAACACCACAGATTATCTGCAATTTGCATGCTATTGCAAAAGCTACAGCATGAGATTGTTTAATTAACAAGGATGGCAATTTGAATAACTAAGTGGAAAGTAATCCCAATGCTTTCTCTTAAATGTTTCTCATTACAGCTTTCTTGTGTTACAGAAATTCAAATTACAAAATGGAGCTAAATTTAGTTAAATCAATTTAAATTACTGAAAATAAACTTTTATCTTAGTGAACAATAACGTTTAGAACACAGACCTCACAAAAGCTGTGATGTGTCATGAGCATTTAACGTAATTTAAATCGACGTTGTAGCTTTCGCAAGCACACAAGCTAGACAATTTGCACTGTTTCACGAGCATAATCATTTATTCTATTTACACGATTGGTGTTGATTATTCTGTTAATTATTTGTTTTATTGTTAATCAAGAAGGATAAAGGGGAACAGGTTGAAAGTAACCATAGATTTAAAGGTAATGTTTCGGCCCCCCTTTTTTCAGCTCACCAGCCGCCACTGCTGACATATTCCCACCGTCCCTACCATAAATTACGCACATGATCAACGGGTTTTGAGGCTTCTCCTTTGCCACTTCACTCCCCAGTGTTGGCCCACTTTTGTTTCTCTCTATGTCATTCTGACTGACACTCTCTCTCCCTCCCTCCTTCTCTCCTGCTGTACCTGCTAGAGACTGGAGGGATGGTGCTGTTGTGTAAAGTATGCGGTGACATCGCCTCGGGGTTCCACTACGGCGTGCACGCATGTGAAGGCTGCAAGGTGAGGCTCTTGGGCAGTGGGAGAGGGATGGCCAGACGATGACCTTAGACATTAGTCCAAGAAAGGGGCGGGTCCTTGTGGAGCCTTGTGTGCCCCCTGTCACTATCGCCAATCCCCCACCAACCCTCTCCCCGTCTCTCGCCTTCTGCAGGGTTTCTTCCGCCGCAGCATCCAGCAGAACATCCACTACAAGATGTGTGTGAAGAACGAGAACTGCCTGATCATGAGGATGAACCGCAACCGCTGCCAGCACTGCCGCTTTAAGAAGTGCCTCTCTGTCGGCATGTCCCGGGACGGTGAGCGTCACCATTGGCCACCACCCTCTGCCTATCATGCCCTCTGCTTTCTCGTGCCCATCTCTTAAATACAGGCTCATATATTGCCAGTAATCATAAATGCCACCCCGCTGGCAGGACACCTGAATCTAAGAGCTTGAACTCAGCCTTTGTGGTGCTAGTGTGTTGTGTGAGGGGACATTCTGTGCACTGACGTGGCCTCGTCTTTCCCACGTCTCTCTTCGCTCTTTCCTCCTGGCCTGAAAAGACCCTGCCTCCTCCGCTTATCTCTGTGACTGTCTCTTTCTTCCCTCTCAATTGTTCCTCTTCGTCCTTCCTGTGCCTTTCACTCCCCAACCCCCAGCATCCTCGGTCATGGAGAGGCTGTGATTTATGAGGGAAGGAGCTCTGAAATCCCCCAAGCCATCAGTCACCCGGAACACTGCAGTGAAGGCTGTTTATTTTCGGAACCTGGGAACAGGGGGTACTTGATCGCTACGCATGTGTCTCGGCACCTTCCCAGAACATTTAGTTCGGTTAACAAAGTGGGGGGCGCAGGCCAAAATTAAGCAGGCAAAATGGAAAAGTAAGGTTTCATCTGTCTCCTTAATGTTATTATTTAACACCAGGATGCCTGTCCCTGGCTCTCAGCATAATGTGGGACAGCAGTTAATCACCTTTTTTTCCTGGAGCAAAAGCACATTTCAGATGACCTAAAAACAATGTGTTTTCTTTACCCCGTCGCCCTGCCTCGCAACAAACCCGGTTTAGTTCTTGCTGCTTTGATCCTTGAGTTTTCTTATGCTCGACTCTGTGCTTACATCTGAGAGCACATTCTGTGGGGAAGGGTTTCTGCTCTCAGTTGGCATTTATTGTGGTTGAAAGATGCCAAGCAGAGCTGGTTCTTCAAAGGTGGGGTGGTCGGGGGGGGGTTGGTAAAGGGTTACATCAGTGTTGAGGTGTCAAAAAACCACAACCTAGAAACTGCATCTTTTCTTTTATCCACTGAGAAAAACAGGAAAACCTCATGTGGCTGCCTGCGTCCCACATTAGGTAAAATGGCTGCGTTTCCGCCAAGATCACTGCATGACTGAAGCATCTTCAAGTATGCAAATATGAATATTGGACCCAGCACTTGAACACTTGTGAACTTTGCAGCAGTTTATGCCGTGGCCTTTTCCCATAACGTGCTGGGCCTCTGTCCTTCGTCACAGAGGTCGGCATGACCAGTGCTGGAGGCCATGCTCATTGAGATGATGTTAAAAATAACCAACATTCCTACCTGACATTGTTAAAAAAAAGCTCTTGCCCTTTTTTCAGCTAGAATGGCTAGACACTATGCCAAGTAAGAAATTGCACTTTTCACCCCTCAACAACTTCACACCTTTTCCTTGCTTCCATTATTCTTATTTTTAAACCCTTTATGTAAAAGTAATTCTGTATCCCCCTCCCCCTACCAAGCCAGTCATGCTCCCTGCCTCACTCTTTCTCTCTCTGCCTCTCCTCTCTGCTTTTGTACCCCCGCCTTCACTTTTATCACATTTTTATCAAGGTCTCATTCTCTGCCGCTGTTTGCCTCCTCGTCGCCCTTGCCATGAACTTAGGCCATTTTTGCTTTCTCCCTCAGCCCCTACCTCCTGACCTCCTACCAAATTAAAGCCCCTACCCCTACCCCCCCCCACCTTACACCAGCTCTGAGATCCTCCGTAAATCTGCCTTCTTGTTTCAGTGCCAGTGACATCACGTTTCGCTCTGACCCACTGACCTACTTTCTCAGAGCGAGGGAAAGCACTTTGGGGAGGAGGGTGGGGGGTGCTGTAGCATACGGTAGCAGGGGGCTATTAATAGCATTAGCTGACAGCTATTTCACAAGGGGGTTTGGGGGGGCAGAAAGGAAGCGTATGATGAAAAGAGAGGTCTCCACCAGTATATTCCATGGTGATTTGATGCAGCTGGTTGGGAAAGCTAACAGGGTTCTCTCTACCTCCTCAGTACCTAATGCAGCTACCAAGCCATGGCAACCAGAAAGGTATCAATACTGTAATTAATCTGACTGATTGCAACTAGGGCTTGATAGATGTGGCTATCACTACAGTTAACATATTACTGTTATTTTTTTGTGTGAATCATTTAGGGATTTTTAGAAGTGTGAAAATTCTGGGTGGGTAAAATTAGGACAGTGGTTGGGAAGGAACAGTATGGCATGTGACATCAGTACAGCTCTGGCACGACCCTCTCACATTGTCTTAAAAGATGGCACACAAGTTTATCCTCAGGGGAAAGGTTTGAAATTAATGCCTCCAGTCATTTTTGAGATACATGCAATTGAAAAAGGTAGTCAAGATACAGGTGAGACTGTGTCTGAAAAGGCTCCTCTGTTCTTGGAGGTTCTTGTGTCAATGGAGTGCTGTTGCTATGAGGGTCCTCAGTTCCTCATGGCCTTGGCCCCTTCCTCTGTCTCCTTCAGCTGTGCGTTTTGGACGCATCCCTAAGCGGGAGAAGCAGAGGCTGCTGGACGAAATGCAGAGCTATATGAACAGCCTGAACGAGTCCGCGGCCATGGAAATAGACTCCTCCCCCACTCCTGAGGCACCACCCAGCCCTGAAGACAGCCAAACAGACAAAGCCATAGGAGCCATCTCCCAGGCCTACCTCGACATCTTTGTCAATGGGCAGGACAGACTGGGCAAGAGGGGCAGCAGGAGCAGCAACAGCAACAACAACAACCCTTCATCGTTTCAGGGCAACCCACCTCAAGAATCCAGCTACCCCCACCCTCAATCCCACACCTGCCCAGCCCAGGGGTATGCCTCTTACCCCGTAGTGGGGTACCAGGCCACTGCCCGTTGCCCTGTCACCCCACGTGATGACAGCCCCTCATTTGCCTTCGTCGACAACGGCCGTTACTGCTACTGTCCCTTGTCCAATCAGAGTCACTGCCAGCCCAGTGCTGGCCTACCTCCCCAGGCCAACCCAGCCAATTATAACAGCTATTCCACCAGAGAGTCCCAGAGTCAGACTTCATGTCCCTGGACAATAGGTACTGGCACCAAAGTCCTGGTGAGTCCAAAGCAACATTTTTCTCTAAGGTGTTCCTTCAGCCATGCATTTCCCTGAATGTCCATGTCTGTGCTTATTGAGGCTTACTTCTTAGTTAGACTTCCAGTTTTACCCTGCCTTTTGGAACCTCTGGGTCACATTTACCCCCCAACAGGCCTGTCCCTTGAATGCGTGTCCCGTGTCCCCCGAGGGGCGCACCAGCCAGCAGGTGTGGGAGTCCTTCTCGCAGTGCTTCACGCCAGCAGTGCGCGAGGTGGTGGAGTTCGCCAAAAGCATCCCAGGGTTCCAGAGCTTGAGCCAGCACGACCAGGTCATGCTCCTCAAAGCAGGCACATTCCAGGTACTGCCCACCTGTCCCCCTCCACGCACTTAGTCACAGACCCTCATCATTTATCACAGCAAAGAAAGGCCTGGTCCAGGTCATTGAATTACTAGCTCATTTGTGCCTAATTAAGAATTTCCTAATTAAGAATTACTCCCAGTATGGATTTCTGGGACTGGGATTGAGAAACAAGGATGCTACACTCAATGTTCACAGTGTGCTTCTCCCTCTTGCTGCATTGTGTCCCATCTAGTGGCCACTACCATTCTCACCATACCCCCTAGCCCTCATGCTCACAGGACGTGCTTCATCATTTTTTTCCCCAGGTTCTGATGGTCCGGTTCTGCTCACTGTTCAACGCCAAAGAGCGGACGGTGACCTTCCTGAATGGGCAGACATACCCCTTGTCCACCCTGCGGGCACTGGGCATGGGCTCGCTGCTGGACGCCATGTTCGAGTTCAGCGAGAAGCTAGGCACCCTGGGGCTGGAGGCAGACGAGATGGCGCTCTTCATGGCAGTGGTGTTGGTCTCTGCCGGTGAGTAGGGGCACAATACGACATACTGCTACAGTGTACTCTCCCCATCAGTAGAACCATGTGGAGAGGCACAGACACAGACAGGAGAGGTTCAACGAGGAGAAGTACAGACAGGAGAGGCACAACAAGGAGAAGTACAGACAGGAGAAGCACGGACAGGTGAAGTACAGGCAGGAGAAACATAGACAGAAGAAGCACATACAGGAGAAGTGCATACAGGAGAGATATTGAACAAAACTATGTATATGAGAAGTACATGTAGATGTTATGAGAAGTCTACACAGGGGAAGTATGCCCTGATTGCCTTGTGCCATGAGTGCCCTATGGCATGAGTGCCGTATCCTCTGAGTGCCCTATACACTCAGTGCCCCAAGGCCTGTACTGACTTGCCCTTGCCCTGTGTCTGCCCCATCTCCCCAGACCGTACAGGCATTGTGAACGTGGGTGACGTGGAGCAGTTGCAGGAGGGCCTGATCAGAGCCCTGCGGTCCCTCATCATGCGCAGACACCCCGATGACAGCGCCCTCTTCCCCAAGCTGTTGCTGCGCCTGCCCGACCTGCGCACCCTCAACAACCTGCACTCTGACAAGCTGCTGGCCTTCCACATCGACCCCTGAATGTGCCACTGCCATGACGCCCGTGAAAAGAGGAGAGGAACTGAGATAGGTTCTCTGAATGGGGTCCGACAGTGGCGAATGCAGCTCCTGACATTTTGTTTATTTTGGAAAAGGTAAAAAAGAATGAAGCAATATCCTCAAGAGACCTTTTTCAGACTGCCACCGTCTCAGACCATCCACACGACATCATATCCTCCCACACAAGTCGCCGCACCCCTGCCTCTCTGGGAGGGGGGAAGAGGAAGGGGAGGCACTATGGTTAAGCACCGCCCACCACTTTCTGCTGCACTGACTTTCTGAAGACCAAAAGGAGTCATTCTCTTCTTGTCTGTTTCATTCCCCATCTCCCTTTTATTTCTAACTCACTGACCAGCAGTCAGGAAATGGGCAAGAGCTGTGTGTGAGAGGAACACATATATTCTGACTGAACTTGAATTATGTGTACATGCAAGAGAAAGGGAATATGTACACTGTATTTTAGTATGTCCTTATATATTTATGTGTGTGATTTATAGATACATGCATATATAAATATACACACACACATAAATGTATACATATACAACTCATAAGTGGGAAGCTGCCATTTTCATACATCAGTAAACTGTATGTATTGGAGTAGACTAGAGGAAAACCATAGAGTGGTAACCCTATCTTAGGCAGAAGATTGCACATGCACTGTATCAACCACTTTAAACCATGTGTAAAAGATTGACAATATCCACTCAAAATGAACAGGTTCAGCTTTTCTGGGCTTTGAAAAATTGAACATTTCTTAAACTTTTTTTTCTAAATTTAGTTTGAGTATAATTGAGACAAACATGTATCGTATTGCGTGTTTCCTCCTTGATTTTATTATTGCTTCTCCCTGTTTTTATTATATTATTGCTATCACCGAACTGGTACCTGAGTACCTCATTTCGTTCCCTGTCATGTACAACATGTCCTGGAATGACAATAAAAACATCCTTATCTTTGTAATTCCTCCACTTGAATTGCACCAGGAATCAGGGTGACATCATCAGCACATTTTGTCCCACGCATGTTGGAAAATGATATTAAAAAATTGTTTCTTTTGTAAATACTGTCATGCTTCAGGCTACATGTTATATGGGGTGGTTTTGTAGTGCCAGCTGAGAACATGTGCATTTTGTGGGTGGGGACAGAGATGACAGCCAATGGGAATGAGAGTAGGACCTAGGAAATGGAGTCCAGCAAAGGTATACAATGACCCCTCCTCCCCAACACACAAGCGCATATACCAGCATCAACACCAGGCACAGCCCCAACCTTGTGCTTGCAATTTGTCTTACAAGCATTGGCATCTGTTGGACCATGAAGGGGAAATCTTTGTTGTTTGGATGGAACTTGTTCATTTACTGATTACAGCTTATTTATCACACTTTGCTGTATATTCTGTAAATGTTTCTTGTTTATCTTCTTCCATACAATCAATATAAATGAGATTATATACCATTTGCTGCATGCTGTGTTATTTCTCTTCTCTTCTTCCTCTCTGAAAACCATTTCCTTAAGGGTACAGTGGTATCTTAGCAACAGGCTTATCATTCCCTGTATTTTAACCCTCACAGTGCATTAATGTGTTGGCAAGGATCACAAAGTGTAAACTGTAAAGCTTATTAATAAACTAATGAGCTGCAATAATAAAAACAACCTAGAACAACCTAAGAGGAATGCAGCCCAGATCAACATCAAAGCAAAGTGGTAGAATCATATGATAAAATGTTTGAAAAGGAAGCTATGAAAACAAGCTAAAAATGAAACCCACCAAATGATTGATAAGAGCTGGTCAATGCTGTGCACAACACCAAGAGCAAACTTTGTTTTTAAAGGGGCCATTGACATAATGAGGCTTTCATGGATCCTGGATGAATAGATTCTGTGTCTCAATCAAATGATCATGGATATCTGTTTGCTCTGTGAATGCGCACTTGGACTGCAAACCCATTGATATAAAACCCAGTGTTGTCAAAGCCATCACTGCTGATAACGCATATGTGCAGGGTTGGGAGGATTACTTTTAATATGTATTCCACTACAGATTACAGAATACTTCCCCTAAAATGTAATTTGTAACGTATTCCGTTACTCAAGGTAAGTAACGTAATCTAAATACTTTGGATTACTGTTTTTTTAAAGCATGTTCATCCGACTAAGGTTCTGAACTGTTATTTTTAGAATGTTCAGGCTGTGTTCACACGTAGCATCTTTTTGATTGATCTACAATTGGATTGTAGATATCTGAAATCTGAAATGGGAGTTTTTCCTAGTAAGAATTCTATTGCAGACATCCAGAATTTTCATTCTGGATAGGAAGAATGACGTTGTGGACATCTGAAATTGAAAGCCCAATACAAATGAATGGCGAAAGTGGCGTCATTTGTCATAGGAAGAATGTCATTGTGCTTATCTGAAATGTTCATCACAAATGTTCACAAAATCCAATGTAATCCCTTCAGTAATCTAAATATTTTTAAAATGTAACTGTAATTTGATTACCATGAATTGAAATCGTAACTGTAACGGAATACAGTTACTCATATTTTGTATTTTAAATACGTAACGCCGTTACATGTATTCCGTTACTCCCCAACCCTGCATATGTGGCACTCCCTCTATGGTCACACGGGCCTGGAAATTGACTCAATGGAATCATGCCAATCAGGTGAGTACTGACAGGCCTTGTCAATAAACAACATATATTCACCATGGACATAAACAGCTGTAATTTGATTTGGTTGATGTTGAGGTTCGTGGAACGAATCATGTCACCTTTTCACGCAAAAAAACCACAGACAAAGCCCCCTCTTCCAAGAATACATTTTGCATAATCAACTGCTTTTTGCCCTCGGAGATTTGGAGAACTTGCACCCCCATTTCTAGTGTACCCCCATCTGGTGGTGGATGACACTGTAGTTAGTGGTTGATCTGCTGTTCTTTCTGTTCTTAATAACAGGTGAGTATGGCATTAGCGGTAGCTGTGGTGAAACACTTTGAGAGCCTTGACAAGCAGAAGGGTACTATATAAATGTAAGTCATTATCCATTTTTATTATGGCTATGTGAGCTAATCACAGAATACACCAATAATCACAACAGTTGCATCGTTAGAACTGCAATGATGTGAAATGCATGAATACTGTTGGTAAGTGTAAGTATAGGTGAATGAGAATGGTATGAGGAAGATTCAATGCTGCATGACCTAACTTGCTTCCACTCCAACTTGAATATCAACCTGTGTCATTTAATATCCAACTGGGAATCTATCTCATAGGTTTAACACATGCTATCCTCAATGTAATGGGTATATTAATTTTGGAAAACCCATGTGGACCAAATCTGGCTGTTCTACCAGGCAGTGAGCTATCGGCTCACTGTATGCACTCCCTGTGAGCAGTAGAGGAAACATAAAACTGCATGTCAGATTAGATGGATCTCATTATTCCGCAACCTGATGTTGCTGTAAGTTAATGTGGTAGAGCTGCACAGGCGCCTTGATTGCATGGTGATTTGAGGGTTCCCAGTGGTTCCAGGGATAAGGGTAAGCATTGATGTTTCATGTATTTTGTATTGCCAGAGGGGTGTAGAGCTGCTGAAACACATCTGTGGCTTTGCCCTGAATAACCTGAACATGGGGCCAATTAAAAGACTCAGATAGAAGAGACGGGTTCCATTTGACACAAATGCCAGGTTTCTGTCTACCTGTGGAAAGCTTCTGTCAGATGTGAAGTCACTTATTATCTTTGCTGCAGTCCTTAAGCATTTCTAGCAGTCAGTCAATCTTTCTTCATGACAAACCATTTATATATTTGTTATATGTAAATGTATGCTTAAATAATATATCTTATTTATGATATATATATATATATATATATATGCTTTCAGATTAAATTAGTGAATAGATTTTGCTCTTATAGTTTCTGCATTTACACAAAAAATATTAAATATTCAAAAAATACATAAAAAACATACCAACCATGATTACTGCCATGTTGTGTCACAGGTATTCAAAAGATGTTGCACTTCTACGCTTTTATGTATCAGGTTAGATATTTGCTGCAGTATTACATGCTATTGGTTGCATTCCTTTGAAATGCTGCCTTCTAGCAGTTATTATATAAAATTACACTATACTGTAAACGTGCCATTCCACTGAGGTATTGCATTTGGCATGGTCAAAGGGAATAAACAACAATGGTTATTCCCTGTTCTTTTCTAAAAACCCATTGAAGTTAAAAACAATGTACAATAGTTTTCAAGATATGAATTAAATAATGCTATTAGTAGAATTACTTAATTATCATATTAAATCATGCATCAACTTTTGCAAATAAATTGATATAAAATATCTTCCTTCATGCCTACTGTATAATTTCAAACATGTTTGAACATGAACATTTGAATACACCTGTTATATTTTGGCTGAAGCCATAACATGTCTACCATCCGTTTGAGTTTTCACATAAACTAATGTACATACAAGATGGTGCTGGACTCATGTGGTGTTTTCAGTGTGGCAGACAATACCATCTAAAACAGGTGGGGTGGCTTGCTAGACCAAAAGGAAAGCATGTGAATCAAAAAGTACTGTTTCATATAATAAGAGCAGTGAGATCTCTCACTGTCTTCATGCAATAGGGCCTGGTGATCCATCATTAGTAGTAATTAAGACTGTGGATTCTCAAGATCATTAGTTCTTTGAGATAGCACTGAAAATGATCGCATTGCTGTGAATTTGAAAGATAATAGATGATGACTTGCCTTGTCACTACTAAGGAGCACACAGGTGAACACTGTTACCACTGTTGCATCATTTTTAGTCAGCTATGCCATTAACATTGCCAGGGGTTTGGTTGCCCAGATCAGAGATGGCCCTGCCACTTCTCTCTCCGCTCTCTCTGGGATATTTTAGTTTGACTGTCAGGATAAATATTCCTCTCTTGTGTTACTCACTCAGGGTATCCTCTCATAACATGCCGGCAGAGACTTGAACATTTGTTACAGTGTTTGAAGGAGCTGAAAAGACACACACAGCAACTGCACAACATGCATGAGCACTGTAGAGCATTATGTAGATTTCATCAGATGTCTGCTTGTAAAAGTTATACTGGCCAGCACTCAGCCAACAGGAATCATGTTTGTCATAGGCAACAGTGTGGCTTAGTGGTAAGGAGTGGGGCTTGTCACTGAAAGGTTGCTGGTCTGATTCCCCACTGGGGACACTGCTGTAGGCCGTAGGCCTCACAATGTTCTCTGTGAATATCCAGTTGTGTAAATGGGTGGAATTGTAATCTACATGTATGTAAGTCCCTGTGGATAAGAGTATCTGCTAAATAACAGTAACATAATGCTTCTTAGCTCCAGTTGCAGACCTTTCACAATTCATGTTCAACCAGCAAGACATTCTTGCTACTTTCTGTTTAAAGGGATTCAGGGATTACGTGTATTGAAGAGCTCATATCTTACAATGATTGAATAAGCATACACACTCTCACAGCAGTATTCATGCATTGTTTTATCAGCTGCATAGTCTTTACTCAGTACTGTCAGTACTTTACATCATAACAGTCATTCTGTGCAGAGCCGTGGTGTGTCTCTTCTACAATGCACTTTACATACAGTGGCTGGGCTCCTGGGATTTAGGCAGGTCCTCATGTTTGTCAGTGTCATCATTTGAAAAGAGTCTCCTCTTTTTCAGAGCCCTTCCTTATCTTGTGGGAAAGCGGTTGATCTTGGTATGCTCTTCGCTGTAGCTGATCTTCAGTGCGCACTGTGTTGCCTTCAGCAGTGCTCTGCAGCTCCTGACCTTGTGCTGTAGGTCCTCATCAGTCCTGGATCAAGACTGGCAGCTGTAAAAACTTTTGGTAATGTCAGCCCTGTTTGCACTAGCAATAACGATAGCAGCAGTAGTAATAACACTGTAATACTCTGGCTGTGCTTTCATTCATCTGGTCTCAACTCACATGTGGGAATCATCTCCCAAAGTGATGCCATGCATAACCCTGTAGTGCAAGTTTGTCTGATCATATCAATGAGCTTGCACAATTTATATAATGCACATAAACCTTCAACCTTCAACCATCAGAAAGGTTATTGTCCTGTATTACAACTAAATTGTTTGAAGGACACAAATCATGACCATAAAAAGCATCCAGAGCTCAGGGTTTGCACAGAAAACTGGCCCCTGGAAAGTGCTACCGTAACAAAAAGTTATTTAACACAATATTGCAGATATGCTTGTTAGCTGAATTATAGCACACTATACCTGTATCTTTCAATTCTGTACTGGTCTCAGTACTCCTCCTCCATTTCTAGGTTGTGCTTTCCCTCTAGTGGTCATTACAGGCAGTGCACCATTTATTTCTTCCACTGTAACAGAATTTTCTTCACAGCACACAGGGAAATAAAGAGAAATAAAGAGAATGAGGGGATAAAACTGAAAGAAGCAGAAAAGATATGCATGATAAACTTTCCCTGATAGACTCAGATGGAAACTGTGACATCATTCATGGTGACAGCCATATGGCGTTCACGTGTGCGCTGGCAGAATGCATGGAAGCCGAGGTCACTGTGAGCCCCTGTTTACAGTGGCAGATGTGTGTGTGGCATGTAAAGGCTCATCAACCTAGGTACACTCCTCCCACTACTGTGGAAAGTTATCATGTGACCACAGTGCTTCATTGCAATTCTGAGGCATGCCCTAGGGAGGTCTGCCCACTTTTTTTTTGTGGCTTTTTGTACGCCATACCACCACAGTCGTTATTGTTTCCCAGACAGAGAATACCCAAAGTGTCCCCCGTCTGCACTGAGAGGTAGAATCAGCTCAGTGTCCGCAGGGTCTCGGCAGGGCCCTCACTCCGATCCATAGGCCTATTTGCTGACCATGCTGATGGGGTCCCATTAAAGGCAGACATCGCCTAGCGGTCACCCGCTGAAAAACTACAAAAAATACATATGGAAAGTAAAAATATACACTCAGTGACCACTTTATTAGGTACACCTGTACACCTGCACATTCATGCAAATATCTAATCAGCGAATAATCTGGCAGCAGCTCAATGCATAAAATCATGAAGACATAGTCAAGCGGTTCAGTTGGTGTTCAGGCCAAACATCAGAATGGGTGGGAAATCTGATTTAAGTGACTTTAACTGTGGGATGACTGTTGGTGCCAGATGGGGTGGTTTGAGTATCTCAGAAAGTACTGATCTCCTGGGATTTTCATGCACAACAGTCTCTAGAGTGTATAGAGAATGGTGTGAAAACAAAAAACATCCAGCCAGCAGAGGTTCTGAGGGTGAAAATGCCTTGTTAATGACAGAGGTCAAAGGAGAATGGCCAGACTTGTCCAAGCTGACAGAAAGGCGACAGTAACCCAAATAACCACACGTTACAACAGTGCTATGCAGAAAAACATTTCTGAACATACAACACTTCAAACATTGAGGTGGATGGGCTACAGCAGCAGAAGACCCCTCCGGGTACCACTCCTGTCAGCTACGAACAGGACACTGAGGCTACAGTGTGCACAAGCTCACCAAAACTGGAGGGTAGATGATTGGAAAAACATTGCCTGGTCTGACAAATCTCGATTTCTGCTGTGACATGCAGATGGTAGGGTCAGAATTTGGCATAAACAACATGAATCCATGGATCCATCCTGCCTTGTGTCAACGGTTCAGGCTGGAGGTGGTAGAGTAATGGTGTGGGGAACATTTTCTTGGCACACATTAGGCACCTTAATACCAATTGAGCATCGTTTAAATGCCACAGCCTACCTGAGCATTGTTGCTGACCATGTGCATCCCTTTATGACCACGGTCTACCCATCTCCTAATGGCTTCTTCCAGCAGGATAACGTGCCATGCCACAAAGCACACGTCATCTCACACTGGTACTAGAAACATGACAATGAGTTCAGTGCACTCCAATGGCCTCCACAGTCACCAGATCTCAGTCCAATAGAGCACCTTTGGGATGTGGTGGAACTGGACATTCACAGCATGAATGTGCAGCCAACAAATGTGCAGCAACTGCATGATGCTATCATGTCAGCATGGAGCAGAATCTCTGAGGATTCTAGGGGCAAAGGGAAGTCCTACCCAGTATTAGAGAGGTGTACCTAATGAAGTGGTCACTGAGTGTATATCAGAATAATATAAGGAAGACATGTCGTGATACATATCAAAGCACATCGCATATCACAAATAAATAGATTACTGCTGCACTCACATGTATAAATACAAAATATGAATACAGTGTACACATCACTCTAAAATTGTACACTGCACATACCCAAATATCTGTAGTATATTTATAAAATTACATGTTGACAGAAGCACTGATTTATGCATTTGTATCATTTGATATGTTTTGATGCTCACTGAAAGACAAATGATCATTTTGAAACATTTTTCATAGAGGTAGTCCTGTGTTAGCAGCAATGGTAGTAAACGGGCAGGATCTGAGAGAAAGCCTGATCTGATTTTACAAGATAACAGCTTTTTAAGTGGTTTGACCAATCAGTCTTCCATTCAGATCATTCAGCCTTGACAAGCATTCTGTTAAAATCTGTCTTCTGATTTTTCTGTTGCTGCCATGCCCCCATCTTGTGTCCAAACTTATGCCTTATGTATTAGTTTGTGTAAAGCCAATTAAAAAGAAAGATGCACACCAGTGTGTCAGCTGCAACAGGACAGCTGAAGAACACACTGGAACAGAAGCACAGCAATGTTGGGAGACTCATTGCAAACAAACACAAACCTCAGTGACCATTCACAGCCTCCCCTTAGGACTCTGCACCACCTCATCCAAGCAGTCCATGGCATCATCTTGCATGTATTTACCTTTTGTGTCCATTGGTAGGAGCACATCTGTCCCAAGCAGATGCAGGAAGTAGACATGTGACTGCCCTGTTGCAGAGTAAACATGGCTAGCTCTCACTTACTCTGGAAAGGGGTCCTTACTGTTTCCCTTTTTCTCTGGCAGTTGGGTGCACTGCATCACATGCATAGTTTGGGTGAGCTGTGCGCACTCGTTGCATCAGGCCATATCCACTGTGAAAGAATAGCACTGCCAAGAAACCCATCTCTCTCGTGTAAAGGTAAGATGTCTTAGCTTCAGTTTCAGCCTGAATTTTTTCAAGCATGGAAGCACAATGACCATCAAAGTTTTTTGAACAGATACTGACATAATGCAAGTAGATTAACAGAACAGAGTGCGTAGAACATTAAGAAGTCAATCATGAGCCCTCCATGCTCTACTTCCAGCAGGTGCTGCAGGGTTGCTGTTACACTACACAACCAAATGGGCGTCTGTATTTGGGATTGGGCATCACGCACTGAGTCATAGCCAAATACCCAGTTTGCTATTGGCTGATAACATTCAATGAAAAGATAGCATGCTTGTAGAGCTGACATGTAGGACTATCAGTGTAGTGCATATTGAGCAAGCCAACACTGCCCTTATCATTTGATCAGTGGTTAAATTGTATGGTTAGCTAAATAGGAGTTGTAGATAGGACCTAGTCTGCCATTTAGCAGATGCTCCTATCTAAAACAACATATCAAGTGCATATAATGAGGGGATGCTCTGGGAGTGTTAGCCTGGTCAGACCCTGTTGCTCATTTTACTTGAATGGATACACTTCTGTTCTTTTGTCCTGGAAGTCACTCTGTATAAGAGCTTCTGCTAAATGAATGATATTTATTGAGAAAAGATCACACTTGGGTGGGAGGGGCTGAGGCTTAGGCCATAGAGATGGGTTTGTGGTCTGTGATGGAAGATGTGCCAGCACCTCTGCTATTTTGACTGCTCAGGAAGCTCGCTCCACCACACAGGGGCCTAAAGAGACAGAGGACATGACCAGGATATGAGGCTGCAGGATGGGGACATAATCAAGTGTCCTGAAAAAGTTGAGAGCAGTGGCCTGTTTCGTGTGAGGGGTCTACGGATTGAATGAAGATAAGAGAGCGTCATCCCCTGCAGTGTTCAGTGAGCTAACACCACTGTGTTTAAATGGATGCAAGCCAATACTGGCTGCCAGTGGAGAGAGGTCAGGAAGACATGGAGGACATGGAAGAATTTGGGGAAATTGTGAATCAACTGAGCAGCAGCATTCTGAATGTGCTGCACATGCAGGCAGAGAGGAAGGAGTTGCAGTAGAACCAGAGAAGAATCAGGGCGTGGACCAGGAGGAGAGGAAGGGCCATATTTCTCTGATGCTGTGTACAAAGAATCTGTAGGTCCTACTGACTGTGGCTATGTGGTCTGCATATGTCAGAACACTGTCACGTGTCACCCCAAGGGTCTTAATGGTCCAAGAGACTGACTGTGATGTTTTTCAGAATAATTGTCAGGCCTTTGAATGAAAAAGACTTGTGTTAGAATATACAAAAGCTGTGCCTTTGCCAAACTGAATCTCAGGCAAAGATTACATAACATCCACAATGAGACATCAGCTAGACAATCAGCCAAGCAAGATTTCAAGCTAGGAAAAATTCTGCAGGCACATTATCTGAAGAAGATCTAAGAACAATCCACCTGACTACTTACAGTAGAAGTCCTTCCACAGATTTACACCAATGTGACATTTGGTAAGCAACATTTCTTGAACAGAAATCTAGTTTTTCTATTTACTTTTCTATTTTAAACATCAATATTAAAGGTAATAATTCTTTTGATTTTTTTCTGATTGTAGATGATCTTCTTAGCTATCTCCTATTTACTTCACCTGCCAGCCATGTTAGGTATATTATCCTTTTTTCTTCATTTACCATGCTTCAGATCAGCTGGCTGATGTGTCACTGATTAAACTGAGGCAGCGCAGCATTAACACTGTCTGTGCTAGCATGGTACTGAAACTGACAGTAAATAAGGGTGGGGTACAGGAGATGAGTTTGAAAGTGGGAGGTTGGGGTGCATACATTAAAATACTCTCAATGAGGGATAGGTTTTTAAAAATTATTTTGTATGATAATTATCATCTGAATTGAGCATAAAAATCACAAGGCAAGGTCAAAATCCAAAAAAATACAGGCAGAAAGTCAAAAACCAGAGCAAGCAGATATAAACAGGCAGGACCAAAACAGACAAATACACTGAGCTGAACTGGCAGAGAAACAAAAAAGATTGAGGGGTATGCAGTATATACACAGGCTGATGATGAGTTAACAGGGAACAGGTGAGCAAGACAGGCTTCAGGTGGTGGGCGTGGCAGAAGGGCAGATATGCGGGACAGGAGGTGGGGTCATGGAGCACATGGGCTGTGACAAAAACAAAAGTACATGCACGCAAAAAAACAAACAAAAGACACACCCACACTGACAGACAGGAAGACAGAAACACAATAGAAGGAAGACATCAAGCTGAAGTACTAACATCCTCACCCTTTTCGTCCTCCATCAGCTGTAACAGTCAATTATTTCAGATGCTCTAAAATGAAGGCATTTTCATCATCATACTCTGCATAAGGTCATGTATATTTCTTTGGCGAGTTGAGCACACGCTTAGTATGGCTTAATTATTTTCCATTGGTTTCTTTTAGTTCTCGGTCATGTATGACTAATGCTGTGGGAACTGAGGTTTTATTCGGTTGGTATAATAAATAACTTTGCAATATCGGCGACGCTGTGGACCCAGCTTTGTGTGTGCACCGTACACTGACGGTGAATACACCAGCCCAAGCTACCCTATCCATAGAGGCTGGGCAAACGAAGCGTCACACAGAGTAAAGTGATGAGAAAATAAGGTGAGCTCAAAAAGCAACATCTCCACAACGGCAGTGTCCACAAAGAAATTACACCTCTCACCCCTCATGCAAAGGGATCTCCACCAGATCAAGGACCTGATGTTGTCCACCTAGGAGCAGAACCCGTGTTCCTCAGGTCAAGGTTATCATTTGAGGCTACTGCATCTTGAAATGAAAATAATTAAAAACTTGTTAATGTTGACATTGTTAGGAGACCTGTTCTGTGGAGCGGCATGGCATTTGATTCGGAGACAAGCCATGTGTATTAGCACGGCGTTTGATCTGGATCAAACAATGTGTATTAGCATACAAAGGGATGCCGCAACATCTAACCGGAACCAAAAGGCGCCTCTTGATTATAACAGTCTCTTGTGATCTTCAATTATACCTGCAAAGGGATGGTTAGAGAGTTGTCAGAGTCTTTTACAAATGAGTAGAAAAAATGAGAGCAATCTCAGGATTAGTAAATAATGAAGTGGAATGGGGTGTTGTAGCGAAGGGAGAGAGCAGTCACCCCACCCGGCCTCGAACCCAGGTCTACGGGGTACCAAACTGCAGCTTGACTGCAACGCCAAAGAGGCTTGTTGGTATGGCAGTCAGAGCGCATACTCATCCATAGTGACGACACTCCGTCACACTGCCCTCCCCTTCGGGAAGTGCACCCATGCGCTTCATGCACAGAGGCGTACCTCGCGCATTCCCCCACTGTACTTCTCCCATCCCAGGGTGCCCCACTCACTAGTGCTTCACTCATCTCTGGGGTCCCTCACACCGAGGTCAACCTAACCTGGGGGTCCCTCATACGGCTCACACACTGGGCACGCCTCCGATGGCCTCGCGGCAAGCCATCCCACTTCTAACATCACTTGTAGCGAAGGGAGAGAGCAGTCACCCCACCCGGCCTCAAACCCAGGTCTACGGGGTACCAAACTGCAGCTTGACTGCAACGCCAAAGAGCCAGACTCGTTGGTATGGCAGTCAGAGCACATACTCAACCATAGCGAAGGCACTCCGTCACAGGTGTACTCCGCATATTCCAGGCCAATGATAGCTCTGCAGACATGAGCTCAGAGGCATTTGGCTTTGCTTATTAGATTTGTTATACCTCACAATACTGATGATGATGATGATGATGCATTATTGCTCCTGTTACTATCATCACTGAGAGTTTATTTAATCTTCCTTACCACTTCATTTACTGAAATTTTACATTTGGTTACCTTGTTGTTATTTAGCGGATGCTCTAAACCAGTGACTTACATAGGTGACAGTTTCACATTATCCATTTATACAGCAATTCTAGGATAAGTACTTTGCCCAAAGGTACAGCAGCAGTGCCCCAGTGGGATATCAAACTGGAAACTTTTTGAACACAAGTTGTACTCATCACCACTACGCCACATAACTTGGTTTCAGTATCTGATATCCAAAAATAAATGAACAGTTGAGTGTAATCTGTGTTTTATGGAATAATTCAATGTGTAACCCCCTAGTTCACAAATGTCTGAATATTGGTTTGATTCAGTTTTGAGCTTTAGTGATTCTATGTTGTAAACAGTATATACAGCTAGAAATGGCATGAGAATTGTAGTGTAAGAAATATACAGCAAAATTTTAAATCTCTGTCAATTACTTCATTAAAGTAATGGTGCAAAAAACATTTCATATTAAATTGTTTTAAGGTTTGTTTAAGTGGCCACATCTATAACGTGGATGTGAGTAATTGTTTCCATTATGTCACATTACTTGATTTTGGGTAGTATTTGTAAGTCTAATATTACAGCTTTTTAATTATTGCTATTTTTATCTATTTTGACTCAAGTAACCCCTCCAGCTGTTCCATCATCAGCTTCAAAGCCTGCGCTCGTTCCCCAGTGAGATACTCTTACTGCGTCAAGCATAGCTAATATATATCTTTACCACTAGACAGTGTCAGTATACCAACTGCAGCACTTTCACTGCAGCACGAGTCTCATCTGCCTTGTATAATACAAGGCTAGATTGCCAGTGTGGTAGTTACACTCATTAGCTGAGAAAGAAGCCATTTCAAACTACTGTAAATGTAATATCACAGCAGGCTGTAACTGCATTTTTAGACCTTCTAGAGATGAGCAACACAGATGAAATTTTCTAGTATAAAATTTGTACCCTAACAGATGGAGCATTTTCTCACAACATCCCTTAATTTCTCTACAGTTGAATGCAAAATCTGCCATAAAACTATCATTAGCATTAGCGAGTAGCAAATTGCAATTACAAATAATCAATTCTTCCAGTCTCTTCTCAATGGTTCAATGCTGAGGACAATGCAATTTTTTGAAGTGCCTTACCTAAGCAGCAAGCCTCTTTGGCGGTTAAGAAGCTCAGGGTTTCCTAAAATTCCTAAGCCTTAAACCCCATTAAAGCCCCTATCTGCATTACAAAACTATTGTTACAAAAGCGATCTTCCTAACTGGTTGTTGGACAACCAGTACAGCATTCATGGACTATTCTGTATGGCATAATTTCATTCATCATTTCATTTGTATTACATCATTACCAGACTGATTTTGGTAAAATCCTCATGTTTACCTATGGTAAAAGTTTATTTTTGGATGAGAATAATAACTGGGACAAACAGGCCTGTTAATGGACCCATGTTGTATTCATCAGATGTCCACATCCCTACTCAGCAGGAGAAGAGGAATTCTGGGTAATTTTAGAAAGAGAAAACAAAGCTGTCCTGCCATTCATTTGTCTTTTTTTCAAATTTTGCCTTGGTGTTCTTTTTTAAAAGTAGTATTAAATCCTGCAGGAGATGTAATGAGGGTAATTTACATGTTATATTCAGTGTCATGGACTGAGTGATTTTCAGTTACAACTGGTATAGTTGTAACTGTTTAGTTGTAATTGTTGAGTAGCAGCCATACACCCTTCCCCAAGGTAAGATGTGTTGCTTAGGGTTTTTTTAATTAATTTTTTTGTACCTACATGTGAGGTTTCAAGTACCTGTCAAAATTTCACAATTTCTTTTCTTGAAGACCCACCAATGCACTTCTGTAATGTATGTTTTCAAATTCATTGAATTCTCCATTTCTTTTCTTTTTCATATTCCAGCTTCATGTAGATTGTCACATAGTTATTTATTATCACTAAAAAAGAGCCAACCCATAAGTGTGCATATGTTTTAAATTTGAGTAACATCACCTTTGGCTTCTGCTCTGTGCTAGTCACATGATATCATCCCAGATATCCTTCTAGTCTCTCTCTTGTGGGGTTAGAATCTTACTAGATCAAGTGACTTAATGCAGAACTACAATAATTCAGTTCCAGTATTTGACACCTGATTGTGACAATTTCCTGTTACAATCAATGGCTGTTGAAAATATTTTTTAAAAAAGCTCAAAAATGAAATACTTTCTTTACCGGGACTCACCTATGAAATCAGAGGATATGAATTTGCATTTTTAGATTTATTGATACTGAAAGCAAAGTGCAGGTAAATGTAGCAGCCCCACATAATTGAACAGGTAAAGAAACATTTCTTTCTGAATCTACACAACCAGACTGAAATGTTCCTTCTTTTCATTTGTAGATTGTCCATTGGTGGTACTCCTCCTTTTTATTTGAGTTAAAAACAATCGCTGCTTATGGAATACACTCAGAGAAGCACTCAAGCTCATCGGAGACGCACCTGACTGTTGACTGTAATCATCTCTCAGAAAGGCAAACCACACCAAAGGAACAATCAGCATGACCTATGACCTTTCTGAAATGGACTGGTAATGCCTCATATGCTAGCTGCTTATATACCCACTTAGTTATTAAAACTGTTACTGTCCAATTAAGTTTGGGCTGTTCTTAGACATTATAATGCAACAGTATCAAGCTTCAAGGAGCTAAACAAACCTTTTGGTTCATTGCATGCTGGTCTCAGCTGGAAGATGAGATGAGTGGCCCTCTTGACAGGGCAAGGACAGCTGTCAGCACATACCCCTTCATCATGATGAGAAAGCTATGGTCTAAGAAGATATAGGGATTTTGAGTCACCATCCTCATTATGGGATTATAGTTCTTGAACATCTGCTCCCCCATGTGATGTCATTCCAACCCATTTATTAAGATAACTTTTGCTTCTAAGCAATCAGCCCACGGTCCTGTTGTGTGGAACAAATCAAAACAAATGTAGTTATGATGAAATGATAACGTTTTAAACAAGATCTTTTTGGAAAGCCAGAAATGGAAGCTATCTAATGATGTTTCAACGAACCAATGTTCTTTGTGAGATGTTGATGTGTAGCATAACATGATTGCATAAAACATTATTTTCCAATATCATAAGTGACATGATGGAAAAGAAAGAAAAGCTGGAAGTTAGGGTTATATCTGTGGAAATGTGTTGATGTCACAAGTGTGGTTGTTCATGTTTTGAAAACCACATGCATAGGTGTTTAGAGTCTGAGGGGGATATGGGGCAATGGGTCACATCAGTCCACTGTGCCCCAACATATCCTTGGCCAAACTTTTACTGTTAAGCTTTATGCAGTCAGTTGGTTATATTACACAAAATGTGTTGATGTGCTCTACCAACTTCCCCCATTGGCGCTTCCTCTCCTCCGTTATGCAGCATGATAAATCCTGAATAGCAAGTGCAACCGTTGCATCACTGGTCGCAGTGGTCACGTGGACAAAAACGCTACCCCTATCTTGCCGATTACGGTGGTACAATCCAAGCTTCTATCAGCGCTGCCGCCTCACCTGGATGTTGCTAGAATGTCCTTTTTACAGTAAGGGAGGGGAGTAGCGGAGAGAGTTGCTCTTGTAAAGGATTAGCCTGCTTGCTACGGTATAAAGCCTCCCATTAATCTGTGCCAGAGACAGAGGGCTTCTTACGTCAGACATCAAAGAGCAGCTAGACCGCAGTTCTCTCTCTTACTGTTTACATCGAGGACTAAAGGGGTCGAAAAGCAAAGCACAAAGGAGCTCCGTTATCTGGAGAAGGAAGAACACTCGACGGCGCCAGCAGACTCCTGAGACGCAATCATGACACAGGGGAAGGTAACGTTAGGCGACTTTTCTTTAGGTTGGATTTCAAAGTGGCATGCTTGCAAACAGACCTCCAATGCTGCCTGGATTACAAGAAGACAGATTTCGGACGTGCATGCTTTGTGCAGGTTTTTTTTTTTCAGCAGGGGATCCTTTCCTGATTTATATCTTGCGCCCGTGTCTTTTCCCCGGGTCATTAACCACACTGACATCTTGTTCCTCCATCTTTGCTGTCAAGAGGACACTAGCTGGATGTGCGATGTCACTGAGCAGTCGCAACGGAAAAATTCTCAACACCTCTACTGATGTATAACGACTAGAAGCTGTGTCGATTAAAACCAACTGAATGTGTCGTGTTCAGGCATATTGTGTAAATCCGTTTTTTGGTTTACTATGAGCTTAATGTTTATTGAGGTTTCTGCGTTTTTCAGGTAGTGCCCCTGTTTTACATGATGTGCCATTTTCTGTGATTCCTACGACTGTGCTTTATCCGATGTGAATTACTGTGATGCTGTGAATTACTGTTGATGCTGTACCGTCTCTACATTTGTTTTATGTTTTACTAAACATTTTCGGGCCATACTAGTGGGAGGTGCAATATTATTTGCGAAAACACCGTATAAAAAACAATAATTATAAAACATAAAACAGTCATAAAATAATTCACTCGTTGCTTTTTAATATGGCATCTCCAAAACGTCAGACTGAAATCAATTTAAGGTAAACAATTCACCAGATGAAAAATAATCCAAATTTAAGTAATTTACATTCCAAATATTCTAACATATTTTGCCCATGAGCTTGACCATTACATTGCCTGTCAAATGTGTGAGTTCACTATCAAAATGTTTGCTTGTGATGGCCATATAGGTGAATGACACTGTCCTGGCTATCGTTGTTACGAACTCGGGCTGCTCTGACATGTCCTCCGCGGTCTGTAAAATAGGCCTACTTAAAATATTTTTCTTACCTTGAAAGCCGCAGAAATGGACAGCAGTCAAATATCCCCCTGTGCTTGAAGTCATGGAAATTGGCCCAAATCTAAGAAAACGTCATTCTTTCACAATGAGTGAAATATGCCCGTCTTCCTTGCTATCTCACCGATTCAATGTAATTTGCTGCCACGTCAATGTTCTGATATTTCTAACAAACTTGCTGCCTTGCTGGTTTATATTAACTCCACTGCTAAAAGTCATTCGGTGATAGATATTTGGTGCCGAGAGCGTCCACATGGTGGGTCCGAGCAAACAAATAGCCCAATTTCCGGCATTTGCTCTCGCTAAACTAATAAAAATCTAAAATCCTTTAAACTTTGCCTCTAAAATGTAATGGAAAAGTCATGGAAAACATATCGCAATTTCTACTTGCATACTCTTTCCCCAGACTGCTTTATACAGAAGTGTAAAGAGCTGGTCTCTGAGTTTTTTCCAGGTTTTCATTAGTTGGCAGAACTTACAGCGCTGAGTGTTTTAGATATACTCAGTTTTATTATCGAAAATTACATGCGGGTTCGTGTCTTGATTACATCCATGTTTACCAGCTGAACATTTCACACGGTTACAGTGTTTCATGCAAATTCGAGATTAAGTCCTCACTGAACATTCAGCTGCTAATTGCCTAGTGAAAAATGAATGACCAGAAGCAGGATCAGTGTTGATAGGATACAGTCCATTCTTAAAATTGTTAATCCTGTTTGAGCGCGGATCACTGCTGGAGTCTTCACTAAGCCTTTATGTCATGTTTGTGGCCACTGGTGGAATGCTGCAGAACTCTCCGATTTCCCTGATGGGAGGATAGCATGCATGTTCAAAAGCTCCCAAAGCCTGGAATGTATATCATTAAGCTCTCTGGAACTCAAACATAATGTTTGTTTACAACTAAAGATGCACCGATCCACTTTTTTTCAGTTCCGATACCTGAATTTGGATATCTGCCGATACCGATACCAGAGCACTTTTTCTTGAATATTATTATTATTATTATTATTATTGTTGTTGTTGTTGTTGTTGTTGTTGTTGTTGTTGGTGTTGTTGTTGTTGTTGTTGTTGTTGGTATGATGTGTAATGTTACATGAGGCTGTAGTAAACCACACAGCACTTCTTATTAAAGAGCAAAAAATATACAAAACTGCATTAAATTTAAATGTAGGCCTATTCTAAAGCAATTTATTTGAACTTTAAGTAGGCTTCACATACAAACAGGTGTAGGAGTGCAAATTGCTGTGGCAACTCCGTTAATGCTTTAAAACAATGCATTGCTGTGTACTTTTCACGTTGTTTATCAGCTACTAGTAGTTAGTACTGTACGTCTAACTCAGAGATTTCTAGGAGACAAAAAATATGGACTACTGGATATCTTTGTAGAACTGTTTAACCCTTTCGCGCGTATGGTCACACCGGTGTGATTAGCCGTTTAGCGCGCATGCTAAAACCGGTGCGATTAGAACACTCGATTAGCTAATTTTAGCTTTGAGAAAACAGCGATTTAACGTTAAAATGCCAAATGCCAACTGGAAAAGTAGAAGCTTAATAACGCTAATGAAAACATAAAGAACCATGTAACATAACAGGCGCGCTACACAGCATTAAAATAAGTTACGTGCGAAAGGGTTAATTGCTAATTAATTAATTACTTAATTAATTTGTGCTACAACATTTTGGCTATGGGCTCAAAATTGCATTATTACATATTTATAATTCATAAAAAACATCTAAACAACTATGGAATTTGGATCGGTAGGCTACGTGGATCGGTAAGGTCAGTCCGATGTCCGATGAGTGGATTAGGCCGTCAGTATCGGCACCCGATGGCACCGAATATTGGATCGGATCGGTCCCAACTCTATTTACAACATAAATCGGTGACTATTTTATGCCTTTTGTGCCTGAGCAGTTAAACCCTGACAGAGGCACTAGTCAGGGTGAAATGTTGGCCTTTGTGATTAGTGGAGGAAACGCCTGTTTCAGCGTGTGGCTTGTCTTTTTGTTTCTGATGTGTGAAGCAGACTGTCGTGGCGGATGTGGACAATTTGTCTCCTCACTTAGTAATGCTTTTTTTGTTTGTTTGTTTGTTTTTGAGGGTTAATTACTTTCTGTCCTTTATTAATCACATCCCACAGGTGGAGATTATATGCTGTAGGCTACATCACCTCTCTGTGGGCGTGCAACCGTGCGCGTCTGCGCGTGTGAAAATAGTTCCCAAAAATTGTCGAAATATTTGGATAAATCCGAGAGAAGTGTTAAGAATACTACAAAAATAAAGACCCGGTTATATTTTATCAAAGCTGCAATCGTGTAGGATGATGGATATAGGTCATTCTATAGAATGAACAGGAACCCATTTCCTCATATCTTACCCGTGAAATTCTCAGGAAATATGTGAAATAAACTGTGACTTTGACAGAGATATGGTTTATTAAACCAGTTATCACAGCATAAAGTAACATCTAGTTGATATTAACTAACTAGCCATATCATGGATGGAGTTTTGCAGTTGCACAGTATAAAGACTGCAGTGCACAGATGGGCAGCCCTTAGCAGACATTTTGTTGTGGGACAAGACAGCACAGGGTTTGCATTATGATGTCATTACCAGGTTGCAAGGAAGTCAGGTGACTGTTCCATGCATTTACAGATCTCCGTGACAAACAAGACAACCAATGGAGCCCAAGGGGGTGGGGCTATGCCACCTGCCCCACCCAGCTATGAGGAAGCAACTGCAGGTAACAAGACTGAGATGCCCCTACCTCACCTGTACCCATTTGCTCAGCATGGTCTATCTGTGCTTGTGTGACTGCATCTCATGGCTCCATCTCCTCTCTCTGCAGGCTCCAGCCCCAGCTACAGTGGGAGTTACCTAGGTGATGGTGAGATGCTGACAGAGTTCACCTGGGATGACAAGAACATCCGACGGATCTTCATCCGCAAGGTGCTGTGTGAGGGACAGCGGCTGTTCCTCGGCTCTCCGAGGGGCAGAGAGTGCACAGATTGGCAGCTTTTAATGGCCTTGCTCCTCTATGAATAAACATCCCCTCCCTAGTGTGTGTCACACAGGCCTCTACCCAATGAAATGCCAGTGTGACTTTGTCCAATGAAAATGCAGCTGCCCTCATTCATTTTGGCGAATGCTGATCTTGCCATACTATGCTCATGAAGAGGAGACCTGACACGTTTAATCTTGTGCCAAATTTAAGACAAGTGTGCTGAGTTTTGATCCCTTGTGTTTTAATGACTTTTATGCTGAAGTCTAAACGTGTGAACAGTATGAACCCCGGTACAGATGCATTGTCAGTATGATTTTTTAGGTGTGTCGATTGTGTGTATGTGTGTGTGTGTGAGAGAGAGAGAGAGAGAAAGAGAGAGAGAGAGAGCTGCTCATAGATGTCTATGCCTTCCTGCAGGTGTATGCCATTTTGATGATCCAGCTGTTTGTCACTGTGGCTATCGTGGCTCTGTTTACGTTCTGGTGGGTGCTCCTAACTCCTTTGTGTGTCTACACTCAATATTGTGTACTGTGCTGTGGGTCTATGGTGAATACTGCACACTATGCTGTGTCTGTAGTGAATGCTGTGCACTGTACTGTGTGTCTGTAGTGAATACTATGCACTGTATTGTATAAGACTGTGACATTGCCGTCTCTCCCCTGCAGTGACCCAGTAAGGATCTACATTCAGTCTCACCCGGGCTGGTACTGGGCATCCTAGTAAGTTCACACTTCTCTGTTATTACGGCCATGATGGTGCTGTATAATGGTTGATGAGCGTGACTGATGCGGCTCCCCATGCTTTTTGTTCCGTCAGCGTTGTGTTTTTCGGCACCTACCTGACTCTTTCGTGCTGCACTGCACCAAGGTGGGTGTCAGCTACTGCTGTGATTGCGAAACACTGACATTATTGATATGGCTGTTGTAGACAAGGATACCATCTGCCGCACTAACCCTCACCACCTCCTCCTCTGTTGCAGGAGGCAGTTTCCATGGAATCTGATCCTGCTGGCCATTTTTGTGAGTATCAGGATTGTGGCGTTTCCATGGGTGGGACTTGTGAGTGGAGTCCAGAGAAGCACACTATGTTAGAAGTGCTCCTGTGGTTTTTCCAATGTCTCCGGTCATCTGCAGAGACGTGTGCAGGGGTGTAGTGGAATACTGGGCCAGAAGAAAACACTGTTGCATAACTTGATCAGGTGCCATTAATGATAGAATTCAGTACTGGAAAAAAACTGAGTCTTATTTAAGAACCCCCCTGGTAGCGCTTCACTTACCTATATAATGCTAATAAATTCAAAGGAAATAGATTTCAGGACCTGTTCATAAAGATGCTGCTCCTTCATCCTGGTGTTGATGCTGTTCCTCATGGTCATGGCTCTCAGTAATCACACTAGGGTGGTATGGGAGCAAATGGAAAACAGGAAGTGATTGGGGTGGCACTTGTGTATTACAGGAAGTGATTTGGGTGGTGTTTCCTGTATTTGAGGAAGTGATTCTGTAGTGCTGTTTCTGTAGTGCTATTTCTGTATTGGAGGAAGTGATTGTGTAGTGGTCCTTCTAGATTTTAGCTGGAATATAATGATCCCTGAACTCTGTACACAGACACACTAGTTCTAACTGTCTGCACCAGTCCCTGATGTCTCTGGGTCTAAATTCCCTGACTCAGACAGACTGCCAGATAGCTTTGGGTTTCGCTTTGAATGGTAACTCTAAGAAAGGGACTTCTGCAGGGCTTGTTTGGCATCATGGCTGTTGTGTTCGTAAAACCCAAGGCATGTGGGAAAGCGAGCGCTGCACCTCACAGTCAGAGTGGGTGCATGCCCCTGGGATTAACCACAGCCTCTTCTCTTGCAGACTCTGTCCCTCTCCTACATGACAGGAATGTTGTCCAGGTAGAGTCCCCCATCCCCCCCCACTGTCCCATGCGTCTGTTGCTCTCTGTGCGCTTCTGGGTCTCACTGTCGCCTGTGTCTGTCTGCTCTGTTTGCATGCCCCGCTCAGACCATCAGCATGGCCAGCATGATGGCTTTTGTGTCCAGGTAAATTACTTTCTCACATGCACGCTAGCGCTAGCCAACTCCCCTTCCCCCATCTGTGACATCACCTGTGCAGAGCTGTTGCTAGGCGCTAGTGCAGAGAAGGGCCCTTGCTGGTTCCACAGAGGCCTTGTAGAGAACATAGCAATCACTCCCACGTGGTGCTGAAGACAGTTACATAATGTGGTGGTGGGTGGGGTGTGTAAGTATTTTGAAGTTAAGCAAACACAGACAGGCTAAAAGAAACAGCTGCTTGCCAGGGCCTTCTGGCACCAGCCCTCAAAGGCTGCAGCTTCTTCATGCTTTTGCTCCAGCCTGGGGGCTCTCTCTCGCCCTGAGGGCCTCCGTCACTCAGACTGACACACTCACAAGAGCTTGTCAGTGCCTCAGTCGCAGCCAGACCATGGCCCTCTGGGACTTTCAGCTTAGCCAGCCCTACCCACGTAGTGGTAGTGTGACACGTAACAGTGGCATTTGGACGCGGTGCCTGCTCACTGCCTCACACGCACCTCTGCTTCTTGTCTCCCCTCAGCTTTTACAACACCAAGTCTGTGGTGCTATGCCTGGGCATCACTGCCATGGTCTGCCTGTCGGTCACTGTCTTCAGCTTCCAGACCAAGGTGAGGAGGACCGCCCCGCCCCAGCTTCCATCTGCAGGCTCTGAGCCGTGTCTAAACTGCTGCTCAACTCCTGACACCTTTTACAACCTCTGTGCTTGAGGAAGCCCCCTCTGTGGCTTTCTTTTTCAAACTTGAATTGCACAACTTGAATAATTCAAATACATTTGTAGTTACAGTGTGAAGTTCATATTCTTCAGAGCAGAGATGTCAGTTTGTAATTATGGAAATTATCCCAGCAGTCCACATTGTCTTTTGGAAGGGGCTTGGAAGATACCTTTCATCAACATTACAAAAACTGAGGACAGGATGTGGGATGTGGGATGTGGGATTCTGTGAGGAAGACCTATCATTTTTTTTTTTTTTTGGGGTGTCCATTCCTTTAATCTAACCAGGGAAGAGTCCCACTGAGGTTAAAGTCGTGTTTCTAAGTTAGACCGGGTGCAGTAAGTACAGCCAGGTGTACAGGTTACGACAAAAAGCTGATTACACTGAGCATATGGATCACACCCTGGCCGCTGGAATTAAACACACAAAAAGCAAATTGCAATGTAGACAGCAGATGTGTGTCATAGGTGTGAAAACAGAAAACAATCGATGTGGATTTGGGCCATGGGGGGTTGGGGGGTTCAGTGTGGGCAGCATAAGGCATAGTGGTAAAGAGCAGGGCTTGTAAACAAAAGGTTGCTGGCTCAATTCTCCACTGGGAACCTACTGTTGTACTCTTGGGCAAGGCACTTTACCTTGCTGCTAAATGACAATAATGTAATGAAATGGTTCAGTCTATCCATAAAAGGATTTCTCAGGTGGTAGGATTTATTTCCCATGCCAGTTGTGAGATCAAAAAGGGAGGGAAGAGGAACACGGGTTTTCTTATAGACAGATATCAGAGTGTCTTACAGACAGATATCAGTGCTGCTGCTTGCTCTGTAGTAAACTCATGAGCTGGAGCCTCTGGCCCTGCAGGGCCCACTGGGACTCATGGGATTGTTGAGCATGGGAAAGGTATGAGAGGGACTGTGTGGCGGGCGGTCACGTCTAAGAGTGACTCTGTCTCCACCCAGGTTGATGTCACCTCCTGCCACGGTGTGCTCTTCATCTTGTGCATGGTCATGTTCTTCTGCGGGATTGTCCTGGCCATTGTCGTCCCCTTTGGATATGTGAGTAACCTTCTTAACCCCCCGGTAAAACAAGTGGGCTAAGCCCTTGGATTGTGATCAGGAATGGACAGAGCTTGAGGTTGGCGGTAAACTGACGGTAAGATTTGAGTTTGGGTATTTCTAGGTCCTTCTGTGTGCTTATGGTGTTTAAAATAAGACGGCCCTAATCCCTCGTCTGATCCTGCAAGTCAATCACTGTTCCAGCATTAGGCCCATGGCAGCCTGACTGTGTTAAATCTGTCTCCTGCTACAGGTGCCCTGGCTACACGCCATCTACGCGGCCCTGGGAGCTATACTGTTTACCATGGTGAGTCAGACTTCTGAGTCACAAGACTCATTTTGTAACAATCCAGTCTGGAGTTTTCTGAACAGATCCTTCCTTCTTCACACCCCCATTCCCACAGTTCCTAGCGTTCGACACCCAGCTCCTGATGGGGAACAGGCAATATGCCATGAGCCCTGAGGAGTACATTTTTGCGACGCTCAGCATCTACCTGGACATCGTGTACATCTTCTCCTTCTTTCTCCAGCTCTTCGGCTCAGGCCGGGAGTGACTGTCAGGCAGGCCCCTCAAACTCCACTTTACCGCAGTCTGTGATGCAATGTAGCCTGGCCCTGGCTATACCCCCCACTCCACCACCACCCCCCCTAACTGTGTTACCCTGCATGATGGGGGGTGCGTTACAGACTCCATTCATGTTCTGTGTAAAATGACCCACCCATCTGAAATCACAGTTTAACCCACAACTGGTGGACTCTTCTGGCCTCCACACTGCCCCCTACCCCTAGCACATATTTAGGTCATTACATGTAGGGCTGCCTATTTTCAATGTTTGTGTCTGGAATACCCATCACAGTTTCTGCAAACTGTCAGAGCATTTTGATACAATCAAAGTTTGAAATGGGTGTCCTTCCATGGAAGAGTGTCATCAGTGAAGGCCAGATCTCAGTAACCCAAATGGCAGTACCCAAATGGCAGACCTGTCCATTGAACATATGCAGCCATAAACACCAGCATGCAGTGGAGAGAGACAGAAAAGAAACCTGCTCACTATAAGAGAGCTGTAAAATATCCAATATTGTACTTCAAAGTGAACTGGACTTTAGTCCCCTGCTGTGCTTATTGTGTGTTAGTTATCACTACAGCTGAGAAAACCACATACCATTGGGCCATTTTGGGATTGTAGTTGCCATTGATGTGGGTAATGGGTAGAGGTTGACATGTTGTTCTGCATCGTTCTGTAACATTCTGTAATGTTCACATCTTGTTTGTTCCCTACATTCTGTCCTGTTTCGGTTTGTGAATTTTACAGATTCTGTAAACTTGGAAGTATTGCCTAGTTATCTGTGGTTGCTCACGATTTCATAAAAATGACACAAGCTCACCCTGATTGGCTCATCATGAGGTTTAATATGTCATACAGTGTCAGAGCCAAAAATTGTTTGCCATTTGTTTTAGCTGAGATTTTTGTTTTGAAAGATTCCACTGTTGACGAAAGGACAAATTATGTGGTTACCACAACACTTGTCAGGATTTTTTTTCATTAAACCTATTTGAATTTCAAGTTCACAAGCCTCAAACTGAGGAACTCGTGAACCAGTCAAAATACTTGTTCTCCACAGAAGAACACCATTATTGGTCCAAATAAGTGAGTCATTTATAATAAGATGGTTCACTAAGAAGGGTGGCCTTTAAGTGCTAACGCTAACGCTAGACCCCACAGACTGGTAAGGCTACATTATTGTCATTTAGTAGGTGCTCTTACCTACAGTGATTTACAACCTTATCAATTTATACAGCTGGAGATTTACTGAAGCAATTGTGGGTTAAGTACCTTGCCCAAGGGTCCAACAGCAATGCCCCAGCAGGTACTCAAACCAGGAACCTTTCGGTTATGAGCCCTGCGCCTTACCACTATGCCACACTGCTGCACTATGCTACATGGATAAAATACATACCTGAAGAGATATGTGGAATTTATCCAAAAAACAAGAATCCTGGCAAGTGTAGTCATAACATTGGGAAACAGTGAGGGGACAGGGCCTGTGGAGCATAGTAGTTTTGTACTGGTCACTACAGTAATAGTACTTGTAACTTTGCCACAGTGTTAAAACAGTCTCCTGTGCATGGTTGTTGAGTACTGTGTGTGTGTGTGTGCATGCAGACTCTTTCTGTCTCATCAGCAGTTCACAGAAGTAAATGGCTTTTGGCTGGACCATGTTTCAAACCCCTGCAACTCAAGAAACGTTCCATTTACATAGGATGGAAAAGGGGTGAATAATCTACCTATTAATATTACTTTTAACAGCACTTTTTACATGGGTGTACGAAAGGGGTTTTAGTTTTTGCTTCAGTTTGTGGCATTGACATAGGTTTTGGAGAACATGCCTGTGTATGTTCGATGGCAAACCAGGAGCTGAAATATGAATTTAGTTGTATTAGTGAAAATATAATTTAGAATAATGTTGTGAACTAATTTTTCACTCAGCCCGTGTACTGGCATTACCCAACATTCATGGCAATGCTGTGCTTGAGTGGTATTGAATATGTTTTACAAAATATGTGTTTTGAACCTTATGGCTCCAGTTAATTACTATACAGGTCTGGCAACTCAAAGTTCAGAGGAAAGTTAGCATTTAGCATCTCGTAATTCTGTTATATGTGGCCTTTTCTAACTACAATGTTATAACTGTAATGAATGCAATGAAGCATGAAGTTCTTGAGAAACACTTTTTAGCAACTTTTTTTGCTTGTTTTTGTGTGTTCGTTTGTTTTGTGTGGATTTTTTTTATTGAGTCACTTGGAATCCTTTTCTGATCACTATCATATTAACAAAGCGTAAAAGCACAGGAGGAGAAGCACTGCTATTTTTGGGAGATATCAAAAAGATTCTGCTGGTTCCAGATCACATTCCATTTCATTGTGTGCATAAAAAGCTATATACACATATATGTAAAATATATATTTTACTGTGTACTTATTTATTTTTGGGGAGAAATGAATGAAGATTGTATTTTCTCTACATTGAAAATAAATGATTCAGAACTGAGAGCATTTACTGAGAGTGTGTTATTTGCTACAGGTGTTGTGTTAATGGGTCTGTTACAAATACAGGTACTGAAATAAATGCACACAAACACAGATGCTGAAGACTGACCCCAGGCCTGTCAATCTTGTTATGGCATAAATAGGCTTGACTGACCATAGGGAGTTTGGTTAATAGGTTGGGCAGAGTGACGAAAGAGACCTTATGTTAAAAACCTAGACTGTGTCCTTCAATGTAAAGAAGAAATCACTCTCAGAATACAAATAATGAGAAATAAAGGCCAAGTTTCAAAAATCCTAAGTAATTTGTTCAATTTTGCTTTATCCCTTTATATAGCAGTATGTTTACTGAGGCAATTCACTTTAAACACTTTGCCAAAGGGTGCAACAGAGGCGCCCCATGTGGGAATTGAACTGGCATTCAGATTACGAGCCCCGCTCCCTACCACTCCAGAACACTGTTGCCCCATGATGTGGCTGACTGTAGCCAAATTCTATGTTCACTCTGCTGGAAATGGTAGTCAGAGGTTGTGAGCAGCACTCAGCATAAATGCTGCAGTAGTGGCAGTGTCCTACAAGCTGCTAGGCGAGTAAAGTTCAACGAGACACAGACACACCCAAGAAAAACAAGAACTTCTTTAATTAAAAAAGAATATTGACAAAGTCAAATTCAAAGAGTAAAACCAAAGAAGAAAAACAAAACAATTCAAAAGCTGTAATTTTTCCATGAATTAAAAACAAGAGTAACAAAGAAACCAGCAACTATGGCACAGGAAGACAAAAACTGCTAGCTAGCTAGCCAAATACCAAAACTTTTTTCTTTCCATATACAAAATGAGTTCTTGTATGATTAAGGAAAGTGTTTAAAAGCCAATGTATTGTGAGTGATGAGCCAGTTGCATATGCATTGTCCCAATAGATTGCTTCAACCTGGAATATTATGAGTTTGGCAATGGGCCAGTGAGGAACATCACAAATGACCTCTGGTAAAAGGGTCACAGTTCTGATCATCTAACCAAAACTGGAACACAAGCTCTCTGATTGTGCCACAACAGTGTATAACGTGACTTTTAATATTTTCTTTTAGTGCATTAACCTTTACCATGATTCCTACACATTTTCAGTTTTTCAAAATGAAAAATTTGATGTCATGCAGGGCTGGTGTCCAAAGGGTTAGGTGTGTGTAATGTATGGGAACAAAAGGTATTGACCCTTAATTTACAACAGCTGTGAACATCAGCATCTGTGTCTGTGTACTAAGCTATTTGTACACAGCCAAAACCCTGTGGTTCTAAAAAAAAAATTATAGAACAAAAAATATGCTGCCAGAGATGCTGCCTAAGCCTGCTGGAGAAGGTGATTCCATTGGACTGCTTAATTCTGTACTGCTGTGCTATCTGACAAGGAATCAAAGTTACATTGCAAACTCTGATGGACCTTACTTTACTCCCTAAACTGAACCAAATACAGACATTTATGCAAATAGGTTAATTCACTGAACATTTCTGTTCTGAATTTTTAGTTTTAAATGAGTGGGCTATGTCTTGTTAGATAAGGTGAATATTGAAATACTGAAGCCACTGACAGATAACTTAATTTAATTTAACTCAATTTAATTTAATTTGAGGCTACTTCATGATTAACTGCCATCTTGTCCTTTTACTGTTGTTTCATTATTTGATTAAAAAACATTTAAACAGAATACTTTTAATCTTACATTCAGGGTTGTAATATTTGATGATAAATAATGTAATTTTGTTGGAACTCAAAGACAGTAACCTTACTTCTTTGAAAAACAACATATTATAGTACTATCACTATTATTAAATAAAGTGAAATTTAAAATAAATTGTGATCTCACTGATGAATAACACCTGAGTCTAGACACAAGGTAAGATGGAGCTTTGCAAACTAAAGGTGCAAACTAAAGGTGTCACTCAAACTATTTCTGGTGCGACACCTCAAAGTAGAAATTGAATGGTTTGTACTCTGGTGAGGGAAAGGCTTGCATGAGGTGAAGGCTGTGCTGTGGCTTTCTGAAAACTCAGAAACACAGATGCCTCGCGGTACATTTGGCAAACTGGTAATCCTCCAGGTTCTCTTTAAAGGGATGGTCACTTTACTTTTCAGCGTGGCCCGTTCCTCACAAACCGCTTTCACGTTCCTTATTAGCAGCAAAACCTTTTGAAACTATGAAATAAACTGTTAACACTACACAAGCTAGGCAGTGACAGACAGCACAAACAAGCACTTCCACACACCAGCCAGGCCGTTTGTGACATGGGTGTTTAACAAAAAGACAAGGACAGCTTGAGAGAAGAACTTTAAAACATGACCTCAAGAGAGAGACTTCTCACTAGGCCAACTTCTGCGTGAGCTCGGATTGGCCATCTCATGTCACAGCCTTCTTCCTAAATTCTGCCTTATTGGCTGAGACTCTGCCAACTGCTTCATCACAAACTCTTCTGTGGGTTGAGAGGATGAGGTAAAAGTTAACTACTACCAACTAATAAATATGCTTTTGCCAGGTTTTTGATAGTTGCTTTCAAATTCTAACAGCTGTCTATTAAGTCTGGAGACCAAACTGGACTGGACTACAAAAAGATTTACGAAATGCAAACCTCCTTTCAATTCCAAAGGAATTGTTTTAATTGGAACTTTGTCTTAAACTGGAATCAGCACTGACAGAGATTTGATTTCAAGAGGAATACCGCAATGTAACATCCGGTCATTTCATAGTTTCAAAGTCATGTTTGTGTATTCATTCTCAGACATACTGGCTGACACACATGATTCATCAGTTTCACTTTTCAAAGTCAGGAGTAAAACCTGAACCTGATCCTTCATGAGTTGCGCTCCACATGAAAACAATGTCAACCTGCATGTGTAAATCTGAACATGTCACAAAACAACAAGTCACAACAACAAAACCTACAAAACCTACAGAAGAAAGGCTTAAAAAAAAGTATGGTCCTCACATGGTTCAGCAAAAAAGGAAAGCTAGCATGAGTCCTGATATGCACACAAAAGGCCAAGAGGAAAGGCTGAAATCTCATGACCGACACTTTTTCCCAGGCCACTTTTCCCTTGCTCATTGTGACGCTGGAGTCTGGCTTCCATGGGGCTACAAAGTCGGCGTCAGTACCCATCCACTGCATCACTCGAGTCTGTCAGCGTGCAGGTCACCCGTCCTTCCATCACATCTGTCCCATGTAGCCACTCATTGCCTTGGTTTGAAAAAAAAAAGCCAGTAGGGACACTGCACCCACGGACTTTCATCTGGAAGACATTGCTTTAACCAACCAGGAAATGCTCCTTTTGAAAAGACTAATGAGCTTTGCTACAAAAGTTGAGAATTCAGCATTTTTTTCCTATCCCCTACAATGGTAATTTGACAGACAGCTTGCTGATTGGTGGATGGATGGCTTCTGAATCTTTGGTAAGATACATAAATAAAAAATGGTTCAGAGACAGAGATAGAGAGAGAGAGAGAAAGAGAGAGAAAGAGAAAGAGACAGAGACAGAGACAGAGCAAGAGAATGAGTGCAAGAGAGAGAAGACTATCTCTGTCCATGGTGATTTGGGTTTTGTCATTTAGTTGTTTCAAACGTCAACATTCAATATTGTCAAAAATTATTAAGGGCATCTGGAAAGTAACATGTATCTGTTATTTTTTTCTGTTATGTTAACTATACTTAAATATACATACAATATGTAATCTTAATTTCTCTAGAAAATTTAAGTCAGGGATGGCATGTAATTGGATGTACTAAACACATCAGTAATTAATCTTCCTAAATTAATTACTGAACCCTTGGTACATCCAACCACACGTCTCCTAGTTTCACTTTAGGCACCCTTCAGCTATTTTGGCCTTAACATTACAAATACTACAGTCCCCTATATTTTTGAAATATGCAATTTAAATATGCATTACATGCATTTAGATAAGTGAGTCATTCCCTTTAATGTACTGAAATCACCAGTGCCAGTAGGGTGGGGACTGAATGACCTTTTGCACATAACCGGAGAGCAGGGTAAAACAACTTGGACCACTCCTTCAGTCTGCTGGACCCTGGGAATCTCCAAAGATCACCATGTACAAAGGAGATAAAGCCCCTCTCAGAGATATAGAGATTCACCACTTCTGAATGAGACTTAGATATTTCAGCTCTTCTGAAAATTTCCCTACAGAAATGATTTCAGGAAGGGCAGGACCACGTCATACTGAAAAGCAGACATTTGACTTGCTAATAGCCCTTTTTTTGCACCCACATATCATGCGTGTTTAAGGTTGAGTGTGGTAGAGGCACGGAAAGGCCTGTGAAGCCATCAGGATAAGCTGGCTCTCCAGGGCTGGTGTGTTTCAGAGGACTCTCTGTGATGTGGACTGATGTTCCAAATATCTTATCTACGCGTGTTGTGGCTCCTTCTGCTTTGCTGGAAACTTGTCGGCCAGATCGCTCTCAAGGCATTTTTAAAGCACAATCATCCATCTGATGTACGTGCAACTAACCCTCTCCAGTGAGTTTTAGGCACTGGAAATGTGACTGAATCAGGATGTGAGCAGAAGCTACTGCACCACCTTACGCACAAGCAAGTAGCAAGAATGTGTATGAGCATGTTCCCTCACCGGTATAGGTAATGCAGGTACATCAGACTGTGCAACCTGCTTTGCCAAACAACAACTACAGTTGTAATGGGTCAAAAGAATTGTTCAATAATCTTTGCACCATATGCTCATATTTTTTGATGAAGTTAAACTCAGGATGGCAAAAAAGCACCTGCATGTGGAAACACAAGAGAGAAGAATGCCACACTTGCGCAGATGCCCTGAACACATGCACACAAAGCTGTGAGAATGAAAATGAGCCCAATAGGCCTACTTCTCCACATAATGAACAATCTGCTTGACTGAGCATTAATTACCCCATCACATACAAGACGAAAGCTGTCCTAGCACTTGCTGTTCACTATGTGCTGTGGATTTCATGTAACACATTTTTTGTATATCCACAGGACACATGAACTGTCTCCCAACATACACCGACATAGGCAGTAGTGGTAATGATGATTTCAAAATTTTCTTATATAACACTCCAAACGAAGTTTGGGTCAACATTTGAGTGATTCTGTATTTCGCTAACAAGTCAGGTCATTGAGAGAAGAAGATGGTTTCCTTGGTTTCCAGCCTGAGAATGATTGTATTGGCTCAAGTGTCACTTGCTGTTGGATGCACTGGTCATCTGAACTTCCAGTCAGAGCTTAGCCCCATTCTCCACGATTTATCATAGCAAAGTCCTGCACTGCATTCTACAAGCTATGTGGCTATCTAGAGCCAAGGCATCTGCAAACAGAACCTTTGACCTCTAAATTCATGACACTTGTTACTTTGAATGGATTTTGCCACTTGAGGACACATGCAATTGCTTCTATGTCACCTTTCTGAAAACATCTTTCTGAACCCAGACCTTACTGATTAGAGGACAGAGCTAAGACATTTCCCTGATCCCTGTTGATTACACACAGCTGAACATAGCTGTTCAGGATTTTGTTGTACTTGTGGTACACTGTATGCGTGTTGCAAACAGGCAAAATATTTGGGTGGAGCTTTTTGGTGTGGTCATAGCAAACCACCAGCATTCCCTTTACTTGTAATGGGTAATGGGCTTCTCTGAATATCTGAATGCCATATTCAATTTAGGAATTATTTTGCCTATTAAAAACAATATACATGTTTGCATAAGTTTTTGTTGTTGTTAGTTTTTAAGAGCCCTCTTTTTGATTACATTAAAAACATGCATTATTTTGTATGATGTACATTTTGGTAGAATCGTCATTGAATAATTGGCTTGTTTTTGGCTGGCTACAGTGATGGCAAAATGCTGTCTCACATATCACCAACAATCATCACAATGAACACTCACAGCTGTTCTCCAGGTTTGTGTCTCTAAAAGCACCTTTGATGAGAAAACAGAACCCAGGGAAAGTGTCTGTTTGGACATACCAACCATGTATAAATGTAAGTGCCACTGACTGGCAATGAACCTGTTCTATCATCTTAAAGCTTTGAACCCAGGGCTGAGCTCCAAAAAAGTTTCATCATTTCAAGCTCCAATTTACATTCATATTGAATGACATTTGTCAGATGCATGATTAATCCTTTTTCTGAGAGCCCTTTAATAAAGCTCTAATTGTTAGGAACAGCGTAGGTGTAACGGCCTTTTACAGTAAGCACACAGAATGCTATTGTAGATATGGAAGTGCCAGAGCTGGTGGTAAGACCAGTTTTCATTGCAAACCATCTTCAAAAATGAAATAAAGAAATTTTTTGGACATACCAAAAAGTATCAAAAGCAATATGATGCACAGTATCAGAAGTAAATGTGGAAAAAGGTTTAAATAATAATGTGGTTTGCATGGACCGTATGCAAACTCACAGACTCAAACATAATTTCAAAATCCTATGAATCTTAAAAAAGCTATAAGCTACACTCCTAGAAAAAGTTTTTTCTACTTAAGATCTACATTACCTAAAAGAAATTTTATCAAAAAATCATTTTAACAAAAAAGACAAATCTAAAAAAAAAAAAAAAAAAAAACAGGTTTCAAGTGAATTAAAAGCCCCATGAGAGGAAAAAAAATCTTTTTTCTTAAAAAAAGTTACAGAAAGGAGTAAAAACACAAGATAACAGCAGCATTGTGAAAGCAAAAAAGAAAAAAAAACTAGAACAATCCATATCTACTCTGCGCTCTATCGGACACCATCATACTCCTTGCATTTTTTTGTCTGCACTTTGACGTTTTCTCATCTTTTCATGCATGTTTGTACAATTTTTGTACACTTAATAAACAACTTGATAGACTTTGAATTTCCAATAGCCTTATCAACAGCTACGTGAATAAAACCGCTTAAAACCACTTCTCCTGTGTGATCGTTGATACGGGCGCGTGCCCGTACAGCGAGTGGGCACGTGTTCGGGAACTGCAGGAGGCAACGCTACTTATCGCAACACCGTTCACTGTTGCTACAGCGGAGCCGCTTCCATGCTAAGCAGCTAAATCTGGTGCATTGGAGAAAACTGTAACGCTAAAGAAAACAAAAATACTAAAACAAAATATGTACAAATAAAAAAACTCAGAGTATACTGCACGAATTAAACGAGTGGACGGGATGAGTTGCGAATGAGTCCCCTACTGTTTACATTTTCTCCGATTGACTGTATTTCAGTTAAAAGACGTTTATACTACGATTACTTGCAGAGCATGGTTCAATTGTTATGCTGTCCATAGCATTATATGCTTTTGCGTGGTTAACCTCTAAAGGTGCAAGGCGAAAAGTGCCAACGATCCCTTTCACAAAGGGATGCTTTCCACAGATCTTCACAACACTAAAATACTACAGGGTATTGATTGCACAGTTACCAGTTGCCAAACAGAATAGTATTATTGATTAAACTAAACTATACAGAGCAGTTGTTAGAAGGGGAGAATCAAATTTTTCACACTCGTGTCATATTATGCATATAACATTGATCCTACAGATAATGAGCCTAAAGCTGCAACAGACTTAGAGCTGCATGATTCAATCATGGTTATGTCTGGTGTGACTGACGGATTTCAGGTTTAATCTCTACATTGCATTTTAATTAGTCATAATGAGGTACGAGTGTCATTCATTTCTCTTTGCATAATACAACTGCAAAAGCCAGATCCATCAAGAAACACTGCATTTTTATAATGTATCTGTTTAAGAACTTTACAATAAATTTTGAGGTGTTGTCTCATAAGAACATATTTATAATACTTAGGTAGGTCTGATTGTTTTGTCTTTTTGGAGATCTTATTTTTCTAATCACAATGAGATCTTTAATTGCAAAGCTTTTGTCTTACAGCAAGTAAACACTTAAAAAATCATTCTTACTTAAAGGAGTAACCTTGATGAGAAATACCTTCTGTAAGCATTCCTGAAACATCCAAGCTTCAGTCTGTTGTAACACAGATGCATTAGCAACCATACTTTTGATCATGTTTGTGGAGGGCATGTCTGAAACTTCAGATGAGCATAGATCCTTACCCAGAGTGGAAGCCACCTGTCTAACCTCTATGTTAAGTATTTACATACTTGATTAAATAGACTAATTAAATAAAACTATATGATAAGTCTGTGTTTCTCCTTTTATACTCTAAAAAAATATAACTATGACCAAAATATAAATAGAAAAATACTCATGATTGTCTTTTGCTTTTAATAAAAATATTCTATGAAAGTGTATACGAGGAAATCAGCTAAAAGGCTGGTGTTTTCAAAGATCATTCTAAAACCCCTCACCATATAGCCTAATTCTATGACTATTATTTCTGCTCTCCAAGTGCAGTGCCTCGTTACAAGTTAAGCTCTGTGTTTCTTTTGGAACGGCTTGGAAGCAGTAGCTTTAAGCGGTTTGTTTGATATTTTTCTTCTATTTTCAGAAGTACAATAATGATATCAAACCTACATTGCAAAATTGGACAAAAATGCATTGTTTGAGTTTTTTGAATCTGTACAAAAATTGTCCTACTGCAGCTACTAAAATGTCAAAAAAACAGACATAACTAAAAATAAAAATAAATGTTTGCATATTTTACAAAAAAGAAGCCTAAAAACACATCATGTTGTAACTCTCCCATTCTGCAGCTCCAGAACACTTTAAAAAATAAGAATCTGTTATATTACTTGCATAAAAATAACCACCCTTTCTTAATTTGTTTTCAACATTTTGTTTCTTTTTTTCCCTGTTATACAAAATAGACTAATGCTCCTTCATCGAAATCCCCCACCTTTGGTTGCTTGACTCTTGAAGAAAAAAAAAAGCCTGGTGAATTTAGCATCTGTCCTCTGGAAAGAAACATGTTCCTTTAGCCTTCCATGTGAAAGTCCGGTGCCATGTGGCCAGAGAGACCGTGGAGCCGAGTTCAGCCTCCCCGAGGACGTCACCCAGTCTGCTCCGGAGCGTGCTGTGTTCAGGAGGGGCTGAGCAGGAAGAGGGAGAGGAAGAGGAATGAAGATCCACTGGAAATCATAGCAAAGCATAGCAAATCATAGCATAAAAAGAGAAATATTGCATGTTAACAGTTATACACATTTTCTAGAATAAACCTAGACATTTTTTAGAATAAACCAGTGATGATCTTTAAAGAAATGGTGTTCATGAGGTGCTGAGGATTAAGAGGGAGAGGAAAAGGAGCAAAGCTCCACCGAGAAACCCTGGGAGCACAGCTTTGGCTGAGCGATTGACCCAAGGGCCGTGGGCCTCCAAATGCGGAAGCCTGTCTATCATACAGGGTGAGAGAGGCCCTCCTGACATTTACATGTGCCCGTGAGTGCCCCACAGACAGACTCACCTCACTTGTTGTGCTGGTATGAATAGTTTGTGTGTTCTGAGGGGGTTTCTATGGTGACTTGCTGCTGTTGACCACTGTTGTCCTGGAGAGAGGGGGGAGAGGAACAGCATGGGACAGCCTCTCAGTAGGCTACAGTCATCCACATATCTGGTACAGCAAAACTGCAGTTTTAAGGACACAACAGCCTCACACTGATGTGCTGGTATGGAGGTAACCCCTCCTAACAGCACTACAACACTTTCCTGAGCCTTATTCTGGATAATTGAAAATGATCACAATCTTTCACTGGTACAGCCGGTGGAGGTAGAGAGTCATGCCTTGCGATGACTGCTATGGCACTGCCCCACTGGGAAGTGAACAACTCCCTGCTATTTCTCTATGCAGAGCGTTAACGTGTGCTCTTTACCTCTACCGAGACACTGGATGCAGGCACTGTGGTGTACTGGGGGATGTAGGCTCCTTGCATAGCTGTGTTGGCAGGCATGTACTGCAAGAGAGAAAAGGCAGAGAAACCAAATGTCATCATTCAAAGGGCTTAGCTACTGCTGTTGATTTAAGGCATAGTTTCAGCATAAACTCAACATGAATGGTTTGCTTTTAATGACTTTTAATGTCACACAAAAATGTGCATGGGAAAAGGGTGACACACAACAGACAGTGATCAAATTAAAAAAGGTTTCAAAACATACTGGTTTACGTTAAAAGCAGACAGCATGGCACAAAAGCAAGGCATGTAATTTCTTTCAGTCAAACAACAGAGTTTGTTTCATGCTCTTTTTAGTTGGTTTCTGTTCCGTGTAAATTCTCCATAGGATTGCCCATTGTGTGGGTGTGTTAACTGGGACAGAAACAGGAGGGAGAAATGGTCATAGATGGCCGTAGATGGCCGTAGATGGTCATAGACAGTCACGGTTGTGTTCCTTGGGACTGACCGTGCCTGTGCTGCCCAGAGAGAGGTGGCTGAGCTGCTGCGTGATGGGGCCTATCATGGAGCTGGGCTGGATGGACATGGTGTGGTCCAGAGTGGGGGTGAGGACCGTCCCCTAAAACACACACACAGTCACATAAACACAGAGACACATGCCCACACACACACACACACACACACACACACACACACACACACACACACACACACACACACACACACAACATGCACAGGCCACACTGCTAAATCTAAGCATAACAAAAGCTGAAACAACCAGGCTGTCACTGCTATGCATCTCCCTCCTTTACTAAACCTGAAGAACTTGTGTGAGAACAGGTGCTTATGAATATTCATACACAGGAAGACTGTTACATGTGTGTGCTTCTGCTTTAAATCAATGTGGACATGCCTGGAATAGCAAGTCATTCATTCAGAGCAAAAATATGTTCCAGTTATGAGTGTGCATGAGTATTAAGTGCCAGCCACCAGCAGGACTCTCTAGCAGGGGACAGTGAGAGCAGAGCGCTGGGAGCTGTCAGTGATCATTGGTGACCCCACGGGTGTGTGTGGATACTTACTGCAGGTTGCATGAGGTACGACTGGTGGTGCATCCAGGAGGGGCTGTGTACCTGCAGGGGGTGCCACAGAGGAACACAGGAGGCAGAAAAGAAAAAACACAACCATATAATGAATCCTGATGATACAAGACACTTCTAAAACTTCATGCTTTGAACATTCATCTTCTACAATCCTACAATTATGACCTTCCTATCAGGGAGGACTTGCAGCATATGAAAAGACACATATTCAGCTTGCCACGAAAAGTCTGAAAGTATGGTACTCCAAGCACAAGTACTGATCACAAAATCCAACATCAAAGAGGGAAATATTGCACACAGTCATACACATTTTCTAGAATACATTAAGCCACAGCCAGCCAACTGTACTGCTCTCGCAGGTCGCTTTTCAAGCAGAGCTGTCACCTTCGGAAGAGCCGTGACAGAGTGACAGACAGGAAACCACAGAGTGATAGGCAGGAAACCACAAATGTAAATCCTCTTTAAATGCAGGGCAAAAATGCACATGTGTCACTCACTCCCAGAAGCGTGTCACAGCTCACTCTAAAAATACACAGCTTGACTTATAATACATTACATTACTGTAATTTAGCAGATACTCTTTTCCAGAGCAACTCACATAAGTTACAATTTATCCATTTGTAAATCTGGATATTTACTGAGGCGATTGTGGGTTGGGTACCTTGCCCAAGGGTACAGCAGCGGTGCCCCAATGGAGTATCGAACCAGCAACCTTTCAGCTGTGAGCCCTGCTCCTGACTTGGAGTATAACTACCAAGAGGAGAATATTTAATGAGCAGTCGGGTAACGGTGTAACACTTTCTGACAGTGCTCTCTGGCAGGAAATGACACACATGACTGCTTATGGGGGAACACAATTTACTGACCTGGTAAGAGGAGACAGGAGAATGCATATAGGGGGATATGGACGTCTGAGCGATCATTCGGTTCGGCGCAATGCTATAGGGAGAGGAGTAGAACCTGCATGCATATATATACTGTGGTTAATTATTCACTAAAACAGTCAGCTTTTACAAAGACACACATTACAGGGCACACTGCCAATAAAACATGTTAAGATCCTTGGCACAAGGCACACACATGCTGTACATGTGACATGGCTTGCAGTGCCTTAAACATCCACCAGGCGTCACTGTGTAATTAACCTTTTGTGAGAGTCTTGGCTTTGTTGTTGTACACATGAAATTCCTTTGCCTGTACTATGTGTATGCTCATGGCACTTCCTACTCTAAACAAACCCATATCTGATCTTAATCACAACCATGACAAGAAAAAATTGCAGCTGATCGCGTCAGCCCTGAGAAGAATAAACCTTCCAAGTCAAGGAGAAGAGGCCCTTTGTGGGGGAGATTTCCCAATGGCAAATTCCGCAAATGGGAAATTTTGTAAATTGTGGACTGTACTGTGACTGTGCAAAGTCAGATATATTATACTATACATATAGCATTATTATTATTTAATAAATACAAGAATTGTGTCTCGTTAAGTTTGTATAATAGTGTGAGCATGAATGTTTGATCAGGAAGTGAACTGAAACTGCGTTAACTTAAGGTCAGTGCACTAGAGGCGGTTCCCTGAAGTCACAGAGCCATTAGCACTCACCCATTCTGTAAGGCTGTTGGGTCGTATGTTAAAGTCATTCCCCCCTGGGAACACAAGATCCACATCAGCCCTCAACATTTTTATCTTTCTTTGTACCCAACCCTATTACAATAAATAAAGATACATTTAAAACATATAATACATATATTATATGGCTTATGCATATTACAGGCCTGCAGAAACCTCTGATTTTCAGGTTCAAATGTTGGGTGAGAAAACTGCTATATGCTTGAGTAAGGCACTCAACATAGTGTGCTTTATTACAAAAATAATAAAGCATTGTACATTAATTAAGAACTTAAATCCTGATTAGAATTTAATTAAGGACTTAAATCAAACTAATTGATTAAGACCTATTTAAACAAGAAGGCTGTCAACTCCTCATTGATATTTGAGCATTAAACCAGTTTAGACCAAACAGAGATCTTAATTCAACAATGCAATGTCACTGAAAACACTGAAACAACCAAAAGCTTTAAACCCTGACTAGGCCATCATAACAGTCTTACCGTCTCCCCATCTCTGGTCCAAGGACGTCCATTCTGTAAAAACTTCCCCTGGTTCTGCCGCTTCTTCTGTCCCCCATCAGCAAACTTACACAATAAGGGTTCCGTGGGTACTGTGAGACAGTTGCAGCAAGTAAAGAATTCAGAAATTAATACACCAAATGCAGATATTTGGAGAACACAGGCAGAATCTCATGGCTTCAGGATGCTGTAATTTGGAATAAACTACTCTCACAGTGAAAACAAGTATGTGAAAAGAAACGCATGTCTTACCTGGGACTCCAGGGGGTGTTTTGATGTATTTGCCGTTAAAATGCTGAATGATGGCTTCACATTTCTCTGTTGACTCCATCCTGCAAAGCAGTTCATTTGAGCTCCATTAATATGGTGAGGTTGGCTGTAATAGACATTGCCCCCACCCCTGTTACTGTTGCTTCCACAGCGATGGTTCACCCCGCCAGCTACTGACCCCTGTGACTTCACTGACCAATAATCTGCATCTGACACCAAGGGGCACTAGACAGCACGTCTGCTCCCATCTCATCCTAACTCCCCTGCTGGTCTGAAACGCGCCGGTGCGCCGGAGTCACGGGATCCACTGGCCTGCAGCCAGGGGCAGAGGACGAGCCCAAACCAGCCTGCTAAATCACTCTCATCCAGGCGGAGTGGGCCTTTGACTCAGGGTCATTACCTGGCGAAGCCCACACCACGGCTGGTTCCATTGGCGTCGCGGAGGATCCTGGTAGAGATGACCTGGCCGAAGGGCTTGAGCATGGCCTCCAACTCCTGCTCGTCCATGGACAGTGGCAGGTTGGAAATGTACAGGTTGGTAGGGTCCTGCTCCTGTTGCTGCATGTGAGTGGATGGGGAAAAATGTCATGCAATTTTAATGAACAACACAGTTGTTTGAGCACCTACATTGCTTATGTATTCCATGTACTGTACCGAAATGAACAGTGAATAACAATACTTTTAAAAGAAAATAAAGAAGTTACACCAGAGCACCTACAACTGAAACACGTAACCCAGGGAAAGAGTTCTTGGCCAAAAAATTATTTTTTAGCCACCCTTGTTAGGCTCAAGTAATAGGTGTGAACCTGGTGCATATAACACTTTCCTTGGGTTTTACTTTTAAAACACATGTTGACCCTGTCCAGAGAACTTAACGTTTATTTCAAGGATCAAACAGGCACACGTTCATTGATAGAAAGTTTAAGGTGTGGCGTAGTGGAAAGGAGCAGGGCTTGTAGAAATATTGCTAGTGTGACTCCCTTCTGGGGCACTGCTGGGCAAGGTACTTATTCCACAATTGCCTCAGTAAATATACAGCCGTATAAATAGATAAAACTAGGTCGCTGTGGATAAGAGCATCTGAAAACTGACAATAACACAAAGAGCTGACTGGTTTGAACAGTCCTATTGAGGTTATTTTCAGTGTTTTATGCTTTAGATGGTGTCAATAATGGTCTAAGCTAATGTATAATTCTTCAATTATTCACAGAGAATAGGACCCACAAGCTGAGGGCCAGCCTCTTCCTTCAGTGTTGGGTGGGTGCTTGTGTCCTTTGGCTGAGCGCCACGTTACCCAGGTAACCCACATCTTAAATCAATGTGATTATCCTTTTATTATCCATTTTTCCCAATAATCTGGAGGGTGTGGGAGGGAAATTTTGTTCACATGCTGCATCCAGAACATGTAATGACCATTCAATCAGACTCCATTTAGAGAAGCAAGCTGTACATTACCAAATGTAGAAAGCATGCTAGTCCCTCATTCATATTCACTTCTCTGGGGTATTTTCTCTCAGTCAAAGGTGATGGTGGAAGCAGGGAGTTGGGGGGGGAGCAGGAATGCGGGATGGTTCTGGTTCAGAGTAAAAGTGAAACCTTGTGTTGGTTTGGCGAAGCAGACAGGAAACCAGGCATGGAGTCACACCGATATCAGGGACTCTGCACGCACAGGGATTGGAGGAAAGAAGGATCAGGAAAGGGATGGCGGACAGGAAGAGGGGGGAGCCAGGGAGGAGAACAAGATAAGGGCGGAGAGCGGATCTGGAGCCGAGGAGAGGGAGCAGGACTTGGCGAGGGGTGGAGGGGACAGGGGTCGGATAAAGAACGGGGGGAGGGGTTGAGGACAGATGCTGTCTGGGCTGTACTTCAGCTGAACTCTTCCCCTGGGGAGTCCCCCTCTTTGCGGTCCAAAATTTTTTTTATTGCACATCCATTCACTGAGGGGTGAAAAAAAGAAAGGCCATTGTGCGGGCTTGTGCACCAGGGGGGTCATGTGTCAGGCGGGCCGAGACGGGGAGAAATGTGGGCTTTGGCTCAAAAAGGTTCCCTTTGTGGAGCCCGCTGCTCCACGGCATCTGAGACCGCGTCCCATCTCATACAGACCGTGGACCCCTTTGTGTTCTCCCCCATTCCGCGATGGCGTCCGCCATGCTATAACCTCTAACATATGATGGGACAGTGGGGGCGCCTTAGTTACCATAATCACAACATCCCAAAGCTTCAAACAGCCATGTTAAAGTGTAATAAAAGCACATGTCCTGGATTAACACTGCACGGATACACACCACCAGTCACAGGATGCTGTGGAGAAACAGGAAGTCATGTCCTGTTTAGTTACCAGGAGGATGGCTGACCCATACTCTCCGCCAATCGCCACTTCTTTTGTGAAACTCTTAACCAATTGCCTGCTCCTTGGCAACAATGGTGGGCCCAGGCCCCACCCCCTGAGGTCAGCAGGGCTCCCCTTCTGTGGAGCAAAGTGTCCCGGGCCAGTGCAGTCACCATCCACTGTTACTGGAGCAGGTCACAGATTTAGGTCTCCCATCTAAGAATATGCTCCGAGGGGTCTCGGAATCTCCCAGAAATGAGAGGAAAAACTACAGGATCTGCAGGGGGTGTTTCTATGTGTCTTACAGCAACCCGTAATGCAACAGCTTTGTCATTCCTGGACACAATCATTGCCACTGTAGAGACCTTCCATCAATTCTAACCAGATATATAACAGTATATTGCTGGTGCTGTGAGGGAGTTTATTAGGGCTGTGACTAAAGCATAGCTTTGATATTGGGTTATTTTAAAAAAGGTCACAGGAGCCATGTTTTTCATCATGCTAAGAGATGGTATAAAAAGGCTAAGTGAAAATGAAGCACTTATTGCTCTATTCCTTAAGCCTTTCTTCCCCTTAGATTCCATCTGCATTTTCCCTTCCACTTCCACCTCTTTCTTTCACAACATCTCACAGTGTCTGCTGGTATTCCTTGATCTCGCCTAAGTCAAGGGGAAGCCATGTTTCAGCTAGAATGACTGCTGTTTGTCTCCCACTCTATGAGATGAAGAGGCTTGGTCTATATTGTGTGGCAGTATGTCAAATGATCAATGTTAGGATAATACCAATAACAATTGTGATATTTGTTTAATACAAACGGTTGTTCACTCTCTAGCTGCTTGTATACTGATCATGCACAACTGTGCAAATTGTTCACCTTTCTTCCATTTTTTTAAACTCTGCTATAAGCCCAGCTGCTTTTGTTTTGCAATGAATTCTGGGAGAAGACATATGAAACACTTCCTGGATAATGTGCAGCTGTTGCACAGTTGTTCTTTTTTCAGTGATTGTAGTATGACATCCGGGTACTTTCAAGCATACTACGCTATTCACATTACCAGGTGTGAACATACTACATGGCCAAGCATACTTGATAAGCACATTACCTAGTTTGCTTGTGTCTGGGACACAGCCCTAGTCTTTGGGGTGTCTTTCCTTGGACTTGAACCCTCACCCTTCTGGTGCCAGAGTGGATACTGGAAGCACACCTCCAGTGGAAACGGGGCATGTTACTAAGAATCCCGGCAGTGCATTCACCTGTAGTTTTCTGGCACTGAAACTGGCAGTTGTGGATATGGTGGCACTCAAACTCAAACCTCACCCTGCTCTCAGAACTGCAACAAACCACAGCTCTAAAGTCACTTTTGTGTGTCCCAATCATGCAGTTAGTCGTAGGGATTACAACTGTACCTTGTCTTAGTCACACTTCACCCTCTATTGGAAATTGCAGGTTGATTGATATTTAACCCATATTCAGCCTCTTACCACTGAGAATTCCAACCATCCAATTCCCAGAATGCAATGTGGACAGGTCTCTCTCTCTCTCTCTCTCCATGCAGACAAGCACCAGGTCGCGCCCTGTGTACTTGCTGAGCAGCTGAACGGCACCGAGCCCTCATCAAGCCAGTCTATTGAGGCAGAGTGCAGCACACTGATGTTCACAGAGAGACGGGAGTGGCTTCCAGCAGGCAAACATCTCAGGCCATGTCCACACATACATGGGTATTTTTGAAAACAGGGGTTTTCCTCCTTCATTCTTAAAAAAATCTCCGTCCACACGAAAAACGCAAACACACGCTGTCACGAGCATGCCAAGCCAACAGGCGACGATATAACCCTAACCGTAAAGCCATGTTGGCCAATCAGAAGCCTGGAAAAAAATTATTACAGTGCACAGTCTGACGTCACAAGCCAAAAACTCCGTCACTCCACATGAACACTGAAAACAGAGTTTTTGAAAATCTTCACCCTGGAAGGTGTTTTTCAAAAGATCCGTTTTCAGTGACCTAAAACGCTGTTTCAGTGACCTAAAACTCCTCCCATACGTTCTCCAAAAGCCCCGACAGCCACGCATGCCGCTCCACAAACCTCAGGGCAGGCTGATGCACATAGACTGACAGTCACAACAAGGAAAGCGTTCCCAGTGCAAGTTCTCTATGAATGAAACTAGATTTTTCTATGAATCAAATACAATGTCATTTGTAGTAAATGAAATTGTTCATCTGTTCATCTGTTTTACGCATCTCCTGCTGTAATGCTTATTGGCCCACAGCCCAGTTCACGGTTGCGCAGTCTGGGACTTTTTCCCAACAAGAGGCGTATCAGGTTTCTGGATTGCACTCTATGCTGGAAACATGGCCCTGAGGCTGACTGGCCCAACACATGCAAAATGCATGATGGAGTGCCTCCTTAGGCAGACATGTTGAACCTAGCATGCGGTGCCTCTCGCTCCCATTCTCCAAGGAACAGCCCGACTCCAGCGGTATGAACTCAACCGCGCTGCAACATGCAGTGGGCGGGAGGATTCTCGCAGCACATCAGCTGGCAGCCAATAGCCCGAGAGACAGAGGCATTCTTCACATGCAGGCGTCCCTGAAAAATAAATCCCAGTCACAAGGCCAGCCCAGGCCTGGGGTCAACAAAAGAGGGCCGGCTGCATGCTACAGATGGGGAGGGGCTGTGTGGCTGGTGGGCGATGGTGGACTGTGTGTGGGTTTGGTGGCTGGAGATCCCCATTGTCCCGCGGCACCGTTACCGTGGGCACTGGACCACGCTGTCCAGGCTCCCTTGGAGGGGCGTGCTGAATGCAGTACAGGGAATCTGCTTACTAGGGCTACAAGGATCTCTTTCATGTGCAGATACCTGCACAATGGCTGGGTGACAACTCCACAGCCCTGCACTCAGAGAGGGGGAGCTCAGACAGAGGGGGGTCAGAGAGAGGGAGGGGGGGCAGAGAAGAGCACAACAGACCCCTCTCTGACCTGACACTCAGCACTCTCCCTCTTCAATTCTTCCAGTCTGCCACCTCTGTGGATATTTACAACTGTGTGTGTGTGTGTGTGCCTATGTACTCACACACACACACACACACACACACACACACACACACAACACACACACATTTCACACTTTCATGTGAACACCCTCCATCTTACTAACATCTTTTGTAGTTAGCATAGCCACTATGAGCAGTGAGAGTGCTAATTTTCCTTTGCTAATTTTCCTTTTGCTTCACATGATTGGAGAAAAGTGTACACAGCAGCAAATCCAGGTCAGTAAGAGCACATAAATCTTGTCGTGTGCAGAAGCTGGTATCATTCAGGCCAAAGAAATTTCCTCTGGCTGCCTGCTGACTGGTCACCTGAGGGGCTCAGCTGACAGCAACAGGGAGTTCACCTATATGTCCCATGGCACAATCCACACCACCTGAAACAAGGACTTCTGACACTGAGTACCTGCTTTTTTCTGTTGCAAAATCTGTTAAAACCTGAACAGGGAAAGCGCTCCACTCAGTGCGGAAAACCTGGGTGTTCATCTGAGCACAAGAAATGTTAGTGTAACACTGAGGGAACGGTTACCCCCCAAAGGCGATCAGTAACACAAGTCCAATGATCCTTGGGGGTAGAGGTGATATTTGCAGGAATTCATTCATTCCCAGGAATGAATCTAGCATAATATACCTGCTAGCGTAACGTGCATCTAAGGTACCTTAGCTCATGGCTTGATTAGTGGTGCCTAACTAAACAAATGCACTTAATGGTGCCATAACATGCCCCGTTTCTCTGTTACCATGCTCCATCTGCTTAGCAGGAACTTACAGTTGCTTAACAGACAGTCTTATCCAGAACAACTTACAGGGCCTGCAATTTTTTACATGTTAGCCACTAATATGGCTGAATTGACCAAGGCTGGGGTTCTGACATTGTGGAGCGAGAGGCAGTGTGACAGAGCTGTTGTATCACATGGGGGACAGCATGGGGCTCAGCTACAAAAATGGTGCCCTCTATAGTATGATGCATGATACCAACTGTTATACTTTAATTTTTCTCCATTTATTTCATTTCATTGGAACATCAATATTTAAATCTTATTTACATAAAAAATTCCCAATATTATTGCAGCTCAAAAAAGCCTGAATAGCTACTAAGCAGCTGACCTATGTACAATAAAATGTGTGATACTTACTATTCTGTATAAAAACACGTAATATATTTGCTCTTGCTCTGTGGTTGTTTAAGTCATGCCCTGCTGTACGAGTGGTGTTCGTTTGAAAAATTATGTAGGTGGTCATTATGCGCTGGTTTTTAAACATGGCTCTGTTTGAGAAGCTGGCTGTCATCTGTCACACTTCGTTTTGCTAAAGAGCAAAAGGGTACCCTCAGCCTCACTTAGTGCCACTGATGGCTGCTGGTGATAGGCAGGTGATGCATTGGTGTGTCTTAAACAGGAAGGAGGAAAAAAGTAGCCTTTTACCTTAGCCATCTGGGCTTGCACCCCACTGGCCTTCAGGGCGGTCACTGCCTTCTGAGCTGCAGCTGGGCTGTCAAAATCAACAAAGCCATACCCTGCAGGGGACACATTGCACAGATGCCGCTGAGGGGACAGTAGGGAGCACACACATGGCAGAGGGGCATGGTGATGCCGTGGGAATGTACAATACAGGCTTATGCTCAAAACAATGTAACATTAACAAAACAGAAAGAAAAGAACATTCATCAGTCACCAGATATCGAGTTACCTAAGAGCGCAAGGCCTACTGCCAGGACCACTGTGTCACGTCTTACCTGCCGGGCTGAGAGTGTCCCGGCATAACCAAAAGCACCATGGGGAAAAAAATAGCAGCTCTCACCTTTGCACTTGTTGGTAGTCTTATCCAGAATTGCCTTTGTGGAGACAATCTTTCCATACCTTCAAAACACAAACAACACAGTTAAACAATGTTTCCGCCCTTCAAAATGCAAACAGTGCAAAATGATCTTTCCACACCTTCAATACACAAACAACAGAACAAAAAAAAAACCTTTCTGCACCTTTAGAATGCAAACAAGAGCAGGACACAAACACAAGCAATAGAATAGAACAGTCCTCTTATATCTTCAGAACACAAAGCAACAGAGTTACAGAGGAAAAAGTTTCAGCCCTTTTGGAACACATTTCTGAAATTTTTCCAACCACAAGTGCTGTAATGATGGTGCTGCTCGACAGGCACTTGACAGAGGTCAAAGGGGCCTCCCTCGGCTCATCTCCTGCAGGGTTCACTACTGTGTAGAGCTGCACGATATATCGTTTCAGCATCGTCATCGCGATGTGCGCATGCGCAATAGTCACATCTCAGGACGTGCGATGTCAAGTAAGGCAAATTAAATCAAACACGTCATGCTAGAACTTTTTTGCCGCTTGATACAAAAGGAAAACTCGCACGGTTCTCATTTTCCATGACTAATCTACAAGAGAAGTCTGTCTGATATAACAATTTACTCCGATTTAAGGGTTCTTAGATACACCGAGTTTGTTGCTAGTGAGTGACATGCAGGCTCTGCATACACAGCGAACCACCAATCACAATCATTCTTGATCAGTTTATCAAACAACCAAATCAGGCCCCGCCCCCGCTAATCGTCGACCACAACCTGAGAATGAGCGAGAAATAGAGAAAAACACCGAAAAGGAAGATTTGGTTGCGAAAGAAAAGCAACGTCAGTTGTATAGAATTATTTCAGCTATAGAAAGGATGATGTTGACCAAGAACTTGGTACTTTGTCGACAGTGCCTTGCAATTGTTGCCACAACACCAGGCAACACGACTAATTTGTTTGATCATTTAAATCGGCACCACAAAGCTCTGTATGACGAGTGCAAAGCGAGTAAACAAACAACGGTCCTATCATTCCTCCCTCGTCACTTCTAAAAATTGTCTGTTGCTTACAGCAGCTTATAACGCTGTCCATTGCTAAATTAGGTTACCCACAAAGCTAGCTAATGCCATGTTTATCAGTGGAAGACCGCTAACGTTAATGAGCGGTTAAACTATAGCGTTTAACGTATTCTGCCTAAATGAAGCAATGGTAAATATATCTGCGACTCGCACGTCTGTAGTTACAGTCGGTGCATTGGAAATTATTAAACCAGAGGGGACACGTAAATAAACGTGAGCTGAACAAGTATCTAACATGACTTGGTAGCCAAACAAAGTTATCTAGCTTCTCTTTTAAACGTGTAGTGTGAAATCCCAAAGTCGCAAGTCCTTGTTGCAGACAGTCATGTAGCAGGCCTATTCTATAGTTTATAATGGATCTGATATATTTTTTTTTAAACCTTTTTTGTATTTTTATACATTTGACTCTTATTTATCAAAACTTTAATATATTTTGTTGTACTTTTGTTCAAAGTACTATTTATGACAATAAAACAAGTTTATTTTTAAACAGCATTATGTCATGTTATCTTTGTGAGGACTCAAATAACTACACATAACAAATGTTAGGGAGAATCTTTGTTTCTGTTATGTGTTTCTGAAAAAAAAAGAATATCGGCTGATATATCATTATAAGATTTTTAAATCTTCAAATATGGAAATCGGTATCGGTCTTAAAAATCCTATATCGGTCGGGCTCTTTTCTAGACACCATCCTTCTTCATTCACAGATGAGCTCCTTATTTTAGGGTAAGCAACATGCATTATTAATATCATGACTGTGACGGAGTGCCATCAGTACGCCATACTAAGGAGCCTGGCTCTTTGGTGTTGCGGTCAAGTCGCAGGTTTGGTATCCCATGGATCCGGGTTCAAGGCCGGGTGGGGTGACTCTCTCTCCCTTCGCTACAATGTTAGGTCATTGATGTTAGCCTGGATTGATAGAAGAGTATTATATGAATACTAGGGGTGTCCCCGACTAAGAATTTACATAGTCGAATCTGACTCGTCAAGTCTTGCCTATATCATGGACTGGTCGTGGAATCATTTTTTTGTCTTTTTTGCTCATTGATCCATATTCTCATTTGTGACATTGGCTTCCATTTTTTCCACACCAGACAAAAGAGCTGAAACACCCAATTAAACAATTTGTCGCACACAGAAACAACTTGATAATGACACGACCAAAACTGAAACGAAGCCACTGTCAAGTGTCGGCATATCAAACACCAAACAAAGTGGCAAAATATAGGTTTAAATAACAAAGGAGCTAACACATGCCTTGGATTTTAAAAATTTTAAGTTAAGGTGAATCCCTTCAAGCTATAAATTAAAGGCAATATGGAATAAACATTATTAGTTAAACGATTCCTTAACATTAACATAAAATGAACATTTTAATGCCATGAAGTGCAGAACAACGTCAACGTTAATGTTTGTGTGCTTGCGAAAGCTACAGCACGAGATTGTTTAATTAACAAGGGTGACAGTTTTAATAATTAAGTGGCAAGTAATCCCAAAGCTTTCTCGTAAATGTTTCACATTATAGCTTTCTTGTGTTACAAAATTCAAATTACAAAACGGAGCTAAATTTAGTTAAATCGATTTAAATTACTGAGAATAAACTTTTAGGTTAGGTTGAGTGCAATGAACAATAACGTTTAGAACACAGACCTCACAAAAGCTGTGATGTGTCATAAGCATTTAAGGCAATTTAAATCCATACATGCCATCCTTGTTAATTAAACAATCTCACGCTGTACCTTTCGCAAGCACACAAACTACAGACCATCTGCGCTGTTTCGCGAGCATAGTAATTTACTTTATTTACGCGATTGGTGTCAATTATTCTGTGAATTATTTGTTTTATTGTTAATCAAGGAGGATAAAGGGGAACAGGTTTAAAGTAATGATAGATTTAAAGGTAGTGATCGGGCTTCCCCTGTTTCCAGCTCACCAGCCGCCACTGGTTGACACAACTTGCATTTGACTTTTTTTTGGATCATCTTTGACTTGTTCACGTTTGAAGTCCCCCATTGTGAGCTATTAGGTAGCTAAAAAGATTTAAAGCCTGCCCAAGATGCTGCTCCGATGGTCTACCATGGCGATTTATTCACGCACACTAAGGAGATTGATTAAAAGCACATGAGTTATTTTCCGATTTTTATTAACAGTATTATTAATAGGCTGATATTTATACCAAAATAGGCTATATATCATGATTTATTGGGAGAAACCAAGCAATTCTAGGTAAAATCAGACATTCAGCACCCCCATATAGCCGGAATGGAATGATCCTTGTTTCATAACCTCATTTTGAGACGATTCGACTGTGAGATTGGCAGTCCAATCAGGCTCCTTAGATCGAATCGTCAAACAGTCGACTATTCGAGGTCACCCCTAATGAATACAATGGTGTCATGGTGAGTCAACCAGTGTATTAAACTACCTAATTTCCCCCTCCAAAATCACTTCAGAAGAGTAGTCACAGTGCTCACCTGCTTTTGTGTTTGGTGCGTTGAAACCAATTGTATAGCATTAAAGTTCAAGAAAGGATGGTTCGCACTCAAAAAAGTCTTCAAAGTAAAAAGTCATTTTTCAGCTTTTTTATTATTTTTTTATTTTCTATGCAGGTGCACTCCCCTACAAAATCACCCCGCTCATTCTAAAATGATTAATTCTTTCCAAATAGAGCTATTCAAATCATCTGGTGAAAACGGAAAATTGGTGAACATCGCAGAAAAAAAAAATATTGCAATGTCAGTTTTTTCAAATGTGCACCCCTACTACTGTGTGACTGTGCGCCTGTTTTGAGCCATTGTTTAGATGCTGAGTGAGACATGGCCTGGGGACAGAAACAATTTGTTCCAGTCGCTCATTTCAGCTCCACAGCTGCACCTGCCCTGCCCTCCTTCACTTTATACACCAGGGCGGACTGCCCTGCGCCATCCGCCGCTGTTCTGCACAATGTCCGTGGAAATGCCTGCAATGTGACAGGGTTATTATCGTATACTAAAACTAAAACTAAGACGAAAACTAATGGTTTTGAGACATTTTCGTAAACTGAAATAAAATAATTTACCCGAAGAAAATGTAAAACTAAACGAAACTAATAATGATTGCTAAAAACTAATAAACATAAAATAAGAAAAGACAAAAAATAATTGTCGTTATCGTTTCAAGACGTCGTATCCATTCAAGGCGGCGGGTGTCACACTCAGGGGCGGTTTGTTCCTTAAGGCGATTGGGCGACGCACCACCAAAGGGGGAAAGGGAGGGAATTTTTCTATCACAGTCTACCACAGTGCTACGCTAGCTGTGACTGTCCTGGACAGTTTGGCTGCCTCTGAATATCATAGTCCAATCAGCGTCAAGTCGTGTTCCGTGGAGTACCGCCCCTTTCGGGTGATTTCAAGTTGCCCAGATCGCTTTGATAGACTCTCATGTTAAGGCATTTTTTTCGAACTGCAGGCGCTGCAATGCAATCTGTATGGCTTCAGGATGGGCTTGCACTAACGTGCTTTCGTCATACGTAACCTGGTGTAGAATGTAAACCTGTCACATTCAAGGTCAACATGGCTAATGTTACCTCAACTAATGTGCACTTCAACATTAATTGCACTAATGTGCTTTCGTCATACGTAACCTGGTGTAGAATGTAAACCTGTCACATTCAAGGTCAACATGGCTAATGTTACCTCAACTCAGAGCAACTCGATTGTGACATTAAGAGAAATACCGTTCAGTCGTCGTAGTAATCAGGATAAATTGGCAACCCAATAGGACCACCCAGACCAAATTTAAACATCAAGCGAGTATCTACAAAGGGGGGTTCGTATAACCGGGGATTTTCGCGGAGCTGGTATGAGCGGAAAACGTGGCTAGCAGGCTGCGAAGTAGCTAACGTTTTGTTCTGCTACCCCTGCTCAATGCAATGTGGCAATGTCAAGTTAGCTAGCTGACTAATTTGCACAATACAATGTGACAATGTCGAGTTAGCTATCTGTTAATTTACCCATTGAACGAGTCACCTTAGCCATAATCGCAACAATTGCCCTAACCCCCGGATTTGGCAGGAGCCGCCACTGGTCACACTCCCAAAATTCTGCGTAGTCTAAAACAAATGTATGGCATACGTTAGTTAAGTCTTGGAATGTTGATATCTTCAGTGATAAACAGATTATTTTTCACGCTGCACTAATCCTAGACAATTTTTTGTCCTTAACTAAAATTACTAAAACTGAAACTATAATAAACTAAAACGAAATAGAAATGAGTCCATGAAATAAAAACTAAACTGAAACTAATGAAACCAGCGGTGAAACTAACTAAAACTAAACAGAAATTCAGACTGAATACAAACATCAAAATAAAAACGAATTTGAAAATGTAAAACTATTATAACCTTGCAATGTAAGGCTGCTCTGAATAAGCTCCTCTGCAGGAATGGTTGCATATACTGCACTGGAATCAGTCATCTACTGCACTGGAAGAAGTTATATTCTGAACTAGTAGTAGTTGCACACAGTACTGGCATCAGTTATATTCTGCACTGGGAGCAGTTACATACTATACTAGGAACAGTTAAACACAGTACTTGGATCAGTCATACACTACACTTGGAATGGTTATATGCAGAACTAGGAGCAGTTACATACAGTACTGGGATCAATTACATATGGCACTGGCAGCAGTTACATGTGGGAGCACTTACATACTGTACTAAGAGCAGTTATAAACGGCACTGGTATATATACTGTACTGGGAGCAGTACTCCTTGTATGAGCATGTTTTGCTAAAAGCATCTACACTGCGCTCTACACTGACACACTGCGTGGTGCTGTTGAGGTCCAGGGCCTGGCGCCCTCCTAGCCTGGCCCACAGCGTAACCTGATCCTTCTGTCTGCATTACACACTGCCACCCAACCCCCAGGCATTTCCTCTGGGTCCTAGCGCTCAACCACCTTAACATTGCCTTCAACAGCTGCTCTCTGCTCCTAGCAACCAGTCAGGATCAGCTTGCCCAACAATTAAATAAAATGTGATTCTTGAGTGAAACCTGCTGAAACTGATCCAGGATCAGGGCCTGGGTGCTGAATCTATTTAATCTATGTCAGCTATGCATAAAGGGCTAAGTCAGCACGGGACTGATTACTTTATATTACCTTACCCAAGTGCAAGATTATTTTATTCTTGTTCATCCATCATGGTTGATGATGACCATGGCATGTCTCATTATGTTGGGTTTTGGTGGGTGCACATATGGCTGTACAGACCAATCTGAGCCTGGAATTCTCTGTGGCACACTGGACAGGTCAGGGAGAATGTAGAGCTCTGAGGTGCAGTCACAAGTCCTTCCTTGGCAGATTTGCACTGCTGCTTCTTCAACAGGAGCTTCTCCTGCTCTCACAGAGGACTGCACCTTCCTGGACTTTTCTTCTCCAGGCAGGTTGGTCCTGAGCTAGGGATTCCCAGCTTTTCAGGTCAAGTCCAAAGCTCTTCAAGGAGGCTTTCAGGGTATCCTTGTAGCACTTTTTTGGGCCACCTTGCGCTCGCTTGCCATTTTTCAGCTTGCCAAAGAAGAATTGTTTTGGCAGTCTTGTGCAGGGCATTCTGGTCACATGACCAGACCATCTGAGCTGTGCCTTCGCAAGCAGGGTGAGGATGCTGGGAATATTGGCTCTGCTGAGGACTTCAGTGACAGGGATTCTATCTTGCCACTTGATCCTCAGCAGTTTCCTCAGACAGCTCAGGTGGAGATGGTTCAATTTCCTGGCATGGTGCTGGTAGGCTGTCCAGGCTTCACACCCATACAGAAGAGTTGGTAATATGACAGCCTGGTAGACCTTCAGTTTTGTCTCCTGCTTGATGTCAGTCCTTTCCCATACCAAGTCACGTAGACGTCACGTAGAAGCTGCACTGGCCTTGGCAATCCTGATGTTAACTTCATTATCTATGTGCACAGCACGAGACAGAGTACTTCCAAGGTAAGTAAACTTGTCAACCGCTGAAAGCTTTTGGTCGTTCACAAAGATGGTGGGCTCAGTGTAGGGTTTCCCAGGAGCAGGTTGGTACAGGACTACAGTCTTCTTTGTGATTGTTAGGCCGACGTTGTTGCAAGCTGAGAAGTGGTCCATATTGGCCTGTAGTTCTTCATTTGAGCCAGCAGCCAGAGCACAGTCATCAGCAAACAAAAGTTCTCAAACAGTGACTTCCTCCACTTTGGTTTTGGCTTGCATCCTCCGCAGATTGAAAAGCCCACCGTCATAACAGTAGATGAAGCTGATCGCAGTGTTGTTATTCCTGGGTGAGTCTTGCAGCATGGCAGAAAACACCATGCTGAAAGCCGCTGGTTTTAGGACGCAGCCTTGCTTCACCCCGTTTGTGATTGGGAACGGATCGGAGAGTTCTTGCTGGTCTCTGACACTGGCTATCATGCCGTCGTGGAGTTTGCGCACTATGCCGATTAACTTGTCTGGACACCCGTACTTGGCCATGAACTTCCATAGACCCTCCTGGCTGACTGTGTCAAATGCTTTTGTTAGATCAATGAATGCCATATATAGATCAGCATTTTGTTCTTGGCATTTCTCCTGTAGCTGCTGGGCAGTAAATACCATGTCAGTGGTTCTGCGGTCTTTTCTGACCAGCTAGTTGTGCCTCTGGCTTGCCTCTGGCCTGTTCCATCTGGGCCAGCCCTCTAGCTGCCATCGTAGGCGCACACCAGGCTCAACATCCCTGGTGAGTCGTTACAGTCAGCAGCTGCCAACGCCGAACCCCGGGCAGCGGTTAACTAACCCAGAAAACTCAGCTTGTCTGAGTCGGGGCATGTGGAACCCCTGGTGGAGGAAATTCCACCTGAGGGTCTCTGGACCATCCACTGCAACCAGGACCACCTCCAGCCGTCTTGACTACATCTTGCCACTGGGTACAGATGGGGCTGGTAGAGAGAGTGAGGTTGACGCTGCGCAAATCTCCCTCACTGAAATCCAAGGTCTTTGCGCAAGTCAAGGCACCGTCCCACCGATTATTTTATTACATGATTACAGAATCTCCTGCAAACTTTTTTGCTTTTGAGAACCATTTCAAGAGCCCATTCAGGATGTGAAGGCCTACCTAACACAGAAAAAAATGCTTCACCAGCATAAACTCTAGTCATCTTGCCCCCACGGTTAAAAAATCATGCCTCTGTCTTAATGATCTTAGCAAAATGGGAATCGAGAAGATAGGGAAGCTATTTACTGAGACTCAGTGGGACTCTGATTTCGTCCAACATTCTCTGTCCACTAGAAAAACATGCTATGCCTTGGGAGCATAAAGATGATACAGTCCCCAGGCAGTGGTGTGCCAGATGTGTATGTTACGTCTTTGCCATCCTAACACATAACAACCACAGGAGAGCCTGGTAACCATGCACAGGGCCTCCTAGTGCGTTTCATCCATCCCGGCCAGCAGCAGGTGCAGCTCTACACACGAGAGCCGCTGATACTATCATCATTAATCAAAGTCAACCAAACAGGTCTGAGTGCAGTTGCTACAGAATTATACTCATTATCATACATTACAGGCGAGAATGAACACAAATCAGAGTAGGGAGAACCCCACATAGTACATCAACATGACAGAAACACAAACATCACATTAAGAGGTGTGAGCAGAGGTGTGGACCATCCTATCATTGTCTCTATGATAATAAATCCATTCGGGGTGATGCGGCTATTCAAATTAGATCATATGTGGTGGAATACACATTCTGGGGCAGAATGCTGCAATTTCTTACAATGTTATTAGACCAAAATAATCGTCACTTACTATGAATGAATGCCCTCATCTCTTTACAAATGAACATTTGAGACATAATCACTTAAAATTGCATGCTGATCTCACATATTGTGCCTCTTGCCAGTTGCCGCCAATGATAGGATTCTGTACACAAGATCTGAAAGCAGTAGTACATAACTCTCATTTAGCAGGCAGTCTTATTCACAGCGACTTACGTAGGATAGAAATGTATACGTCATCCATTTATACAGCTGGATATATACTGAGGTAATACTAGGTTAAGTACCTTGCCCAAGGGTACAACAGCAGTGCCCAGGTGGGGAATCAAGCCAGCAACCTTTTGGTTAGGAGCCCTGCTCCTTACCAGTATGCTACACTGCCGCCGTCAGCATACAGAGATTACCTGTACAACAGATGACATTAACTGCTTTGCACTTCATTAAGTGTTGGTTAATTTATTTTTATAATTTCTGGACATTGCACTGGTTTCTGTTCTTTAATGTAAATCTTGTTCATTATAACTTCATGAGCTGTCATTTTTCTAGTTGCTCTGTTTGCTTTATTCTCTTTATGTGCTTTCTTTTTATTATGCCTGTAAAGCACTGTGCCACTTCATGTACTGTATTGTATTATGCTACTCTACAGTATGAAAGGTGCAATAATAACTTGAAATATCACTACTAAACTGGGCAACATAATCCATAATCACAGTTTCTGAGTTGACTTTACCCCTGTAACATTTGACCTCCAACTAACCTCCAACCTCCAACCATTTCTGTCATCCTTTTTCCATACAAGAGTAATTATTTCTTACCAAATTACTCACTGGATCTATATCATCATATGCCCTGCTTGGCACATGTGCCACTGTGCTGGCAAAACACACAGTGCTTCAGCTAAGATAGAAATCAGCTTCATATGAGAGAGTTAAGAGGGTTTAAGATGCAAAAAAAATGATTAGAGTCCTTTCTCTGCTTGTACAGAACACTTAGCTCATAAAATTGTGTTGATCACATATTGACACTGGTGCTATTACTACTGGATGTGTACTCTCAATACTGTTTCACTGGCCACACTGAAACTATACAGGAGACCGATTTTCTATTCTGAATATCCTGATTCTTCACTCTACTCCACTGAAGATTGGCATACCATCCTTCCCAGACTGACCGATAGCTTCTCCACAACAGATTTAGCAGTTATTTCATAAACCTAGTCTTAATTCAAGACACAACCTAACTGGTGGTCTTGTGGGCCACACGTTACCTTATTAATGGCAGACTGGAAATGTCTTTCACTGTTCTCCTCAATGAAAGTTAGGACGTATTTAGGATCTGCATGAGAGGACACACGCTCCTCTCTGCCCAGCAAGATTCTTACAGTAAATGTTCTTACCGGAAATCCTCCTTTGTCTGTAAAGTGACACAGCCATTCCCATATGCATGTACATCTAAGACTAAAACCACCCTTCATGCGTCAGTGCAACTGAGAAAGTAGCATTCTAGAACACTCTAGTGCACTCCACTGTCCACCTTATTCCTAGCTCCCATGATACCTTGCGTGAATTATGGGCGCGACTTCCGTTTTGTTATACCACTGAACCAGAACCGGCGTTTGTGAGCGATAGCAAAATAACAAATCGTAGGGATGCAGCGATTGTGAAATTCTGGGCCGATACCGATGTTTAAAATAACAACTTGGCCCCATAGCCGATGCCGCTGCCGATGTTAAGAAAGACCTGGCGCACTTAGCTACCTAGCTAGCTAACTATAATGTTAATTTGGTAGCTAGCTAACAGTACTAAAGTTGTCAGAACAGGTTGCTTGCAGTGTCTGTGGTAAAATTAACTATTTGGTCAGAAGAGACGTGATGAGGCTTTATTAGTTTGATAGCTAGCTAACTCTTAGTAATATGACAGCTGAGCAAAGTCCTCGAAAGCCAAATTAGCAAGCTATCTAGCTTTCTAGGTTGTTTTTATTGTAGCTAGCTAGCTATGTCTTTGTTTGCAAGGTGGTATTTGTACTTTTCAGCTGAATGTGCAAGTAGCTAGCTAGTTAATTTGGCTTTCACGCACTTTGCTAGCTATCAAACCAATACAGCTTCATCATGTCTCTTATGAACAAATAGTTAATTTTAACATTCGTACTGCAAGCCAAGTTATTGACTTCTGATCTTAAGTACCGTTTGCTAGCTAGCTAGCAACTTAACGTTAGTTAGCTAACTAGCTAGCATTAAGTGCGCCAGTTCATTCATTCATTAGTGGATATAACTTTAAATCCAGCAGCTGTATCTCTTTTGAATTCTTTCAGGGATCTTTGCAGACCCATCTGGCCATTTTTGTTTTATTTCTTCAAAAGGTAGATACAGACACACGTCAAACTTTTGGTCCACTTTGCCATAGATGACAGACTCATTTTCATTGTTAGAAACATTGTTTTTATTGTACTATGAATTGTCACTTGTCAACAAAGTGACAAGAGTTTAAGTTTAGGTTCGTCAGCCAATATCGTCTCGATTCATCATCTTTTGGCAGGCGATGGAAAGTCTACAACTGATGACAGCTAGAGTCCCTCTTTGTTTTTGGCACATGATCAAAGCATTGTTGTTGAAGCCACACGTTTAGCTTATAGCCTGGTTATTAGTACAGCCGCGAACGGCGCAACATGTACCTGAGCTCCGTAATGCCATTTCAGGCAACGCTAATGACACAGAAAGAAATATATTCCCCCAAAAAGCAATATATGTAACAGTATATACCATAAACCTTCCAATAATAGCCGAATCTCCAATAAACGCAGGCCTCTTATAATAGCCGGTATGCGCGACCCTTTCAGTGAAGTAAACGCCTGCCTCAAATAAGCGCCGGGGAAAATTATATATATTTTTCGTGACTATAAAACGAAAGAGCAGTGGGTTAAAATGCTTACAGTAGTCCTATTTATTTTTTGTTGCTAAAAAACGAAATAATACAATTTTTTTTTACATTTACTGCTATTCTTACAGACTGTGCTCTCCCATCATAGGTTGCAATGACAATGTTTGACTTACTTTATTAGTGATTCCTGTTTGAGTTGCTACCAAAAAGCGCTGTATAATATTTGTTATTAGGCTACTTCGGGAAAAAAACATGGTGAATTTTCCTGGTCAGTTCAGCTACCAATAACTTGCAGAAGCCTGAGGGCTTTAGGTGAAATAAACGCAGGTCTCTTAGTATCGCCGAGTCTCCAATAAACGCCGGTAAAGTTAGGTAATTAAAGCAAATAAACTCCTCGGCGTTTATTGGAAGTTTTACGGGATGTTACACGCGTTTGAACGGACCACAGTGGGTGGCTAGCCACTCGGAAGCATAATATGTTGTAGCCGCTTATGGCTACTTCCGCTGCTTCACCGGAAGTTCCACCCATAATCGTTTCCACAGTAGCGCCCCCAGGAATAAGGTGGATTGAGGCCTGAGGTAGTTTCCCTTTAAGTAATCAGTTTTTCCTACATACTTCCGTGTATGTGTGAGTTAGCTTTTGCCTTCCAGTCTGCTAACTAACATTAGCTTTTCAGGCTAAAAGCGTGTTTGGCTGAAGTGTCGCTGGCTGCCCATATTGCTATGACTGCTTGTTTTTTTTTTTACCTCCCCCCAATTATCGTCCTTGCTGTGGGATTTTTCTTGCTCATTTTGCACTTTACTATACAAACACAAAAAGCCTGGCACTTAGCTTAAAATGTTAATATTGGCTAGCAGACCAGACCTAGACTTGTGTGTATACCCCAGATTCAGCTCAGTACTGTTGGCTGCCTGTTTACTGAATGGGTTAACTTCCTGTTTGTTGCATTAGCTCCCTAACGCACTGCACTCATTGTAGGATTTCTCTGATTATTTTACACTTTGGTTCAGTGACACTGAACTCCAAAGAACAATTATGTCCACAGCAGTCCTTATTTACCTCCTGTTCTCCCTGGTTTTAACACAGTAAGCTCAGTGAGAGGAACTTCTTGTTGAGAAGAGTGCTCACTCTGTATCAGTCCCTGCTAGTATGCCCAGAAGCATGCCAACCGGCAGGCCCCCAAGCAAGGCCTGGGCTCCTGCAGCACCAGCACACTGAAGCAACAGTCTTCAGCGGGCTCTGGGGCACTCTGGAGCAGAGGAGCACATATGAACGCATCCACTGTATGTGTATGTGTGTGCATATGTGTGCGTATGTCTGTGTGTGCGCGTTAAGCACATTTAGACTCACACCTGGAGCTCTGGGGGATTGACCAAATCCCTCTGAGTTCACATGCAGTGCAGGAAGGCCAACAAAGGGCTGTTTGTTTCACAAGCTCCTTATCTTAAAGGACTGGTCTCTCACACCAAGCCTGCAATCAGTGCTTCTACAGTTAGTGCGCTGCTCCATATCAGCCATTTCTGACTCACTGTATGCACATGCCAACTACAGCCAAGTCTGATAGTTAAAGTACATTGTGAAAGTACTGAAGCTAGGAGAGTTTACACGCATGTATGCTATGTTCGCAGAAGGGGGAGTTTCTGGAGCTATGCTGAAAAGCCATTTCTCTTACTACATTCAAGAGATTTCAAGGATTTCCCACCTACTACAGAGATATCTGTCTAGCACATGCTCCAGCAAGCAAAAGAAAGCATACAAAGCATATTTGAAGATTGCATTAACAATTATCATTAGCTTTTGCTGACAAAACTATTTATATTTCATGAGTCTGTGCATTTGTTAAGACTAGATTACTCAGTGCAGTGATGTCAATATCGCCTTATGGTAGTTTTAAAGTTGGGGTAGGAATTGTGTTCATACTGCAACTTTTTTATTTAAAATGACATTACTGACTCTGCAGAGGAAAATGAGGCTTCAAAAAACTTTTCAAAAAACAGACATGTTTGCTTAAGGATAAATGAATTTGGCAGAACATGAATTAAACATGAATCTGGTGAAACATAAAAAAAGATTCATTTTGGCAAAGTAATAGCCCATTCCAGTATGGTTGTTCAATGGCCTACTTCAATGCATACAGCTTTAGCAAGGCCTTTTTAAGTAGAAGTCAGTCAAAGCTGCTTTTTCATGCAGGGGAAAACCATTATAACAATCTCTAAACTTGTGCCCATTTTCTCAAATTTTGATAATTTCCTTTAATGATTAAAAAAAACAAATAAGTAGGCAATTATGCTGTTTTTCTTAAGCTGAGCCTGGGGTACATCATAGAATAAGTTTACTCTCTTCAACCGGTCCAGAGACAAGAGAGAGCTGAGTGTCTAGTGTTATCTGAACCTCTCACTACTGATATCTGAACACATCGCTACTGATGTCTGAACCCACCATGACTGATATCTGAACACATCTGGGTCACCGCTGTTGAACTCTTGTGTAAGGTACTTAACCTAAATTGCCTCAGTAAATATCCAGCTGTATAAATGGATAACATATAAAAATTATAAGTGATGTAAGTCACTCTGGATAAGTGTGTCTGCTAAGGAAATGTAACAATTACTATAATGATATATTGTTAATAATATTTATAATAATTACGTAGTATATAATAATTACCATAATTATATTCTACATTTTCTTCCAAATACCCTACAACACTTTACAATAGATAAGAGGGTGGGCTAATTCACTTGCATCACCACCAATATAATGCACAAAATAATGCATCCATTTTGTGCTATCAGCTGAGAAGCAGTAGGAGGATTCTGCTTAGATGAGAGGGTGGGAATGAGAGAGTCAGCACACATGTATTTGTATGTGCTATACTGCACCCTATATGTGGAGTAGCAGGCAAGAGGCAGCAGGTTAATATTGTAATACTCTAGTACTAGAGAGGCGTGGGAGCGGGTTTGGAGATGGCGTCTGGAGAGGAAGAATGGGGCTGCTGTGTATTTGTTATTGTGACATTTCCCAGAAGGACCTCCGACAGGCAGCTGGGCACCGAGGAGCAGGGCCCAGTCCAACCCACCCTGCAGACCACCACCGAGGGGAGGAGTCCCGTGCTGTCTCCAGGCTCCCTGTCACCAACGTCATGCACAAGTTGTACCACCAAGACCCTGCTCCCTGGCCACCATCTAGACATCATACTTCCCCGTGCGCATAAATATTGGCCACTCTCAGTCTTCGTGCCTCTGCATAGCTTTAAAATAATCAATTGAAATTATCGGAATGTTTTTCTGCAGTAGAACAGTGATCGTTTACATATTAAATGCAACCATTTGAAAGCAATTTGCCATTCAAGTGCAGCACTTTTTTAAGTGGAGAATTTATTGTTCTATTTCAGGGTATTTTTTATGCCTGGATGAGTGTGGTTGGTTCACATATACAGGCTTTTAAAAGTATTCACTTTACAGTGGGTCAATTTTTTGTGGCACTGCTAAAATGTTGCATCCAGCCCTCTGAGCCAAGCATTTATTAGGACAAACAATTTTGCACTGTGGCTAACATCCTAAGCCACTTAATTCATACCATACTGATACTTCAGTTGCATGCATAATGCTGATATTTATATTACTACATGAAGCCTTGAAAGCCTAGTAAAGCTTTTTGTGCTAGATTTCTGGAAAAAAAAAAAAAGTACGATATGGAATGAACGTCACTAACAAAATGACATTCGCAAATCTGCCTGTGAATGAAACTGGCACATGTCAGGCTCATGCTGGAAGACCTCTTTCTTCCCAGCAGTCAATGGGCTAGCTCTTTTTGATGTCTGAAGCCCAGCTGTGGGAGTATTTGCCATTCCTCACAGGCTGTACGGAGATAATTCAATTCAATTCAATTTTATTTGTATAGCGCTTTTTACAACACAAGTTGTCACAAAGCAGCTTTACATTGTTCCCTGGCCTGAGACCCCCTGAGAGCAAGCCTAACGCAACAGTGGCAAGGAAGAACTCCCTAATTAACAGGAAGAAACCTTGAGCAGACCCCGGCACAGAGGGGGAGCCCATCTGCTTCTGGCCGGCACTGGGCAGATAGAATTAGAGAGAAAACAAAGTTGTACAATGTACTTTAAGACATTTGAGTTTGATAGACAGTAGTAATTAACAACAGAGTAATTATAAAATGTATCCTAAAATGTCTGGTTCTTGGCACGCAGTTGGCTTGATAGACAGCTCTGACCAGAGCTGTTTCAGCACCCTGTGTTCTCAGATATGACAGAAGGTGCCTCAGCTAGCTCTTCAAAGAAAGAGTCTTTCTCAAACCTGGGGAAGGGCAAAAAGAGGCCAGCATTGTGTGTGGACACAGTCACGGTCAGCCACTCTGCCAGCAGCCAGAGGTGACTGGAATGCGGAAACTCCCTGACCTTTGACCTCGCCAGGAGTGACTGGCAGTTATAGTGCCTGAGTGGTGGAGGGTCGGAGTTAGAGGGGCTTTTCAACTCTGACCTACTTAACAAACCTTGGTACTCTTTCTCCCCGGTTAATTATATCCCTCTTCAGCTGATATTTCCTCTCTTTCTTCACCTCCTCTCCCTCCCCCTCCGCCCTGCTCTTCCCACCCTCTTCTGTTGAAGGCTATGTCCTCCCTTAGCCTACTGTGCTAAGTACTATTAGCTTCTTTATCTGCATCTGCCCCAACCTGCAGCTCACGTTCCACCCTCACTCCATATGGTAAAACTCAGAGCTGTGTCCGTCTATGTCCCACCCCCCAGAGCACACTCCATGTTGCTGTGGCTCTTTCTCTGTATCCCAGCGCAGCACAGGGGTGGAGGAGCTCCTTGTAGCTCATTCCGTGTCCCCCTTCACTGTGGCTTTTGCTGTCATGTTTGTCTTTCCCTCTCCCCACAGGTTCTCTACTTCTTGTTGGGCAGGGCTTCTATTGAGTGATCTCTTCCACTCAGGGGGGCTCCCTCTCTCCCAACTCCCTCACTCCCTTGCCCTCTGCTTCCTCTCTCATCTCCCTCATTCCCTCACTTTCTCTCTCTCTCTCTCTCTCTCTCCCCCTCTCCCTGCACAGAGAGTTAAGGGGGTGCTCTCTGGGGCTCATTTTTCAAACCCCTGGCTTGCTTATCGCCAGCCAGATCTACTTTGATCATCAAAGCACATTTCAATGCTGAAGCTAAAGTCTGGACCCTGGACTGACAGGAAGCAGGCATTCCCCCGGAAAACACAGATAAATACCTGAAACTGTGGCCACCTTTCAAACCTGTGGCCTTGGGGGGGGATTCTAGACTGGTCCAGTTCCCCATCCCCCCCTGGCCGGCTGTGAGCCATTTGCTCTCTCCTGAAACCCTCTCTCAGAGGCCCTGCTCCGTGACACCAGGCGGACAGAGGAAAGAGCCGCTGCAGTCACATTTCCCTATTTTCCAGACAGGAGAGAACAGCCAGTCAGCCCAGGCGTGGGGGAACAGGGGCCGGCGCTGTCGGGCAAGGGCGGGGGGGGGATTTACACAGCAAAGAAACATGAAATGAAGGGAAAGAGATGACGATAAGACAGAGAGGCGGAAACCCAAAATAGGCAGTGGGCCAAGCCGGTAGGTACAGGGACAAGAACACCCACGTGACAATTTCCATTGGCTTATTCTTTGCTGCATTATCCTTGGCAGAAAAAGGGGGGTGGCAGGAGGAATGCCAGGTTGGTGGAAAGTCTGTCGCTGTGGCTGCCAACCTGGGAGCTCCATCTGAGGCACACACGCCAGTGGATTTTTCCATATGCCACTGCCCAGAAAGCCAAGTTTGTGGCCACCGCCGAGAGTACGCTGCCGTTTGTCACAGACAGCTAAGGCAGGAGATGAGGGACGGGCTGACAGGCTGAGTTTGACATATCATACACTGCCTCTGTTTCCATGACGCCGTGACAGGTTACGCAGTCTTTAAATACAAAATGGATGCGTTTCATAACACCCATAATCCTGTACATCAAGATGAGTAAGTAAGTGCCCGAGGTGTTTCTGAGATAGATGGCTCCAGGAGAGAGAGGCTGGCCCAAACTTGCAGGAGCCAAGCGAGATTTACAGACAACAAAATAATCGGTGGACTTGTGCATGAGTGTGTGTTGTGTGAGGGGGAAAGGAATGTGCAGAAACTCAAAACCCAAGCTGTGCTGTCAGAGCCTTTCTTGCCTTTGAAACACTCCTTTGAGGATGACTTCTGTTCCTGGAGGTGTGGAACATATTCAGCAGCTGAGTGGTTAAAGCGCCCAAGCAATGGCAGATGTGTTTCTTTTTCTTTTCTCTGAAAAGGCTGCGGTGGTCCCCAGAGGAGGGGGTCACCCCAGGAAATGCACAACATGCATCCCCCCCAATCAGTGTGTCTCTCTGTCTCAGTCCCTCTCTCTCCCCCCTCATTGTTTTCTTTGTCACTCATTTATTCCAACACATTTGTCTCACCTTTTGGGTTCACTTTCCCACAAACAGGCCTGTCACAACTCCATCTTTATTGGTAACTGTTAATGAGCTGAATTCACAAAACTACAACAGGCACTGTACTTTTAATATAGCTACCCTTAATATAGCAACTCATACTGTACCTCCATTGTGCTTAAAATGTTCAATCAGTGTTACTTTTTTGAAAGTATAGTGAGGCACGTAGTGAACATCTACAGTCACTGATGCTGTCAGTTTGCTCAGCTGACAGTACAATACCCTGTGCAATGATGCATGCAGGGTAGACTTCCATTCTCCACCTGTTGTTTGTTTCTGCTAGGAACAAACAACAGGTGGAGAATGGAAGTCTACCCTGCATGCATCATTGCACAGTCTCATTCAGATATCAGTCAAAGATTCCAATCAATTTCCACATTCGACGTGGCAAGGTCTGCAAGAAAGAGGACCAAGCCAATTCACACCCCCCGCCCGGAACAATGAAAGAGACAGACGCATCTGAAACCGAAAGGAAGACTGGAGTGAGTAAGGCCCAGTGCAGCTGAGTCATGTCTTGGAAGGGTGACATTAAAGAAAATGGAAACCACAGACTTTCCACACAATCTGGTGCATCAGCTATGTTTGAGGAAATTCCAATAACGCTGCTCTAAGGCTAAAGCTATGAGTGGCTGTCACCCTTTACAAATAATCCCCACAATAGACCAGAGGTGAACAAAGCTATTCTCAAAGAGCTTGTAATGAACATATGCTATATATGAATATAAATGTTGATGTCTTATTATTAATTAATAATTAATGCAACACCTCATAACTGGAAATGGATTTCGAATGGGCATTTGGCCTTCATTAGCTTGTTTAACAGTGTAATAAAAGTGTGGTTTAAATGACATACGATTGAAAAGCCTGTGCTCTCCTGTAACGTAAGCTAACTTATAGGGCTCCATAGTTGTTCATTTCATATCAAGTGAGCAGAGTGAACTTGCACTAGGGCTGCACGATATAGCCATCGCGATATATTGAACAGCTATTTTTAGCGCAATAACAGATAACCCCAGTATGTGGCGTTACGTTTCTTCCCGTATTTTTTCCCTTTAGTCATACCTGATGCAGGAGCACACCTCCAGTTTTCCGAGGCCATGTGAAATGCTTCCGGGGGAATAAACGCCACTCGTATCTATTCAATGCTGATATCACAGCAACAGCACTATGCTGCTTCCATGTGGTAGATAGAAACACATGGCTACAAAGATAAAGAGTAAAAACATATGCTATGTGTTTTTCAAAGCTAATATAGGTAAGTTAACCAACATACAGATGCAAGTGATATTTTTCTGCCCCGGAAACATTTCAATGAACTTTGGAGATGTGTTCCCACATCAGGTATAACTGAAGGGAAAAAAATACGGGAAGAAACCTAACAAGGTAAAATATAGCTAAAAATAGCTATTCGATATATCGTGACGGCTATATCGTGCAGCCCTAACTTGCACCATGTTCTCACTGACTGCACTAGGTACTCTGTCTGGTAAATCAGAGACATTCAGAGCAGCTGTTTGCATTTCTGTTAAATTTCCACAGGTGTGGCTGACCCCAGACCCCTTTCAGCAGGGTCAGAGGTCAACCACCTCTAACTCTGTCCCTATTTACATTGTCAGTGTGGAGATTTGTAACTATCAAAACAACCTTGATACTGATAGAAACTAAACGATTGTTTTATAGCTGAATCATTTGCATATATTGCTCATTTATGTTTTTTGTTTGTTTTTGTTTTTTTGTATCTGTAACTCTACCTGGTAGCTACTAAATCACAAGTTATTGGCATTCAGGTGAGCTTGTACAACAACTATTCATCATAAATTAATTTAAATCTGCTTGCTTGAGTGGTTTAATGTTAGGTTAGTTAGGTAGTGGACATCAATATAGGGAACTAAACTAGGCCATGTATCTGGAGCTCCAGGCCATATTCACATGTAGGTGAACTGGGCTAATGTAAACACACAATAGCACAATAACATCATTCAATATTTTCAATAAAGTGAGTCATCTAAGGACAATGCTACACTTTCACTTGCCAATGTTCTCTAATTCTGTGTATTTCCTACTGAACACATACCAAGGCCTTCTTGTATGACTGAAAATACACATTGAAAAATGTCATTGACAAATTCAGGCAAGTCTATCCATAAAACAGACAAAGGCAGTTCAACTCCGGGAAAGAGTACCATCTGCAAAGAACAGGCTATGAGGCTGCTGAAGAGCACCACTAAAGTAAGTAAAGCTTTTATACAGTGAAGCGTTGAAACTGTTTGCATGAAATGCCACACAATAGGGACTACTTCCAGTCCAGTGTCTCCATGCCAGTTTGAGATTACAGAAACATGGCTGTAGGTTAAAGTGTATGAGGTCACTAAAAACCTAAAAAAGGGTCCAAAGTGTTAGGGTAGTTAGCGAACAAGACACTCACGGTTGGCACAGCTTGACTAGATCCTGGTCTGTGGTGCCGGGGTGAAGACCTCGTATGTACAGGTTGGTTTTGCTCAGCTGCTCGCCTCCCCCACTGCTACTGTTGCTGCTGCTGTTGGTGTTGGGACTGGGGGGTGCCATCTGCTGGCTGGAGGACACATAGGCCTGCTGCAGACAGAAGTAAAGTTTGGGTTATGACATGCTGTATCTACTGTTACACAGTTACAGGTCTTGAAGCTAAAGCATCTTACAAAATTACAAAAATGGTTTGAAACAACTGAGGTTCAATCAAGCCATTTTATTACTATTCTAATATTCTGACATAATTCACACCCATGGGCCATTAGCCAATCACATACAGTAGCATGTATGTGCTATTGTATGCGCTTACAGAGGTATGAGCTACAGTTGGGACCGATCCGATCCAATATCGGTATCGGGTGCTGATACAGACGTAATTCACTCATTGGATATCGGACTGACATTACCGATCCACGTACTGATCCAGATTCCATAGTCTGATGTTTTTATGAATTATAAATATATAATAATGCAATTTTAAGCTCATAGCCAAAATGTTGTAGCACAAATTAATTAATTAGTAATTAACCCTTTTGCACGTAACTTATTTTAATGCTATGTAGCTTGCGTGTTACGTTACATGGTTCGTTATGTTTTCATTAGTGTTATTAAGCTTCTCATAATTTTCAGTTAGCATTTGCTATATTTTTTTTAACGTTCAATCGCTGTTTCCTCAAAGCTAAAATTAGCTAGAATTTTTCCAATCTAGTGTTCTAATCGCACCGGTTTTAGCATACACGCTAAAAGGCTAATCATACCGGTGTGACCGTACGCGTGAAAGGGTTAAACAGTTCTACAAACATATCCAGTAGTCCGCATGTTTTTTTGTCTCCCAGAATTCTCTGAGTTAGACGTACAGTACTAACTACTAATAATTCAGGTATTGGATCGGAACTGAAAAAAAGTGGATCGGTGCATCTCTAGTATGTGCAGTACATACATTTGAGTAATGCAGGCAACCTTTCTGCTAACTGGCCAAACACGGATCTACGGGTGGGAAACGATGGCAGAAAAAAATAGTTGTCTTTTTATTATTATTTATCAATTGAATAAAAACTAAAATATATAAACTATATATGTTGTCACAAGAGCTCTACTATTAACTGGAAGGTATGAACAGGTGCAATCTTTTTCAGACTGATTCTAATACTAGAAATGCATAATATAGTCATAGAGAATGACATTAGTATCTGTAAATTATATAAGAGTGATAGAAGATCAATCAGATCTCTTTTGTTGTTGTTTTGTTTAACTGAGTTCTGTGGGTTCCTGTATATTAAGAATTTTAAACACTGAGCGGAGGCATTACAAGAATGAGTTTTTTGCTGCACACTAAAATGATACTGGTGTGTTGCGGGAATCTCCATTTAATGTTCCTGCAGAGTGCTTTGCATTTAAAAGACACTGCAAAACTAGTCACACTACCCCTGTATGAAAGCTTCTGTTTACTATGTAAGCAGCAAACTCTGGTCTTAATGGGAGTGTTTCCTTCAATGTCTAAATTTGAAGGGAAGTGTCCTGTAGATTTCCCTTCCCACTAACAATCTGCATAGTTCATGACCCTGGATGTAGATGAGTCACTGATCTGATCTGTGGTTGTGTGGATTTACTGCTGGTGAAGCTGCATCTCCCCCAGTCTAATATATTCCAACTATGAGCTGATGGCTGTGACAGTTACAGTGGGCCAACACTGAGCATTTTTCAAAGGGGCAAACATAGGATTTGAGTGAATGTGTGTGTGTGTGTGTGTGTGTGTGTGTGTGTGTGAGAGAGAGAGAGAGAGAGAGAGAGAGAGAGAGAGAGAGAGAGAGAGAGAGAGAGAGAGAGAGAGATTGCCATCTCAATGCAATTGTTAGTGAGTGAGCACACTTAGTAGCTAATCTAAAATGACAGTTTCCAGCCATCTTCTGTGGGGAAAATGTTATACATGTAACTCTGTTTAATCAGACCTTGTTGCTTAAAACCATAAAGTGAGCTATATTTATATTACTAACCATTTGGTTTAAATTTCTTCAGTGACTTTATTTAGCAAGCTGGAGTAGAGCTAAAAGAATTTTGCTTGCTTACTGGACTGGACAGTACTGCAACACCTTTCTATAGTGAACAGTCAACACTGCTTTCTTCTCCTGTGAATGTGCTGACAGTTTAAACGAACTTCAGAGGCATATTATGTTATACAGTCTACCATGGTGCCATGGGATGACCATCAAAAAACTGATGAGGCCAAAAGGTTCGATGAGGTGATGGTGTTTTATTTCTCCCAAGCTGTGACCAGTGAAAGTAACAACAAATAATAATAACTTAACAATGAAGAGAAAAAAGGAAAAACAAAAACAAATAAAATGCAAACAATAATTGCCTAAGCAGGCAAAAAGAGAACATGTCAATTACACTGATTCTCAATCCTACTACACTCTTTGCCAGCCTCCCCCTACTGACTGAAAGTTGCTCTTATAAAGGCAATCAGCCATCTTGGACTAAACTAATCAGCACAGAATAAATAAATTAACTCAACAAAAGCCATAATCCAAGAAATACTACCATATTAATATCACCCTACCACATCTAAAATGTTGCATGGGTATTTTTGCTCTTTATAACCCAATAAAATTCAATTATAAAAGATTAACCAGCAATCACCGGAAGCTCCCCCACAGTCACCTCCCATGTTGGTCAGCCCCATTTGTCTGCACTCTCCCAAACCTACAAGTCCCATCAGCCCCCAGCCCTTGGGTCCTTCGGCTGATGGAGTCCGTCTTGCTGGTGCCCTTGGTTGCACAGGTAGGCCCTGTTCCCCCAACCACAAACATTTCTTTAACTGTAAAAAGAGGTGCAATTGATAAAAAAAAATTGCTCAAGACTAGAAATTCTTAATCAGTTGGCCACCCTGCATGTTAAGACATTCCGCCTGTCCTTGTTTGTTTGTAAAGTCAGTAGTTTGGGTGTGTTTGGGAGGAGGCAAACAAAGGAGCCGGTAAAATAAAATGGGGATGGTAGATGGTACCATGGTATGTTTGCCCTGGATCTTCTGTTTAGTTAACCTAGGTCCATGTAACGGACATGCACTCCGTTACACATGGCAACAAGACCACATTACACAGACCACATTTAACAGCGATATCCGAAGTGAATGATGAGGAAGGTGTTTTTCTCTCATAGCACTAGTGCTGGGCAGTATGACCAAAAATTTATATCAAATGGTTATATTTTTGCAGGACTGGGCCTTTATATAGGTCTGTGGCTTATTCGACTGTCAGGAGTACATATAATATAAAAACATTTTAATTTCATCATGTATATAATGAAGGCTTTGATTACTGTAGGGTTTGCTTGGCCTCACAAAATAACAATATATGAAGGAATCAGTATGCATGAAACAGTTTCAGAATGTAAACAATTTTTATTGTGCAAACTGCAACGTAGTAAAAACAGAACTTAAAAAAAAGATATGCCAACAACTTTAAGATTGCTTCCTTTTCAAAACAAAATATTTTAAGATAGTTCTATAAACTGTAACTGCAGACAAGAAATGCAGCTCCTCTCTTGGGCACAAGTTCTTCTGGTGCATCTCCGGTCTCACTTTCTTCATCCTCCATCTCTGTTTTCTGTTCTTTAATCTACTGTGGTGATGGAGCCTCTCCCAGCTGTTAAGACTGTTATGCTACCTGGCTAGCTAGGAGCTGTACCCAGTATGCTGTTCAGTGGTGTAATTTTGTAAACGTACAATTATTAGTGTTACACAATGGCAGCTGGTGAGCTGGAAACAGGGGAAGCGGAAACACTGCCTTTAAATCTATCATTACTTTCAACCTGTTCTCCTTTATCCTCTTTGATTAATAATAAAACAAATAATTCACAGAATAATCGACACTAATCACGTAATTAGAATAAAGGATTATGCTCATGAAACACCACAGATTGTCTGAAATAGCTACAGCATGAGATTGTTTAATTAACAAGGATGGAAATTTGAATAATTAAGTGGCAAGTAATCCCAAAGCGTCCTCTTAAATTAGGGCCACCCAATTTGGGGCCTGCGGGCCACGTTTGGCCTGCGCTCCCTTTGTTTTGGCCCGCCATGGCATTTAACAAGCTCATGCTTATTCTCCTCTTAATCTGAAAGTGCTGTAAAATCCTAACCGTAATGACTACGAAACGTTAATTTTGTGCAGCTAAAAAGTACATAATCTGAGTTTACAGCAATGTACAGCACAGTGCTGTTAAGATGCATTTTAACCGAACACGAAGCGAAATTTCGCTTCGCTCTCCTCGTGCCGGTTTGATCGCTTGCCTGAAAAATGAACAAGCAAATTTCGCGCCACATCACAGCAAGCATTTTTCATTACACCAATGCTGCTAGCAAGTTTGCTAGACACAATAGAAGACAGCTAAGTTATCTTGCATTGCTAGCTAGCTAGTTAATTAGCATATATTATAAATACCGCACACAAGCAGTTTGTCAGTGTTTCTTGTGATCATGGATCAGCAACAGAGAGTCAGTGCCGTGGCTGTGCTATACCTTCGCTGGAAGTCCCGCCGGACCTGCCGTCGGCGGTCAGTTTGGGTGCATAGTATCAACCGGAGACATGCCCAGCTTGGCGAATTCCACAGGCTTGTTCAGGAGTTGCGTCTGGACGACGGCCGGTTTCAGCGGTACTTTCGGCTAACTTGGGGCCTCATCACCTGCTGTTGAGGATCAGAGCCAGATTGCACGGATGGACACCAACTACAGGCGTTCCATACCCCGGGCGGAACGCCTGGCAATTTGTCTCTGGTGGGTATCCACACATGTAAAATTATTCTTATTTGCGTATAACAATTATAACTTAAAGCTGTTTTCAACTTAATTTTCTAAAGCACCTTGAGTTGCATGCACTTTCTGTCAGAAAGGTGTCTTTCCTTTTAAATATGTTTATGCTCCCAAAAAGAAGCATATGGATGTTTTATGTTTTTGACAATCATCTCTGCAAATTAATAAAATTACTGTTAAGAAGATTAAAGAGTAGTGTTTTTATTATTTTGATATTTTATTTTAGATTTATAATGTTAATTTTCTGTAAAATATAATACATTTTAATGTAATGTAATTTCACATAACATCAACATTTATTTTTGGCCCGTGGCCCTACATCCAGATTAATTTTGGCCCTTATAGGAAAGTATTTGGGCACCTCTGTCTTAAATGTTTCACATTATAGCTTTCTTGTGTTACACAATTCAAATTACAAAACAGAGCTAAATTTAGTTAAATCGATTTAAATTACTGAGAATAAACTTTTAGGTTAGGTTGAGTGCAATGAACAATAACGTTTAGAACACAGACCTCACAAAAGCTGTGATGTGTCATAAGCATTTAAGGCAATTTAAATCCATACATGCCATCCTTGTTAATTAAACAATCTCACGCTGTACCTTTCGCAAGCACACAAACTACAGACCATCTGCGCTGTTTCGCGAGCATAGTAATTTACTTTATTTACGCGATTGGTGTCAATTATTCTGTGAATTATTTGTTTTATTGTTAATCAAGGAGGATAAAGGGGAACAGGTTTAAAGTAATGATAGATTTAAAGGTAGTGTTCGGGCTTCCCCTGTTTCCAGCTCACCAGCCGCCACTGGTTGACAACTTGCATTTGACTTTTTTTTTGGATCATCTTTGACTTGTTCAAAATGCTCCCACACTTTTGAAGTCCCCCATTGTGAGCTATTAGGTAGCTAAAAAGATTTAAAGCCTGCCCAAGATGCTGCTCCGATGGTCTACCATGGCGATTTATTCACGCACACTAAGGAGATTGATTAAAAGCACATGAGTTATTTTCCGATTTTTATTAACAGTATTATTAATAGGCTGATATTTATACCAAAATAGGCTATATATCATGATTTATTGGGAGAAACCAAGCAATTCTATGTAAAATCAGACATTCAGCACCCCCATATAGCCGGAATGGAATGATCCTTGTTTCATAACTACATTTTGAGACGATTCGACTGTGAGATTGGCAGTCCAATCAGGCTCCTTAGATCGAATCGTCAAACAGTCGACTATTCGAGGTCACCCCTAATGAATACAACGTCATTTAACGTAATGTAAGCATTTAACGTAAGCATTTAAGCAATTTAAGCATTTAACGTAATTTAAATCGATAAATGCCATCCTTGTTAATTAAACAATCTCACGTTGTAGCTTTTGCAAGCACACAAACTACAGACAATCTGCACTGTTTCGCAAGCATAATCATTTACTCTATTTACGTGATTGGTGTCGATTATTCTGTGAATTATTCGTTTTATTGTTAATCAAGGAGGATAAAGGGCAACAGGTTGAAAGTAATGATAGATTTAAAGGTAGTGTTTCCGCTTCCCCTGTTTCCAGCTCACCAGCCACCAACTGGTGTTACAAATTGTTTATGTGTCACAAACTGTTGTATGCCATGGTGTTTTGCCCTGTTAAAGAGAGTAAGTTGTGGGTAATTAATTGTTGTGTTATAAAGTTATAACCGTTAATAAGAAGGGTACGCGCTGTTAATAGGGGTCCCCTCTCAATACACTCTGCACAGTGCTCCTTAGCACTTCTAGCAGCGAACAATATTATATAATTTGCTGCCTATTGAAGCGTTACAGCTATTGTTTCAGCTATGCTACAGTATGGCGGTATATGAAAAATTCATACCGTACGGGAAATTAAAACCCAGCTTGCGGAGACATAGTACTCATGTCTCCGCAAGCACATGCTGAAACACTTGGGAAAGGGAATGCCCCACCCCTCTTAGAATATCATCCAATATCACCCAGTAACGTTTAATGGTCCTCTTTCATCTTGAACAATTTGTTTAAAAAAAAAAAAAAGCCGTCCATGATTAGATTTTACTGTCAATATGCTGGTGATGGACAGTCAATTAATTGCTTAAACGACATATTGGTTACATCCTAAAGATACTATCTATCTATCTATCTATCTATCTATCCATATCTTTCTCTCACTTTCTCTATATACACACACACACACACACACACACACACACACACACACATATACTTCAGATCCCTGGTTGGAATATACAAATAAGCAACTACCTGCAGAAAAGAGTCAGGTAAAAACAAAGTTCTGATCCATATGAGCAAAGAATATTAATTTTCTTTTCACAAGCAAATATCCCCACATTAAATGTTTACCATTATTTACACCCAGAGAAATGAAGCAACTGCCTGTCCAATGCATGAGAATCCAGATAAACAAAGGTTTTACTGTTAGACACGCTTTAAGCCATTTTATTTATCACACATTACAGCCAATCTCTCCTCTTTTGTCTGCCATCTCCTCCACGCTGGATGATGCACATGGGAACGTTTAACATGTGTTTTATGCATCTTTGACCTTGAAGTGATTGCAGCAGTGCACTGTTTCTCAAAAACTCTTCAGAAAGGAACAAATTTCCTTCATATCTATAAATGGCTGTGGTTTTGGACACACTTTCAGGGCAGCAGGAATCTGGACAATATGTGTTAGACCTCCAAAACATTGAGTTTGTTCTGTGCAGACCCACGCTGATTTATGAATCTGTTATAGTATGCGAAATTGCCACATTCAACACCTCCGTATCAACACCCACAAACAGTAAGGAGAAGCCGAGCTGCCTGATGAACTACAGCCCAGGACTCTAACGAAAGCTGACGATAGGGGTGACTACACCTTCATATGTCACGCTGTTCACAACTTTGAGGACACTTTCCTACACACTTCCTACACACACTGACCAGCACAAACCAGTTCTTGTCTTGGAAACAGGGTAAACCATTGACCAAAACACTGAAACACTGCCTGTCTGTCTCCAGCTCAAAAACTCTGATACTCCCTCTGCAACATTTAGTGTTCAGTCACGCAACATCCCATAAGGTAAAAACGCTACACCATTGGTAATAACGTGCTTTATAGTAGACCTAGTCTCCTTAATGTGGATCTTAGCCAGAGAATTCTAATGCGTGAACTGTAGCTGTAGTGACAAAAAAGATTAAATCTGTGGTCCAAACACAACATCCAAAAGTTCAGCTGAGCTTTTAATGGTCAGATAATTCCCTCTCTTGCTTTGTATCTGATCAGCCATGACTTTGAAACCATCTGCAAACCAGAATGACTTTGAAATGGCCCACAACATTCACAAAAATTTTTGGGGTCAGCTGGACCCAGGACGGGTCCAAGGTGGCCCCATTGCTGTGTATGTTAACTTTAACTTCAACAGCAATCACAGATTGGGTATTTTCAACAATGTTTCCTTTGAAAGTGACCCTGGCAGCCCCAGCATAGACATGATAGCTACCATATTGTAGCGATTTAACAGCACAATGAGACAGACTGTGAGCTGCACAATACAAATGATCAAAAGACTACAAAAAGTACGTAGCTGTAGACACTTAGCCACTGAATAAGAGACAATGGCTGTCAAGTCCCTAATAGAATGCTTTCTTGTTATGTTACACTACAATTACTGCTCATAAACTTGATGAAAATAATTGTCCGCTCCAAAAGCATTTACCACCAGACTTTCTAGCAGCCTTATAGAACAGTAAGTATGGCAAATAAGAACATTCTGCACAACTAACTAAAACATGTTTTCCTTAATCATTGAAAATGAAGAGAAAACACATTTTCCAAAACAGCATATTGAGAGTGATGCAGAAAGCAGGGATAACGTAACAGTTATAGTCCACACATGTCATCATTCCTCAGCTGAAGTTAATCCAGTGCATCTCATTAACAAATTAGCACGCTCCAGAGCGACAAAGCTTGTAACCCACACCTTCACCAGCGACGCCAGTCGCCTAGAAGCCCCCTTTTGTGTGGCTACATCGGGGCGCTTTTTTCTTTTCCAATTTATTCCTCATCAGAGGTTCAGAGGAGGGTGAAATATTTAATTATAAGAGGCTGCGCCGTCTGCCTGGAGAGGGACAATGGGGGAATCGGTCAGGAGCTGTGGGGTCACAGAGCAGAGCCCCATGTGTTTGGGAACACCTCAGTGGGGGGGAGACAAAGGAGTGAGAACAGAACAAGCTCCATCTTGCCAATTAGTGTGCAGTCGGAGGGGGGTCTATCTGTTTTTTCCTTTAATCACGCCACACCCCCTCCCCGCTCCCCTCTCCTACCCACTCCCCTCTCTGGCAGCCTATTTCAGTTGCCCTCTCTTCCAGAAGCACACCAACAGTATTTTCCAAGCATTCCCCCAGATCCCTGGCCCTGTCCCTGTCAGCTGCATGAGGGTCCCCCACTGACGCCTGCCAGCCCGCTGGCACCCTCCAACCCCTCCCCCATCACATGAACAGCATGTCATCGCTGCTGCCTTAGCAGAAAGCAACAGGAAGATTCCTGACAGCTCCATCATTTCATACACACCCTTTTTACATTACAATACTCAAGCATAAATTACACACCATCCACTGGAGGTGACTTGGCAGGGATGTACTCCAAAAGCAAACTCTCTCTCTTATCCGTGCTTAAAAGAGAGTCCATCCATGTCTGCATTAGTGCAGCCTCCTATGAAGGTAAATGTGTTCCAAAATGCGAGAGCTTGCAGACTTGATTTTGAAAACTTGTAGAATACGATGTGAGAACTTGTAGAACAAAAATCTGAACTCGTATGTTTAAATTTTCACTTGTAGAAAAAATGTGAACTTGTATGTTGAAATTCACAAATGTGTAGATTGATATTTACATAAATACATTTTCCAGTACAACCACAACTCGCTGATTACAACCTCTCGAATCGGTCCCTACAACTTCAAATCTGCGCGCCTTGACTTTTGCAACACTTCTTGCAGACAGTGTGTTCCAAAACCAATTTACACTTGTAGCTCCGGAAGTGAGAGAGCAGAGCGGGGAGCAGGAGGCGGGGGGTGAACCAATCAGAAATCAGAAGACGAAGCGCTCTTTTCATGGCTCTTTTGCATGGCACAGTACGCATACGCAACGTGTGCATTTTGCTACTACACGTTTTAAGGAATGTGAGGTTTTGGTGGCGTGCGTTTGTTTACTCCTTAATCACAGTACTAATTTACCAAAACAAAGCTTTTGGAAGAAACTTACCCTGGCTCAGGGGTGTACTGGGAAAGAAATTCCGCCCTGGACTTATCCTCTAGGACCGGCCCAGGGGGTGCCTTAACAGTGAGAGCATTCATTAAATTATGGTATCTTGTTATTGAAATAAACATTCATTTCTCAGTCCTCCCAATTGAACCATTTCATCAGATGACAGGCACACAGAGAGGACCGGTAAAGAGACAGACAGGGCCAGTAAAAACTTTATGGATTTTTTGACGGTCCACCGGCCCACCGATGCAGCAGCCCACTGGGATTTGTCCCAGTATGCCTGATGGCCAGTACACCACTGCCCTGGCTTGGTGTGCCATAGCGGATCTAACTTCGCAGATGCAGAGGACAGCAGAGCAAAAGAGCCATGAAAAGAGTGCTTCATCTTCTGATTTCTGATTGGTTCACCCCCCGCCTCCTGCTCCCCGCTCTGCTCTTCTCAAAATCAAGTCTACAAGCTCTCGCATTTTGCAACATATTTACCTTCATCGCCTCCCTCTCGACTGCACTCCCTGTAACAGTCACAGTTCCAGTATACCCTTACTGCAAACCCAACAGGGCAACAGCAGTTTGACTAATTGGAGTCAAAACTTGTTACAGAAGATGCTAATCCTTGTCATGTGCTTGCTAGTCTCATTACCACTACTCTGCTGGATGGGGGAACACTGATCGCTGCGCACCATAACACCTGCCTCCCCCAACGCTCAAGACACACACACACAGACATGCATGTACTCAGACAGAACAACATGGAACAAGCACCCATCAGTCAATCATTACATTTACACTGTTGTCATTTAGCAGACACTCTTAACCAGAGCGACTTACAACTTAAGGTTAAGTACAACAGCAGTGCCCCAGTAGGGAATAGAACCAGCAGCCTTTCAGTTACGAGCCCTACTCCTTACCAATCACTCTGCTTCTAGAGCACTGCTCACAATTCCCATGGCACTTTCTATGGCTGGAAAGAACATGAGAAATATTAAAAGCAGCTTCAGCCTGCTGTTTTTAAGGAACTATTCACTGCTGTCACACACTCATTGTAAGGCTTTCCAAAAGCAGCACTGTGAGGATCTTCCCATGTTTCTCTCACTGCTTTGCTCTGCTTTTTCATTCAATTTCCTGATGCCTCTACTCTTCTGGACCTGGTGGAGCCTTATTGGGTACAATGGCTGGGTCAATTAAAACATCACTGTAGCACTTTCAGTCAATGTGCACTGAAAACAGACTACACATTCAAAACACAGAACACAGTCTATACAAAATGCTACTCAAAAGGGCCTGGGGATGCTCTCTGAAAAAATGATCAGAACTGCACCTGTCAGTTACAATTAATGTGTATGTCTGACTGGAAAATTAAGTACTGTATAAAGTATGCATGCATATTTGAACCCAGAACCTTGAGCAAATATTTAGTCGCATTGGCCATGCACACATTTTGCCTCCCAAGGCTGGTTTATAAATGCTAGGTACATCCAACAAAACATGGTTTTTTAGGTAAGCACAGACTTAAAACATGATCTGCTTGGACTCTTCTTGATGCAATTGCTGGACAGGCACAGTCCACTGATTGGAAAGCGTTGCAGGTTTGACTCCCAGATGGAGCACTGCCACTGCTCCAGTTTACATCCAGCCATATGATGTTAGCTTTACCTACAGTACATCTAGTGCATATTAACTCTGAGTCATGGACTCCCAAGTGGCTCCAACAGTCAATGTGCTTGTTCCAAGCACAGACTGACCCCTCTGCCTCTGTTGTAGAATAGACAGAAGCACTTCCTTCCCATGGCACTTTCCTTCTGTCGCCTGCGTTTGCGATGGCATCAAGGCCCCAGAAAGGTGACCCCAGGAGCTCAGCACATGTGTGTGTGTGTACGTATCTGACATGGGGAGGCACAAACTGTTACAAAACATGGGTACAGCACAGCTTGATCAAAACCAGAGACTCCATATGCTTGGAGTGCCATTTGTCAGGTACTTCATAATTACTACGTACAATCCTCTGTGCGTGTGTGAAAGCTGGGACAGTGTCATAGGGCAGTTCCCACAGGTCTGAACCCTGAGTTGCAAACCCTTCAACACACCAGGTACAGATGCACACATGCTGGCAGACTATCTGGAGGCCCAGACATCACCCCCAAAAAAACAGCCCTTTCAAACCGGTTGTGGCCTCCATGCACTGGCCGAATCGCAGTGTGCTCATTTTAGATGGCAAACCACAAACAGTTCTCCTCTGCTCTGATTTCATTACTCATTGACAGAATGTGGGGTCACACACATTTCCAGACAATCCCAACCTTTCTTAAAGCAGCCTCCGTTAAAAGTATTTCCATTTAGCATGGTCACTCATACTCTGTTCAAGAAACCCTCAGGAAAAACACAAGGCTCACAATGTCAGGGCAGTTACATGGTCAGCTGCATCATCATCACATGAGCAGCTGTTGTGTCCAGGAAGCTTCAAAGAGGCAAAATTGATCTGAAAACCAATTGGTGCCTTTACCTAAGCATTGCCATTTAACATAAGGATGTAATACAAGCAGTTGTCTGAAAAACAATAATTATTTTAAAAAAAAGAGATTCAGAGAAATTGATTTGCTGGAAAGACTAATCATGCACCAAGTAGGCGTAACTATGAACAGCAGTGATTGGCTGGAAGAGCAGGTGTGGATCCACCTCCACTGGGGCTTCGGCTGTGTGTTTAGCCAGTCAATAATCTCCCTCGTCCAGGGCAAAGTTCATCATTTACCGATAAAAAAGGTATAGTTCCACATGTCCAAAAAAGTCACTGAAACTGAGACCAGTGAGGGTTGTGTGCATTGGCAAGGCTTTAAACTCATCTCTGTTGTGTTCTTTTTAAAAATGCAGGACGGTTTATGGATTTTTTTTCTTTCCAAAGACTGTTGCAGAGGCATACCTGCCACGAATCATTGTAACTTGTGGTCTGGTTGTGGTTCCATTTGCCAGCAGTTTTAAGAGCATGGAAATGCAGAAAACATTTTTTGTATTTGAACTTTCCCTTCCTATACACTACATTCGATTACTAAGATGGCAGGGAAAAATTTCATGAATAAACATTTCTCTAACTGTATAAATATCTCTCTCATTCCCTGTTCTGTCCCTGTTAACCATCAGCGAATATGCCCCTGGAGGGTGTCTTTCCCAGAGATGACACCCTTTGACGGGGGAATTCTGGCCCCGCTGTATTTCAGCCCCTCCGATCACAGTGCAAACAAGGTGAAGCACAGCCTGCAGTTGGAGGTGTTGCCAGATGCCAGCCCAGGCATGCCCCTGGAGCACCTCGTTACCATCCTCCTCACGACTCCTCCTCTAATGCCCTGATGTTGCACTCTCATTTTGTCTATTGTTCCCAGTATCCACACAACACACCTCATTAAAACCCTCCCGGACAGTGCCATGGATGATCCAGCCAACTTGCATGCCGTGCTTCAGATTCACAGAAAGTCATGCAAGGGCAGTGCGTTACTGCTCACCTCTAATACAGCCACAGTTCTACTGTGCAGGAGAGGAAGGTTTCGCAGTGTCCAGCAGTTTGCTCCATGGTGTGAGTGGCTGTGAGTGGGCAGGTCTACATGCACATCATAAAAAGTCACCTCTGCCTGGGGTCATGACACAAACCCTTGAAACCAAGAGCAGACAAAAGTCTGAAAAACATAAGGTCTGCTGGTGCACTGTGCCCAAACCCAGCTGCAAGGGATCCCACCTCTGCACCTGCGCATCATTCTGAAATAGGCACAGCTTCAACCCTAAAAGTTAACTCTGTTATTCAGATGAGAGGGCATCAAGAACTACCCCCTAACACCAAGCAGCTGTGGTGGCCCACCATTCTGCAGAAACAGCAGTATCAAGCTGAAATAATGAATGCAGTGGTGTTTGATGGTGAAAGCCAATAGTGTTATTTTTGCACACGCTGTGCGCACTGAAGTCATTGTGTGCAAACTAAGACAGACCATGTCCCCTCCACACACACCCCCCTACATCACCACAGCACACGTGGTTAGGTTAAGTTAGGCACAGAACGCCACCTACACTGCTGTACTGCCCACATTAATACACCAGTACACACATGGGATTATATCCAGGCGGCCAAGCAGTTTGCCATGTAACCAAGCACACTGGAGCTTGAGGGGTGGAGACTAGCTGCTTGGAGACCATGGGGAGCAGGTGGAGAACCCTAAAGAGAGGGGGGCAGGTAACTGTAGAACACTTAGTATTGGGGGGAATGCTCATGTTCTCCACCCTGTCCTGATGTGGCCCACACAGCTCAGCTCCTGACTGGGCAGGTAACTACGCTCTGGGGTGTCTGAAATAGCTGTAGCTCAAATTAAAAGGCCAGAGCCAGAAGCAATGTGCCACACACCTCAGCGCATCCAAACGTCCTTTAGTCCTGCTGTGGACTGCACAGCTCAGAGCAGCAGGCCAAACAATAATGACTGTGCACAGTTGTTCCTGGCTTCTGATAAACATCAGTGTCCACTGACCATGGCAAGCTATCATCTGTAGTAAACACTGGCCAGCAGTTTGCATGACAATCGTAAGCGCAGCACTGGTGCAGCAATCCTCTGTAAATACAACTCACAGCAGGGTGCTGATCAACAGCACAGCCTGAGAGGGTTGGCTCCCTTACTGTGTATGAGCCGCTCAGAGGAAAGGGGTCTGTGTTGCGTTACCTAAACCATGTGCACCGTTTTGTTAGCCTCAGCTCAGATGTTTTTAGCTGCGCGGGGAGGAGGGTGTAACCCCCCGAGGGGCAGAAGCCTACCAGCAACATTCCCCTGGGCGCTGCCATGCAGATCCCGCCGGCCAAGCTGCCTCTGCTTGGCCACTGCACCGCTGAAACTGCACCCCCCCCCCCCCCGCAGACACACACACACACACACACACACACACACACACACACACACACACACACACAATCCAGCCAAACCTCCTCCCCCCATGTGATTTTTCCCCTTTTCTCCTTGCAGACAGATTTCCCAATCACATGCTGCCGCACGCCACCCAAGGCGCCAAGCTTTTCGAGAACCAGGCAAGGGGGGGTGGGGGGCAAGGGCGAGAGTAAAGGAGGGAGGGCCGCAAGGCAAAACCCCACACAGTCGAGGACTCAGACACATTTATGCGAAAATGCTCACAGCCTGCAGCCCGATGCTTAAAGGCCCACCAGTGGGAATAGAGGAGAAAGCAAAACTGAAGACTGGGAGACTGGGGATGTCTAGACACTGGAGAGCATGAAGTAAAATCACTTTGTGTTCTGCAATTTCTAAAATGACATGCTTGGATCTTTTGGTCCTTTTCTCAAAACATGGAACACAAAAGCCATTCATTCTGGCAGTGAAAGCCCCTTCTGCACAAAGAACAGAAGTTTTCTGGGGGGAACTAAATGAATGACTTCAAACAGTGAAAATGTATTTAGCTTCAAAAGCTTAGGAAATAAATATTAACATCTAAGAATTTGTACACCAACTCAGATAATGTGTCAAAACATTATAAGGCTTGTGAAGAGCTCATGAAAAAATTCTACAGGATTCAAAAACTAAACATTTTGCACCAAAACCGGATATTCAAAGTTTTTCCACAAGAATCTGTCTTTCTTCCAGGTTTGCTCAACCCCCACTGAATGCAGATACCATAAATCTCTGGCATAACTGTCAAAATTTATCTGACACCAACACTGGCATAATCATAACTATTTATTATTATTATTATTATTATTATTATTATTTCTTATTATTATTTCTGTTGTTGCACAGTCAGTGACAGCTTCATGTAACTGACACACAGCCAAACACATCCAGTAATATTATGCACAATTCATCCTGAAGGACTGGTAAATTGTCTAAACTGACATATCCCACATTATATCTGTCAGCAAACATGCAAAGATATGCTGAGGTGTATTAACAGGGTAAGGTCCAATAGCGTGAATGGAGGTAAGGTAGGAGCACACCTTGCTCATGTGTCACATGGCGCAGCTTTACCTTGGCAGAGCCGCGGTAAACGTGCAAAGCTAATCTCCATGACATTTGCTGGCTCTGCGCCCAAACCTTCCGAAAGGTTCCAGCAGGGGCAAAGCTGCACTGTTTGTTACCACAATCGACAGCGAAGATTCCGCTTCACATTCCACGGCCTGCCGGGAGTGCGTTGCACCGAGTTAACCCTCACCCCGCTGGTAACATTCTTCTCACATGCGCAATAGAAGACGCACAGGGACCGATCGACTCAGATTCAGGTTTTTACTACACATTCATTACATACAACTACCTATGAATAAGAAGACTGCAAAATCCATTTGAGTGAGACGTCCTTTTGAAAAAAATGGTTGTTTTTAAGAGAGAGTTGCATCGACAAAAATGTGTGATTTACAAGCAGGCAAAAATTATTTGCAATTGTGCCAGACTGAAGGGCTAAAAAACTTGTCTGTTATCTAGAGTGAAATACAATCTTCTTCCTTGTGCTTTTTGCCACAGACAAAGATAAAGGTCAAAGGTTTACAGGCTCTTCTGTACTTACTTACTGGTTTTCAATTTATCACACTCAAAAGGTAAAGTAATAAAGTTTAACTAAAACAAGACACAGTGGAGAGCGAGGCCACAGACCCAGGGTGAGACATGATTCCATCCATTGACTGTGGGAAGTGGCAGAGGCTGACCAGCTCTGAAAGGACCATCCCCTAAACCCTTGGGGTGTCCATCTACACATTTCAGCTGGGTTTTATTGTGTCACCAGCATTTCTGGACAGACTTTCAGATATACATAAGAAGAGATATAACACCAAATAAAACACCAAGCTCCTGAAGATGGGCACACAGGCCATTATAGCCACAAGCAACACAAGCCATTAGAGCTTCTAGTAGTAGGAAGTATTACAGCCACTAGCAACACGAGCCATTATAGCCAGTAGCATCATGGGAATTACAGCCAGTAGCAACATAAGCCATGACAGCCACTAGCAACAAATGCCATTACAGCCAGTAGCAACATGAGCCATTACAGCCAGTAGCAACATGGGAATTACAGCCACTAGCAACAAAAGCCATTACAGCCAGCACTGACCAAAAAAGTGTTAAACAAATCAAAACTATTTTATATTTTAGATTCTTTAGAGAAAAAAATATTTTTAAAAATAAAATGTGTGAATTTATTTTTTTTCCAAAATAAATTCATACATTTGTCTAATAAACAAATTTCAAGCATTTAAGCATAAGTATGTAGATGAAGATGTCTTTGAATGTATGTTTCCCATTATCCTAATCAGGTGTGTACAAACGTCTGACTGGTCCTGTAGAGCATTCCCCTGTTAATGTTGTAGGCAGCTGCCACCTTGTGACCTGTATTGTAAAGAAGAGGATTAAACCTGAGATAACAAGCATCCAATTTTCTCCCTCCAAAAGTCTTCAGATGATTGGATTTTATAGCTTCTAAAGTGTGCCCAAAGAGAAAAAAGTTTAGATGTACTAATATCATAATAAAAATGAAAACTACAGATGAACTTGACCATCTAGCTAAAACAGATTCAGGTAAGCATTCTCATGCAGTAGTTTGGAGGGTCAAAATATATTTTGTTAAAATATGGCAACTATATTGTCTGTGCGGGAAACCAAAAATTGATGACTTGTTTTCCAGCATGGCAACCACATTTCAAAATAAACATCAGGCCATTAGCAACACTAGCCACCATCTACTTAAATTTTCTGATAAACATCAGCATCCACTGACCATGGCAATGTGATGGATTTAAATTAAATTTAAAATTTTGATGTTAAATGAAAGCATTGATTGACAGATGTTAAATGAAAGCATTTATTGACAGAGATTAAAGGACAGGACAAGGGTGGCATAAAGCATTTACTTGCAAATTTCAATTCTTCTAAATTCTCCTAAAAAAAACATTTTGGAATGTTGTGCCCCCTCACCAGACAATCACCAGAGGCATAAGTACAACTGGCTGCAGTCTTTTTCACAGCAAGATTTTCCGCCAACTCTGAAAAGTTAGCAACTGGCAACACCCCTCTGTAATGAGTGCATTGTTTGAGGCAGAAATTCCAAGAATTCCAAGGCATTAATCGGAGCAATTGGAGCCTCAACTAGCAGGACTTGAGGGAAAACGAGCGGTTAGCACTGGAGCACTGGAGTCCACTATGCTTGCTAGCAACAGCAGAAGCAATACAGCGTTAGTCACCCAATTTATGAGTTAGAAGTCTGCACGGCTGCAATCAACTTCCCTCTTTCAGGCCCATGACTGTTTCCAAAAGTCATGTTTATCATGACCATAGAGAGCACCTCTGGACTTTATAAATGGGCCAGTGAGAATATCTGTAAAAACATGCTGAATCAATGAAAGTTTGCAAAAAGTGTCTTTTGACATGCTTTTCCATGTTTAAAAGTATTTTTTTTCTTGTGTGTCCAGAAATCTTTCAAACCTCTTTATTTAATTTTCTGACAGACACTTATATATTTCCAATATATAACCATGACTGTAAATTGCTTCTTACAGAATTACAGAACCACTGCAGCCACTTGGAGCAAATATTGAATGATGGATAAATAACAAGAAAAGCCAAATTCCAAAACTCACAATGCAGGGGGTCTGAGCAATGGATCTGCTGAACAATTTTCTAAACTTTCCTTTCTAAACATTTTGTGTTTAAGACTGTTCTGTTCAAAGGCTCATCTGATGACATACATGTTTAAGCACATACACTTAACATGCATGGACTCAAAACTTTTAAGATCTGTCTTCGGAAAGAATTTTTCCAACAGTGGAAATCTGTGTGACAAAACAACAGTGGGTCAGAAGGAAATATTATTAATACTGTTCCATTGTGATTACAGATACACTTCTGAACCTGACTTGTCAAGATACATTTCTTAATTTATGTCTAACTGTGAACATCCAGAGCCATTATTGATGGTTGGTGCATTTTAGGCAATTCTGTGCCTCCACAAACTTCCTTTAGGACAGTAATAGCACTGTCTTATGGACTTTCGGGTCTTCAAAAAATTTCACATTTTTTATAAGTTTTGGTTCCCCTTTTAAGTATGCTACATTTCCTCATTGTCTTTAGGTGGCATAGAAAACTTCATTCATTTTCATTAAACTAACAAAAACAAAATACCTCCATTCATTATTTTTAAAGCAATTACAATAACACAAAAAACACTTGTACCAGTTGGTTCAGATATAAAAGTCAGAATCTGGGAGTGTGGTTTCAGCCTAATTACAGCTTTAACTTTTGAAACTTCTGACTCTTTTTACTGAGTTCCTTGCAACTGGATGTAACCATGAATTCAGGGGCTTGAAAACAGAGGAAGTCATCTTTAAAGGTCTACATTATTTAACACTAGGTATCATGGCACAGTTTAGAAGGCAGGTTTGTAGGCAAACCTACACCATCGAGATAAAACTTCAAGCAAGACCTACTTTTACAGAGATAAACATTAAGCAAAGACTGAACAAAACAAGCAACGCTTTATTTTTCCACTGCTTTTAATTCCACTAATTTCACTGAGGAAATAGGGGGTGGGAGAACACAAGGGTTGGGATGGGGGTGAGAGGGTAATTGAAACCCTTTGCCATCTGGTAAAGGGCTCACTTTCTCTTGCTGCGTTTGTTTTCCTCTGCGTCCTTTCCCTTATTTATTTCCAAACTACAGTTATGGGACAGAGATATGCCAGGAATCCTCCACCCGGGCACTTGACCTCCACCTGAACTCCACACCAGGCTGCTCACAAGGAGCAAACGCTCTGACCCCGCCACTTCCCTCCTCTCTCCAGTCTCCTCTCCATGCTGAATGTGTGATAATGGCTCCTTTTCTCCTCTCCTCCTTGAGTCGCTGACCCGTGAAGGCCACCTTGACCAATCAGAGTTGGGACGGCTTGGTAAAAATCAGACCTCGCGCCAAGGAAGCAGATTCGAGGGGACAGCTCAGTCCATATGTGCTCACTGGAGCCCTAAGAAAGATCGCCTCTGATGTACGTTACAATCGCAACCAAACCACACACTGTACCTCTCACCAGATGTTGTGTTACATCAGGAGGCAAACAGCAGGAAGACAGAGAAGCGGTTCTTGGCTGGTAGCCCTCCAGGCAGGGAGCATTCAAGGATAAATGTATACTCTCATTAAGCATTCTTTGCGCTGGTCTGTAAGACGAGGGTAGAGTCTCATACCGTGGCAGCGGGCCAAAATACAGCACAGCCCCGCCACACGAATAAGGAGCAACTCGGGACGCAGTGTGCACAAACTACAAGGGTGCTCCCCCACCTCTGCTCCTCTTTCGCACATTAGGAAGGTGAGTCCTCCAACAGCAGATGACAGAGAATAACAACACAGGGGGGAAAGAGCACAGTGCAAAAGTCTGCAGTGTCCTCTGCACTCCTTTTCGTAACCCCCGTTTTGTCTCTTGTAAAAACCGTGGGGGCAGAGGCCTCGTGAGGTTGGCCAACATGTGTTTTGAGTTGCTCTGCTTTCAGAAGCCTGTGGTTTGTCTTGGCAGGGATTTGATTAATGAAGAAATACACTGAGCCCAGGTTAATCTGATAAAGAGTGAGGCCAGTGCACCAGTGTGTTTCATGGGGATGCGGGGCCTACTCCTGTCTAAGCACAAATTTGGCATCTATCTGCACGAAACCACCATTGTTTAAGTCTTTTTAATAATACAAAAATCTTTCTTTCTGATGGAAGCCTCCCACTTCTCCCCTGAAGTACTGCACTCCAGCAGTATTGGCTTACAAATCAATAAATTAACAAATCCGTCATAAAAAAATTCTGATTAATAACATAGAAACAGAACATTTGTTGTGTTCTTGTTTAGCCTCTAGAAGCGTGGATCATTCTGTGGTCCGACTCACCTTGTATAAAAGCAGAACATTCACTCCCTTTCAGACTATGATACTGAGATTAGCATAGTGAGGTCAGGCCCATTCAGGATGAGACTGAAAGAAGCCACTCCCTCCCTTCCAACAGCAATCCTGCTCCTGCACCTGATTGCTTACAGTCACTGTTCCAGCAACACAGTCTCTGGCATTTAAACGGCCCGCCATTACCACTCTGGGCTTACAGACAATATTTCAGGGCTGTGGCCAATGGGAGTTGCTCTCCTGCAATATTCCACACTGGAACAGCGTGGACTTTTGTTTAGTGGTGTGAACCGGTGATAGGAGGTTGGACAAAATCGAGGGAGGGCACTTACACTTGTTAGGGCATTCATCTCTTTTCTATGACTCATCTGTAGCTTGGATTAGCAAAAAAAAAAACAGAATTGTGAGTCAACCCATTTTCCCTGCCTCACACATACGTCTAATGTACCAACAGTATAACTTAATCTACAGATGACAGATGTGAGGAAAGGAGTTTTGGGTGCTCAACTGTGTGAGGTGCGGGTATCGTCACTTGTGCAGGGAGGGACATGGGGTCTTTTAAGGAGTGCAGTGACAATGCCATGCTAGTATGAGGTCATTCCAAATTTAGAAACGCATAAATAAAGATTTCAATCATGGGTGTGTGTTGTTTTTAGCCTTCATCCTCTTTCAAGATTATATATATATATATATATATATATATATATATATATATACATACATACATTTACCAGGTGGTCTCATTACAATTTGATACGACTGTACGTGATACTTCACTGCTTTTTGTCCCCATTTTCACTATCATTTAAGGCTGCTGAACACAAACAGCTTCACATGAGGCTCAGAGGCACATGCGTTGCAGACTATGTGCTAGCACGACAGCATTAAGCAAGACTGGAGCTACACTCTTTACCTGCTTCAAATGCTACATCATACTTAGCATGCTATAGCTGTTGTTGCTGTGCCCCTGTTACAATGCAGGGAAAATGTACTCTTATACAGTGGAGACCTATTTCCCCACAATCTCAAATTTATATTTCACTTTCTATTAAAATATAGTATATATTATGGTGAACTAGACTTCAGCAAACTTCAAACTTCATCAAACCAGGAGGAGGTGTGCATGGACAAACATGGCTGAAAATGCAGTCAACAGCTGTGGTCTGGAGAGCAGACAGTTTGTCGTGTAAAAGTGGGAGAGGACAGCTTGTTTTATCTGACTATTCTTGAATCTTGTGGGGGTTGAGCACTCTGTAACCCTACAAGCAGAAACACCTCCTCTTGCTCATGATGCAAGCAGGCCTTACTACCCGCCAGAGCTTCGCATCACAGAGAAGAGAAGCTTAAAAAGGATGGCTCTCTGACCACTAAAAGACACCAAGAAAAGCCTCTTATGGGTACATCCATGCATTACATCTAGTTTCACTTTAGTTCAGCTTTCATTCTAAATACCAAAACCTTCATAATGCACAATGGCCTATTGAAAAACTCACAAGAGGTTTTCCTGCACAGTTCTGATTGTTTTTAAATGATCACAGAGCTGTCACCAGAAAATGTGGCTTTTCTGGCAGTGTTGTATCCTTCACACTCATTAAAAGTTCTGCCTGGTAGTGAGGCCTGTTTGTGTTTTCTGCTGGAGAAGGATGTGGTGCAAAACGCTCAATCACCTATGCAAGCACAGCGCAGTGCCTGGTAAACAACATAAGGCACACTCGATTTCAATACTTGACCGCCTGTTATCCTTTAAGAATATAAGGCCCAGAATCACAGAAACCACACAGAACTACAAGTAGCAAAATTAAGCAAATCTTAGGTGCTGTTTTTCTTCTATTTCTTACTCAGTACTCTTCTAATACTCTAACTTTATTGACTGCAGAACTAAAACATTTGCTTAAATATGTTACTGGATGTTCAGGACATTTTGACTCTGGGGGGGACACATCACCAAAATAGGTTGTTTGTTTTAAGGATGGGAGGTTAAAAAATAGCCTGTCTCCACAGCGATGCCGGCAGTTCCCTCTGAACGCTGGTTTACACATCCAAGCATAAAAACTTTGCACTGGACAAGGGTGAGTTGCGAAAAGGCATAACGCTATCTGGCACCAGGCTGAAATGCACAACCACTTACTAGAAGGCCCAGCAAGCCCAGGTGAATGAACACGCTTATCTGTACACTGTGAGTTGACACACTTTAGTACCATGCTAAAGAATTTAACAGCATTATCGCTAACTTGGCATTAGTTTAATGTTTCAATACCAGCACAATTTTGCTCACAGTATTTCTATTACAAAGGGATGCAGAACCAAATATTTCTAGACTACTGAAGTGTCTGTGTGAATCTTGCTTTTCAGACTTAAACTTTACTTGAGGAATTTTCAACCCACCTATGCAAAATATCCAAAGTAAAGGTGTATGTGTAATATTATTGTCAGCAACATCATTCTTAATTTCAGTCAACCTAGTAATTGTGACATATTGTTAGGACTGAAAAAGAAAGAACAGCTGGTCCTCTGAAAAAAAAATCACTTTCAGCGATTTAATGGGATACCAATATGTTGTAATTAGCAATAATACTGTTTTAGTGGCATCATCTCCAGTTCCATCCCTCTTTTATCATTTAAAGAATAGTCACTCCAGATATGCGGAGGGATTTTTCCCGCTCACACCTCAGGAAGGAAGCTATCAAGGACAGTGTGTTATTTTTATGAGCCTCGTTGTCCCAGTCTGTCATGTTCTTCACAGTCAAAACTCACTCCTGTCAAGGAGTCACAACTGCGCCTGGCCAACTAATATTTTGGCGATACAAATTAAAGAAACACTTTTTTACTGGACAGGTAAACATAACCTGACTAGTCGTCTGAAGCAGTGAAAAGCCTCATGTGCTCAAGTAAAGCAGACCAAGTAGGCTACAACAATAAATTTAATATGTACAAGTCCAGCAAGTTCAGCCCATTGTTTATGATAATGACAATCAGGATGTCTGGAAAGTGATTGATAAATGCATAATCTGTATCATCATTTCATTGAATCAACTGTTGGATGCACTGCCTGCCTACTGCCTAAGGCTGTCCCGTCCACAACTGATGAGAACGTTATATTTGCGGGACAATACACTCGCCTGAACTGTACGCATGTTACAGTACGTCTTACACGGTTGCTTACACGGTTTGTTGAACTGAAATTCCTTACATGTATACTTCCAGCCAGGTAGTGTTGATATACTTTCATCTTCATCAAGACGTTGGCTAACTATCAATTTCACGTGTTAATCATGTTATTAAATGCGACAGCGTACAAATGAAAACTACTGCAGACGTAAATACACCAGTTATTTTTAAAACTTACGCAACTGCTCTGGGCTGGCTATAGATATGGATGTTTGCCAGTATTACTAACTTTTCGTGACGTCTTTATAGTCAAAGCAATTTAATCCATGTTTTTTTTCTCATTTTATATATGCAGTCGAAACTGAACCCGTGTTTCATTTTTCTTAAACTATTTTCAGCTTCAGCAACACAAATGTTTAAACGAATACACAGGCATTATTTCGATTTTCTTCAAGAGGGAGAACATGGTATTATTAAAATATAGGCTATTATAATTATGATAGAAAAAATGTACACTGAGAAAACATAACGTTACATGTAGATGTGAGACGACAGTGCAATAAATGTTTGTTGCAGATCTTTCTGTAAGTTTTACTTAAAAAATTATGCAACAGCGATCACCGTACGCCTATTCAGGAACCATATCAATGTCGTCTATTAGCCAGACACATAATACAACAGACCCTAGGCAACGTAGTCAACATCCACATACACATAGTTATGTAAGTAAAAAAAATCTGATTTCCGTTCTTTCTGAGCGTACGTATTGACTTTCAGAACCCACACTATTAAACTCTTACAAATTAAAAACGAGCCCGAAACGGTTTTTGAAACGGTGATTACGTTCGGTCCGTCTTAATGGTGAGCTTCTCTTCCGATTCATAATTTCTGGCAAGCAGACGCAGGCTCCCGTCATCGTAGTGAGAATTTTAAGGGGTGGGGCAAGTCACCCGCTTTGCTTAGGGTACTTAACAAACTTTGCCAAACTTATGCCGCCGCGTTGCCTGTAAAACATCGAAGTTTTTTAGTACTTTACAACCGATCATACTGGACCATACTGAAATAACATACCTTCTCCCTAAACCTAAACCCTCATCGTATTATTACACCATTTCCTACGCAAGTTTGTCTCTTTTGTATCTTTGCAAATGGGTGGACGAGAATTCATACAGACATCAAAACGGGGAAAGCGCATGAGAATCCAAAAGAAATAAACATCCAATAGCGTGTGTCCAGAAGACCGGAGCGGTCTTTTACGCGGATCACGGCGGTGGTGCAGCCTAAGCAGCACTGTTCTCTGTGAGAACCGAAGTTGCTTTTTTGTATGCTTCGCGTTCAAGGACACTGCAGCTTACAGTCATGCACGAAATGGGCTACTGTCGCGACAGACATTGGAGTGAGCCCTTTTGGCCAACCGAGAACGAAGCAAAGATAAGAATCGCAGGATCCTTTTACCTTTTTGCTGTTTCTGCTGTTATAGCCGTTATAAGGGTTGATTCCTGTCCTTGGCGGCACGGAGAGCAGCATTTTTACAGCGCTATGTCCGGAGCGGCGAGTACTGCCAAAGCTGCCAGCTGACGTCAGCTCTGGAAGTTGAGCTTGGAATCTGGGGGAGCGATTGGAGTCCCGCTGCCGCCACTACCGCCGCCGCCGCCGAAGAGCGCGCTCCCAGTCATCTGGGTCCTAACGCCACAGTGAAAAGAACTAGAGAACTGGAGTTTGGATAAATATCTAAACAATCCGTATCAATTACTTATTTTTTGACGGTCTTAGTAGGATGCCTGGCAACTACCTCTGCTTGAAGAAGCTAATTAATTCCCCTTTTTTCTAAACGCGCGTTAGCTGCAATCATATTGCCCTATACGGATCGATGGATATCTGAGGAATTACATGCTGAAAGATCAGGGGTTTGTTTTATAAAATAAATATGTTGGTCTCCCGTGACTCCATTCATTCTTGTGTAGTAATGACTTTTTTAAAAGAAAACCCAATGTACACATCTTCCCTTAGATCCCAATAAGGTGCGATTTCGCAATATTTTTAACAGTTGTGTTTTACAAATGCCCCCGAATGACACTTTATTTGATCTCTTCAAGACTCTCTGAATACGGCGTCCACATCAAAAGACGGGACGTTGAGATCCTAACTCCCCCTGCAGGAGCATGAAATAGGCATATTACATATTTGTATATTGCAGCATTTAGCCTTTAGCCAGACAAATAGAAAATGTTTTAAATCAGCACGGGTTATACCAGAGGCGTGGTTGCATATGTTAGACTGTTAGACATTATTAAACAATTTCCAGACAATAGCCTAGTGAGACATTAAAATAGTTTCGTCGTAATTTGGTATATTAGGAAAATACTTCAGAATGTTCATATTTTTGTATTCATTCTCGTTATTATTGTGCATCACTGTTTGTTGTTTTTTTGTGGTTGTTTGTTGATGTGTATAAGGTTGGGTTTGCTCTCTAACCCGAAGTTATCCCACCCCTCTTCGTGTGTCTCTGCTAAGGGACAGACATCTTTATACCACAAGCCAGTGGAGCGTCTCATTATTTCAACATCTTTACACGGATTTACATGTTCGTAACTCCCCAGAGGCGTGGCTATTGTTACGTAGATTGGCGAGACCACGACGAAATGTGGTTTCAGTTAAATAACATTTTGGGAGAAAATGAGTACAACGTTGAAGATTGAGCATCCCGCTGAATGCTTTTTTCCCGTCCTTTCCAAACCTCTTCCAGTCATCTTTGTATGCGGTGGAGGTGTAAGTCGTGTCTGTTTGACAGCCGCGCAACGCAGAACTGACTGCCGTCCGGAACAGAAGTGACATTGTTTCACTTCGCTGGATGGAACACAGTCTGGCACTGAATCACCACTGGTAACATTGTTTGGACATCAACACGGCTGTCGCTAAGCAACGCAGCCCCTCGGTCCCTCGCGTCTCGACTTGTAAATCCACACTGATTAGCTCCTGGGTGTGCAAAAGTAAGTGTGTGTGTGTGTTGTGTATGTGTGTGTGTGTGTGTGTGTGTGTGTGTGGGGGGGCGTGTGTGAGTGGCACACACATGCAGTTGTCACAAAAGTGTTGGGGGTTCTTTATTCCTTTTTAAATACACTGCTTGCATTTGCTCAGTGCTTTGAGGGAATAAAAGGAATTCCACTCAGAAGAGTGTGCCTGTGTGTCCATGTTGTAGCGCAGGTGTTCATACTTAGGTACTGGCAGTTACTGTGGAATAGACGCAACCTATAAACCTTTTATTTAGCATTTCCAAAAACATTTTGCCTCCATGGCATTGGCATTGGCATTGGTGGAGTACTGTTGTATTGTGACTTTTTAGTGCATGTTTATGATGACCACAGGGTAGCACCGAAGAGCACCAGATTCGAAATAAATAATTTTTCTGACTTTGAGGCACACAAAATCCGGCAGCTAAGAATCATCAAGAAGAGGTTAGGATTCAAGGTCAAAATGAGTGTGTGTGTGTGTGTGTGTGTGTGTGTGTGTGTCTCAATGGGGAGACAGCAGCAACAACAACAGGGCAACAGTAAGCAGAAGATGGGGGGGTCTATTTGGGTGAGCCCGAGTGGGTGTGTTGGGCAACATGCAGACATGGACTCAGACCACAAGATGCTGTGTTGAGTGACTCAGCCCACATGAGCGAGACCTCAAGGCCCATACAATGTTTTCACCATTGTATTCCACACACTGGAATGTGCTCGCTGTGGGTTAAGGGTGGTGGGAAAGGTGGTGGAGGGGTGGAACACAATGTTCCTCAGCTGTACTGGGAGGCAAATGCAACAGGATCTTGTGTGCTGAGTGCTCCCGCCCAGACACTTACAGTTCTGCCCTGCTCAGTTAAGCACTGCTGTAGAAGCTTCAACATTTCATGGAATAGACTTGGCATATGTGAGTGGCAATAAACAATAACATCAATAATAAACTAAGAAAATTTGGTAAACATGTAAAATATGTCCGTTTTGCTAGTGTATCATTTTTAAATACCTATCAGCTTTAAAATATCAATATGAGTGAATATGTAGAGGAAAGCCAGGCAGCATGTCATGGATGGGAAGAGGAATTTCATCTGCTTACACAGCAAGAAGGAACCAAGTGGAGATGCCTTTTCAGCATCATCAGCATACTCGTGTCTTCTAAATGTCAGCTTTTCAATTGCAATGTCTTCAAAAAGATGTTTGTACAAAAAAGTTTGTACACCTTTAGTTGTGCCCTACTGACTAATCTCAGATCGTATTCAGATATGAAAATAGATTTATTAAAAATGGTGAACAGTAGCATTCACTTCATTCAGTTCCACCGGCAGTGAGTTGTGTAGCTGTAAGACTGTGTCTACAGACTGTATAAGACCCAAAAGATGTTTTCTTCAGTTGTAAAAGCTTATTTTTGTTGTATTTTGAGTTTGAGGGTCTGCATGCATCTCAGCTTTCACAGTAGACAGTGGACCACCACCTGAAGTTGAACCTGGCTAAAGCTGAGATGCTTTTCATCCCATCCAAGTACTCCCAGTTTCAAGAGCTCTCTCTCAGCCTAGACTCTACAAGCCTTACAAACAATAGCACTGTCAATAGTCTAGGTGTAATGCTTGATAGCCAACTGTCCTTCTCCTCTCAGGTGACAGTGGTGAGTCGGGTTTGCAGATTCTTCCTCTACAACATCCAAAGGATCCGCCCCTATCTCATTACGTATTCAACAAAGCTCCTAGTTCAGGCCCTGGTCCTCTCACACCTGAACTACTGCAACTCCCTCTTTGCTTGTCTTCCTGCATGTGCAATCAGACCTCTTACAACTAATCCAAAATGTAGCTGCATGACTTGTCTACAATCTCCCTAAACGTTGTCAAGTTACTCCCCTCCTCATCTCACTTCACTGGCTTCCTGTTATTGCTTGCATCAAGTCCAAAACCTTAGTGCTGGCATACAGGACAGTGAATGGGACAGCCCCCTCATACCTACAACCCCTCTTCAAACCCTAGGTTCCCTCAAGATTGCTGCGCTTTGCATCGACAGGGCAACTGACTGTCCCAACCTGACGGGGTCGCTCTTCTCATGATCCCTGTCTGTACTAGTCTCTCAGTGGTGGAATGAACTCCCAACAGGGGTTAGGACAGTGGAATCTCTGGCCATCTTCTGATGCAGACTGAAGACCCACCTCTTCAGACTGCATCTCGGTTCCACTTATATCCCCACCCCCTAACACTTGCTACTTCTTGCATTTCATGTTAATTTTATGTTTAGTATTATGAATTTGTGTTATAGGGACTGCTGTATCGTAGTGTACTTGGCTTTTGTCAGAGTGCACAACTTAACTTGTGGTACGGCTTGAATAGTGTTATGTTCACATTCACTAATCTGGGTGTGTTGTTCACCTGGTCTGATACTGTTGCCCGTTTAAATTGAATGGATACACATTTGTTCTATTGTGATGGAAGTCGATATGGTCTGCTAAATGTATGTAATGTAATGTAATGTACACAGTCTCACCGATGTATTTGCCAGTTTGATTTGAGAGTAACTAGCACCTCTTTCCCTCTTTCTGGGTTGAAGGGAAGAGTCACTTTGCATAACACTTTTCGGCATGCACAGCCTTCATATGGAAATCAATCCTGCTTGGTTTTCATATGAGGGAGTATAAATAATCATGTGCTTAGTCTGCAGCTTGCCCTGGAGTGAACCAGCAGGCTCTGCACATGAACCTGCTGCAATAAACTGGGGTAGCAGGCATGCCATCTGCCAAGTTTTTGGGGCATACCTGATACCTACACAGCACTGCCAGTTGGATCTGTTATGTTTCCTGCAGAAACAGCCACAATAACAAGGTATATAACAAGATATTGCTCAGAGTGGACGTTAATGTCTCTGCCATCTCACCTCAGCTCAATATACAGAATCATGTCAAATTTAATCAGGGCTAGATGATATGTCTAGGTCACACCCAGTTGCCCACAGGAACTGTCCTAGAGCAGGGTCACCACCATGTCAATGCAGAATCACACCAAATCGTCTGCAGGAACTGTCCAAGAACAAAGCATCACCACCATGCCAGTGCAGATCACACCAAATCATCTGTGGGAAATGGCAAAGCGTTACCACCATATTGAGGCAGATGACATCAAATTGCGCATGGGAACTCTCTTAAAACAAAGGGTCATCACCATGTCAATGCTTTCAGTTCACTGTCATGTCACTCTGTCAAAGTACAATCAACAACTGTTGAGGTTTTATGTAAGTGCTCCACTGAGCCTAGGCAGTCTTAGTTTTGGCGCTGTTTGCATGCATAACTTTGACTCCTGGGGAATAAACCTTGTCTCTGCAAGACCAGTCTCATCAAATTTATCTGACTGTCCATTCCATAAAGTAGAACAGAAATGGCCAGACATGGGTCTTTTTCATTTTTCAGTTGAATTTTTCCTGCCGCATTATGTCATCAATAATGCTCTACATTCCAAGTAACACTTCTCACTGTTGGTCTCTCCTCATATTTGGCCAATAGCCACACATATTCATTGCAGCCAAGGGCTAGCAGCTATGACAACTAGTTAAACAGTTCTCCAGACCATGACTGTGTTAAACAGTTCTATGGCAGATGTCCTGCTCATTGTAGTTAATACAATCGTCTGCTCAGGGCAATCTTGATGTTGACTTCCGGCACCTGTTTTTCAGAAGGAATGCATTGCCTTCAAAGTGGAGATTTCTGTAATATTCACATCATACAAGTTATCACAGGGTGCAGCTATGCCCATGTGACCTGGGACACTGACTCAAAAACATGTAAAAGTTCACTACAGCCGAGGAGGACCGGAGACTGAGTTGGCACATGAAACAGAATACAGCTCGGAGGAGTGCAGGCTGCTGAGATCTCTGTCTTGCATATGTAGAGCTGCCAGTTGGAAATATTGCTGCACCTATCTGGAACTCACATGACACACCAAGGACACAATGTATATAGGTGGCAAGATGAGAAAGCACAGGGCAGGAGTTACACAACTGCCTGTAGAACACTGGGGAGGTTTGCTTACTCCAGGCATAGCACTCATCCAGTTTGTGTGAAGTCACGTCACCCAGTTTGGGTAGTGTTTCACTTTTTTATACTAAATATACTTTTCATACTAAATTTTTATACTAAATATTTGAGTGGCAGGCCTATTTTTACTATCTGTTTGTAACTCTGTATTTTTTAAAAATATTATACTTTACAATATATTCTTAAATTAAACCAAATTAATTATATGAATGACAACCATTGATTAAAAGGACAATGTGGAGAGCCAATTTGTTTTTATCTTAAATCTATGCAGGCTCTTCAGGCACAGTAAAATATATTTCTTTTTTTGTATTTTATATTTTAAGATAAGTGACTTTTTATCCCTTTTGAAAGGAGGCACAGTTAGAAGCTGAAGAGGAGAGGGTGGTAAGGCTTGTAACAGCATGCACTACATAGAACTTAATGTTTACCCTGCAGAATTTCCCCTCACAACTGTACTTACATCTAACCCAAAGCGACCCCTCTCTTCAGCTCCTAACAGCTCACACTTTAGCATGGGTCTTTTTTTAGTCACACAACCTTAAATTCCCTCCCAGAGATATTTTTGCAGTAGGTATGTTTGTTTGTTCTTCAGATGCTACTCTCTCATTAAGTCATGTCTAAATGTGAGTCTTGTGTTTTCTCAAACTGAGAACCTTTTATTTGATGGAGGTGCCAAGCTCCTCTGAAAATATGGGAATACATGAGATTACACAACCAAAATATGCTGATAGTGCATTTATATTGTGTAAATGTAAATAAACACAATCAAAATACGCTGATAGTGCATTTATATTGTGTAAATATAAATAAACACAATATATATACACAATATAAATACACAATGGGCATATGATTATACACATACAGTACTGCAGAATGTATTCTGAAATTTTTATTATATAAAATATATTCTGTGAATTTTGACTAAGGGTGCAACAATTTATGTATTTATTTATCATGTGCCATACCTTTTTGTGTTTGCATTACACAAATTAAGACTGACAGTTCAACAATCTTAGTATGGAGAGACGTGAGGGGATGAAATCATTGGTGATTTTTGTTTGTTGTTTCTGAAATCATGGAATTATGAAATGCTGGGTGTCTTGTTATGTGACAATGGGACTTTCTGGGACATGTGGACACTGTCATGTGTTATGAACTGTGTGTCCTCTCTTGGGAGAGAGGAACGCAGCGAGAGCAGGGACGGAGGGGAGGGCGTTGCACTGCTTTTAGATGCCGACGGTGGCAGTCATAAGTGCCAGGCTTTGGCTGTGCAGAAGAGCGTGTGCGCATGCTGTGGGATGCTGATTCCAGGTCTTCAGTTTCCGTGGGATCTGGTGCTGTTCATGGCATTCTGCCAAGACGGCTTCACACCACAGTGTTCCAGATTTTATTAGATTTCTTATTGGATACCAGAATCTCTAAAGCGGAACATTTAGCCTGCGCTCCCAGCAATGGCCACCCCAGCTGGGAGTTATTTGTAAAGCCGGAGGCTGGAGAGGGCAAGAGGAAGTGGGGGGTGTTACAGAGGAGAGAGGATGTGGGGGAGGGGTGCTGTTTGCACATGCTGTGCATTCTGTAGGTGTCATCAGTGCAGCTGGCTCAGTAATTGTCTCTTCATGAGAATGGCCTCATTGACTGCACCGCTGGACCCTAGCACAGTGCTGCATTGCTAACAGCAGAACATGTGTTGGTTTGCTTCATGTGAACAGTATGCAACAAAGCTGTGCAGCTGCGTTGGAGCTACCTTTCTGGGGAGCAGCTGTGGGTTGCCCTTTGGCGAGCTACTCGACAAGCTGGAAGGCCTTCTCAAGTTCCTGTCATAGCATTGAACTCCAAGTGCAATGCCAGACTGACACCACTGAAAAGGCTCCTTCCCCGGTGAGGTCTCTGTGGCAAGGAGTACCTCAGATGACGTCAGATGTGAGACGCATGTGTAACCAGGGAAAAGCTGCCAGGGTGCTGACCAGCAGAGGAATGGAGGACATTGTCCCTTTGGGATGTCATCCAGAAACAGCAAGCACCTTGTTCAACATCCAGTCAGATTTGTGTGGAAAGTACCTCTTCACCAAAGCCATCCATTCAGCTGCAACCAAATCAACAAAGGATGTTGTCTGAAGATGTCTGTGCAAGGTCTCTGCTTTGGTCTGCTAGTCCAAGATGATTCTGAGCCCATGCACAAAGCACACGTATATGCTTTCTCACCTGATTTGGTACAAAATGACTTGGACAAAAACACAGCATTCTAGCCAAGGCTCAGACAGGCCTCTCTGTGTCACACTATTTTTAATCACAGGGGAATGAAGCAGCTTTCCCATCACTCTTGAGGACCATGAGCTTGCATAAAAATGCAGTAACCCAGAACATAATTGTGCTAATACTGCCAATAATCAAAATGCTTGATATTACTTAATGCATAGTTCCCCAATAAGAAGGTAATCAAATTCAAGCAGCTAGCTGAGGAAACTAGCCAAGCACCCACAAACATGATTTGCAGGTCTTGTCATGCCTGTTAAGAGGACAGTCAGTGGCAGTACAGAAGACCTAATCCCATGGTTCTGAAAGAGGCTGACAGAGCCTGGAAGGAGCCACATGCTAATTACTTTTGCTTTCACACCTACAACTATCTGCTGGCTGCTAATGTACTGTTCCATATTCAATTCATGTGTGAATTCAAGTGTGGGGGCATGTAACTGTAAGATCGTTCCACACAATAAACGTGGTAAGAGGTTCTCCATTCTATCCACAGGATTTATGAAGGCCTTCCAGTTAGTTTGGCCAGTGCATACTATGGGAAACCAGGCCTGTTCCATTGTCCTCCTGGGAATCTCTGTGTCCTGAGAGATAACAGCCAGTGACAGAGACTAGCTGATAAGGAGAGGACATTAGACTTACACAACTCCAGTGGAATGTGATGCACTCTATTCCAGAATCATATTGGAGGAGTCCCTCTTCTCCAGGGGAGATCAGTCATTTCCTGTGTGAGTCATACCTAAATTGATCTGTCAAGAACAGCTAGTTTAGTCTGGATATTGGGAGGAAAAAACTCTTTTACTCTTTTATATGAAAGACATAAGGCTCACATCAACAGTATATTCACATTCATGTTATATGTTAAAACTCTGTCTATGTATATTTCATTGAAATGGTATGTAGGATTGAGAAAGAATGTGAGAGCTTGAGAGAGCTTGAGAAAGAGCTTGCAAGGCAAGCTTAATCTGCCTCAAAAGTGCTGCTCACTCAGCTGTTGCTTGGCATTTCCAACAAAACACTTTCACCTGGGGTTAGTTTTCAAATACTTTACTCTGTGTTAAACCATAGCTGTAAGGTAAAATACAAATTATTGCTCAGCGAACAGCCCTAGGGCCCCCTTAGCTTTCAGTGTCTGTCAGTACAAATAGGCTACTTGAATCACTGCACATTGCATTATCCTTGACTCTGAACAGAATGATCAAATCCATAGGGTAACCCGTTTCAGAATAGTTTGAAGTGCTGAGTATTGTCCAAGACTGCAACAGAGTGGGCTAAAGAATCACTGCAGTGGGAGCTCATGGGAAAAAACTGCTCCTTCCTGCTGCCCTTCTCCACATCACTGTGCCAAACAAATATGAATGAAGCACACTGAGAGATGCAGAGAGACAGAGGGAGCACTAGTTTATGTAATTAAGTTTAAGTTAGTACTTAAACATAGTTAAGTTAGTTTACGTAGTTTATATACATTTTTCTTTCCCTAAGCCTGTGTTGATGCTAGCCATGAAAGCTGGGCGTCTTTCCTGTACATAGCGTATGTTCAGAGTGTGTCTAGTCACAGGAGGGAGACGCACTCCTTTATATCACCATGAACACAGGTTCCGCAGCCAGTGCAACTGAGTTGAGTGGATCGCTCTCTCAGATGGGCACTGTGCCACTGGGGTTTTGGGAGACAACGGACAGTTACACAGGCCCCTGGTAAACACCACGGGTGGAAGGAGCGTGGAGTATGCCAGCAAAGGGTGAACAGGCCACACAGTCCCTCACGTCCCTGTTCTTACCCCTAGGGTGAAAAGCTCTGGGTCCTGATCACCTGTAATAAGCGCTGGGTGGTGGCCTGAGGAGCTGAGGAGCTTGCAACAGAATCAGAGTGCCCTAAAGTTAATCTTTATCCAAGGATAAAATAAATTTTAAGTTTTATGCAGCTTTATTGAATCATTCATGATGAAGTAATGAACATAACAAAAGTATAACATTCTGCCAAACATTATAAAGCTTTAATACTGCTTGTTGCGGCAGTTATGTCATTATGACTCATGACTCATAATGAGAAAGTTCTCTGGAAGAGCTTTAATAAGAATGGGTTCAGTGTTCAGTTAGATATGCCAAATAAGCACCAAAAACCTTTCCGTGGCTGATTTTGTGTGCTGTTCAGCCAACAAAACACTTTCAGTTGCTTTAATTGTTCAAGAGCTCTAGGAATCCTTCTGTGGAAATCAAGCTGACATGCAAGTGCATGAGACATGCTTTAAATCAATCATGTGTTAGGTACTTATTTTTCACATAAATGAGCACTTCCTGTTGCTGCGAATTAACACTTCCTGTTCCCGTCAACAAGAACTTCCTGCAGGGCACACAGAGGCATGCCATTCCTGAAAGACCATCCTCCAGTTTGGGAACAGTCTTTGGTCAAGGAGTCTGAAAGGGTGGTTAATGGTAAACAATCAGGATTGGCATTGTGAAAAAATAACACATATGCACAAACACAAGTATAGTCAAGTATTTATATTAGTCAAAATATATAGAACATATCAAAATAAGTACATCAATTATTGCTACTCATGCATGCATACATATACATATATTTTTAAAATACTCTATATTAGAAGCGTAAAGTTACAGTACATATATGACATTGCCACTTGTCGTGACTTATTCACGCAGTGTATTCTGACACATTTTAAAACATCCTTTAGGATTCCCTACTCAAAATATTTTCCTGTGGGAGAGTTCAGTTTGCTGTTTCATCACCGTTTGCCACCTGTGTGTGTTTGGGCAGGCTGTCTGGCACTGCCTACAGCACAGAGCAACTGGGTCTGCCAGACTAACCCAAACCCCCCTTCACAAACATTTAAACAACATCACAGGGAAGCTGAGCCAGTTCAGCACCTTTTTGATATGAGGGTGCTTGAATTCCTTAGAGATCAAAAGTGGGCAGTAGAGTAAGTGGTTTGATAGTTTTTAGATTATAAGTACAGGAGCTTCCATCACAATAGACAGTTTAGCATGCTGAGACATGGGGGCAGATCAAGGGCCTATCTCTTTGTAAGCTGTTGGCCTTGTCAGTGTCTGACATATCTCCATAAGGGTCCATTATGAGCTCTCAGACTTGAGCTCTTAAATGGATATTTGAAGCATTTGATGCATTGCACAGCAGATAATATGCTAAATTCTAGATTTCCTCTCAAAAGAGGTCTGCTCTGACTGTTTATCAATTATTTCTTCTAAACTCAGCAGGTTCTTGTCGCTGCTGCAGTTTCTAAAACAGGTCAGGTTTGATCTGACTTATCTGTCTGCACACTGTCAGCAGGTGATTGGCTGAGATATACGTCAGCTGATGTTCTGATAAGCATGTCAGCCTCTTGGATTCATGTATGCTGGACAAAGGGCAGCTGCTACAGGGTCCCGCCCCACCCACTCCAGCAGAGCCATGGAAACGGCATCAACAAACACTGCATCCAATGGCTGACTGGGATATTTACGGCACTGGGGAGCCTGCTAATCTCATGGCACAGGGCGCTGCAGAGACCATGCACAGCACAGGGCCTCCTCCTTTTCCATGAAACTCCTCATGCAACACTTATTACAGGGGAGGAGGGAATCCATCAGAAATGCTGAAGGTTTTTCTAGGATCATGAATCCAGGACTGAAACATGGTTTGATTTGTCTAATTGAATTGTGACATATGGTGCAAACTGTGAAACTGCTGCTGCACTTTCATTATCTCCTTCCACGTTCTTCCTCTTTGCCAGCTCTCAAGTGAGACAATGAACTGCATAGTCATTTATTACCTTCTGTCACCTCTTTCCTCTTAACATGATACCTCTTTGTTTTTGCCCCTGTTTATTTTCTCTTTTTATGTTTCATTTAATGACATGAAAATAACCCATAATTTTGAAATTACTTTTCAGTCATCAGTACTAATAAAAACCTTGAACACAAGCTGAGTTATGTGACCTTGTATCCTTCTTTATATACTGTACTGAAATACATTTTACATTCATACTTAATTAGCCCCCTGTATTCAAACAGATGTAATACGATCACAATCACATTCATAACCAAGGTTATAATCACATGCAAATTCCTATGAAATGTTCAGTACTGAATGGTGTTCTCCCAAAGTTTTCAGACAGCATGATGCTTCATTGAGTTTCTAGCAGACAACTGCTGCATGCTGTTTTAAAATGTAGCCTTTAAACTTATTCACATACAGCTATGTTTGCCAACAGGCACCAAGAGGTACAGATGAGCTCTCCTGTGTTTCAGCAAAGCCAGAAAACCTTGCCATTATTGTGGGATTTGTTCCTCGGAATGCAGCGGGCCTCCACCAATCCTCTGCTTTCATGTTTCTCTCCCTGGCTTAACTTCTTCATCCCTGCCCCTGAAAGCAGGCCACTAGGCTGCATGTGTTTTTTTACACAACATCCTGCCATAGACATGAGGCCCACATGCTCTCTGTAGAATCTGCGTAGAACCTGCACGTTGTGACCTGACACACACCTGTGTCTCAGGCGCAGCCCACAGCCAGCAATGTTCATGCTCTGTCTTCAACAAGGCGTGCCATCTGTATCATCTCAGAACTTGTGTTTTGCAAAGTGTGTGTCATGATCTTAAAGACGCTGTACAGAGTAACCAAGGAAAAGGAAACATATATACTAATATTGTTAATCATATACATTACTATATGCTTATGTGAGCAGCTATTACTTGCCTCTTGGCTCACTTGGTGGCCATAACAGAGTGGTCGTCTTAGATTGACTGGAGTTGTCTTCCTTTTGCTCGACAGTAATGAGCTGCGGTCCTTCTGCAATTTTGTAATGCTGTGGTCCTCTAATTTGTTGCCCGTGGCATCCATGTGCTTTTTTCAATACCATGCATTCCTGGGTGCAGCAGCTCTGTAATTAACCGGGCTGGGTGGCTGTCATGCAGCGATGGCATCAAAGGCATGACCAACCCTCTCTCACCCCATCTGGACCAGGCATGCCAAGCTGTGCTCTGTGGGTTTCTTCAAAGTCACATGCCAAAGGAGCTGCAGCACAATTTCATGAATGGCAGTGACCCCCTATTCCCTTCAGTTAAGGAGAACCAAAGATGCTGGACTGTTAAAAATGACAAGCTTTAGAGGTGAAGAATTTTATTTTTCTAAGGCCTGAAATCAATCATTATATACAGTCACCAAATAATATTTTTTCATTCAGTTTGGTAATTGCTGAACTTGCAGAACTGTGTGAAGCATTGTAAGCATTTGAGTATGAATCAGTGAAAGACAAATGTTGATTGTAATACCCTGGTTCAATGGAACAAAGTTTCCCTTGGTTTGATTTTGATTAAAGAATGCATAAACTTTGTTCCTTCCCATGTTGTTCTTTGTTCCAAACATGTTGTGTGTGGAAGCCACTGAAAAAAAAAACAAAATATGTCAGGTGAGTGAAGCATAGATATAACATTTGCATTGTATGACCTGTACACATCGTGCTCTTGTGCCTGTTGTTTGCTCACTATTTGCACTTTTGTACATCGCTTTGGATAAAAGCGTCTGCCAAATGAATAAATGTAAATGTAAATGTATAACATGGGCTTGATTTGTTATTCAAATTTCAGAATAAGTAACAGCAACTGTTGGCCAGAAAGTCCTAATTCCTCTGTTCTCATGCACAAATCACATATGTGCAAGAAGTACGCCTACATCAAGGGAAGACCACACATGTGTGGAAACAATGAAGGAATATGTTTGCATCCTAATTTGTGTTTTGAAGCAGCAGCCACCTGGCAGTGCATAGGGGAGGTGAATGACCTCCCAGTCATGCCTCCACTTCATTGGCCACATACAGGTGTGGGCAGAGTGTCAGCTCAGGGGTACTCCAGATGATGGTTGACATTTTTGTTGAATTTCCACAGGTGCACCTGACCGCTACCTCATTGCAGCAGGGTCAGAGGGCAAATGCCTATTACTTCACCCCATGCACAAGCAGTTAGCAAATTGCAGCAGAGCGCCTCTTTTTGTGTGTGCGTTTTATGGTAGTACTTACGCAGTCCATGCTGGAAACTACCTCAAAAAATAAAACATGGAAACTGACAAAACTGATTACTGTAATACTACTGTAATAAGCAACTCACACTCCCAATACACACAAGAACTCTGTCTGGTCTTTGTAATTTATGTGTCTCATAGTAATAAAGAATAACAAATTTTATACATGAGCTTAAATTTTATCTAATGCATATAGAGAAAACATATCAGATTATAGATTGGCCAGGCTGCAACACACAGTTCAGATCAGAGTTGGTTTTCATCTTCTTCTGTCCCCTTGCTGGCAGCCCCCAACGCAGTGATGGGAATGTACCTTCTACTGAGGCAACCAAGCCTTCCAGGAACTGGAGGGAACAACATTCTCTAGGCTGAGGAAGAAAAACACCAGCACTCCAGCTTTGGAGAGACCCTGCCTTATTCCTCTGTTTGCATGAAATTACTTCTATTTCACAGCTCTCCATTACCATAATACAGGGTCTCCATTCAGGACAGATCCAGATGTATGTCAATTACACAGCGCCATCTTCAGGTCAGGAAAGTTTGCGCAAGGAGAACAAAAATAGTTTACATACAGTTCACTTACTGTGGTTAACTCTGGCAATAAATTAAGCATAAGATCTCAAGCTTTAAAGGGGAATTTTCCATAGTTCTTGCTGATATTCTTGAAAACCATTTCAGTGATCTTCAGCATTGCACCAGAACTACCTCAGAGTTGCAAAAGTAGCTATGTGCTTTCTGTTCATGTGCACTTTATTTGGATTATATTTTATCTTGCCATCCAGAAATGCGCAAAACAGTGATGATATTACACATAGCAAGAAGTTATTGATGGCTTTTTTTCAGGAAACAGGTTATTCTAGTATATCTGATAAAGTAAACACAAAGGGGGAAAATTGCACACTTCCAACAATACCTTTGTACAATATGTGTAGGTAGTGTCAGACATGAGGACGGTTTGAAAATATTAGGGTTTCAGGGTATGATAATCAGTATGTGAGGAGTCTGTCATTACTGTGCAGTCTCTCTAGCCTGAGGGGATTAAAACCAACAATCTAGCAGGCCTTTTAAGAGATAGTGAGCACTCTTGTCTCATTGATTTGGGTAATTAGAGGCATGGATACATTAAACTAGGGTATTAGGCTTTGCTCTAAGAAAAGAGATTTGAGATCGCTGGCAGAGTGAGTAAACTCACCTCGTTCGCAAAGGAGGAGATGGTGATTATCATTGAATTACTTACCTGTGCACTGACATATTCATGCAAAAATAAACACTCATGCAGTTAGATTTGCACTGTGGGACTTCAGGGAACACATGTTATTTAAGGAGAGAGATGTAGTGCATGCTGGATTTTAAGCAGTATAAGAAATTACAGCATTCTGCCCCAGAATGTGTATTCCACCAGGCATAATCTAATTTGAGTAGCCATGTCATCCCAAAGGGCTTGAGATCATAGAGACCCCGACAGGATGGTCCACACCTCTGTCAACACCCTAACAATTGGGTCAAGCGAGATGGCAAACAATTATAGAATGGGATCGGGAGTGGGCAATTGAGAACCTTCTCAGACAAAGGGTATCCGGACTTACTCAAAACTGGCATTCTGATTTCATTATCACACAGGCGACAGGTCCGGTTAATTTACATCAAGAACAACCTAAACTGTATATATTGGAATTGGTCTGAACGATCAGGCTTCACTCTGACACCGCTGAATCCAAAGTCAGTGGTTTTCGCGTGCTTCAATACTGTTTTTTACTGAATTAAAGACTTTCATAACATGCATTCTTCTTCTCCATCCTCTTCTTTTCTTATAGCAGCAACTCTCCAGTTACAGGTGCAACAGTTAACAACTGGAGGACACCATCGCTGATAAAATGGTTGAATGAAACTTCATAGATGTGTGTAGTAGATTTGTAGTATTCAGGGACTGATTATTGGCCTCTCTCTTTCAGACACAGGACATGTGCCTTCATTTTTCATTTTTACTGTGTTTATGCAGGATGACAAACACTACAGCAGGAATCAAGTTAATATAAGGTATTAATATAATTAAATTTCAGTAGATATTGAATTTCAAACAATTGAAGTAATAAGGTTCTGTTTGATGTGATTATAGCAAAACTTCATTTGACTTGGAATTTGGCTTGGCCAGTGATTGCACCTAGCTGTGGACCATAGACAGGGAAAAGAAATGTGGAGATGGGATGGAGGAGAGATGCCATGAGAAGCTAATGTGGAAAGGAAGTGGTAAGTGGACAGGGCCAGTTTGTCTGGTTTGTGTAAGTTGCAAAAGGATTGTCTGTAAATTCCCCTCGTGAATCTATTTTGGAACCTGCAAGACAAGAGGAATGCACATGTTTAAGGAAAATATAGTGAATGTCCAAAGCACAGTTTACAGTTGACCAGTTTAGATTAAACAACTGGTGCACAAAACTGGAAAAACAGTGGTGAGAGTGTAAAGTATTACATTAGTTTTGTTTAAAGCGTTATCTCAGAGCTCCCAAGTGGCTCAATCAACAAGTCTTGATTGCAGACTTAGCTTTATACCCAGGTTTTGAAACTAGCCACATCACCTACCAACAATGACCAGGAGCTGACAACCTTGGAAAAAATTGGCTTATTAGATGAGGGGGAGTAGGGAGATGGGGCAATGGGGTGATATGGGTGGATAGGCCGGCCAGAGTTTCCTCAACTCACCGTTCTCAGATGCCCTGCCATTTGTCGCATGCCTGTGAGTTGTTCAAACTCCGCCATTGCCGGTCCCAAACCCAGGCAAAAAAGGAGGAGGGTTGGGCGAGGGGCTAGCGTCCCCTCCCCATAAAAACCAATTGCTACAGAAACGCCAACGAAAGAATCAGGGAACATTTTGGCCCTGGGAGAAGATGGAACTCCAACTGGAGAACTTATGACGTCTGGTAGTGAAAGCCATAATTACATGGAAGCAGCCAGGCCGATGACCATCATTTCCACCAGGTCCACCACCACCATTGGAATGTCAGAACCAAGTATGAGGCTGGAAAGACAGTGGCTGCCGAGTTGGAGAGATACAACCTCGCCATACTAGGAATCAGCGAGTCATGATGGACCGGTTCCAGTCAGAGGAGGCTCACAACAGGTGAGTTGCTGCTGTTCTCAGGTCACGAGGAAGACGACGCGCCCCATATGCATGGAGTTGTCCAAGACAGCCCAAACAGTGCTCATCAAATGGGAGGCACATGGCCCACGGATCCTCACAGCCTGTTTCCGAACCAAGAAAAGGAGGATCAATATGGACGTCATACAGTGCTACACGCCAACTATTGACAGCGACGAGAAGGACAAAGAGGAGTTCTACAGCAGATTGCTGACTATCATCCAGAGCTGCCCTGGACGGAACATTGTCGTCGTTATGGGTGACTTCAATGCCAAGATCGGCAGCGACAACAGGGGCTACAAGGAGGTCATGGGGCAGCAGGGCCTGGGAGAGATGAACAACAATGGGGAGAGATTCGCCAACCTCTGCACCACAAGCAACCTGGTTATCGGCAGAAGTTTCTTCCATCACAGAAGGACACACAAGGCTACTTGGGTATCACCAACCCTGTTGATGGAGAACCAAATTGACCATGTGTGCATCAGGTAGAAGTTCAGGAGATCTCTTCAAGATGTGTGCATCAAGAGAGGACCTGATGCTGCTTCGGACCATCATCTCCTGGTTGCCCATTTGAAACTCAAGCTGAGGAAGAAACGCCAGTGATATAACACAACACTCCTGAAAGAGACAACCAAACAGGAAGCGTTCAAGGTCACGCTCTCCAACAAGTTCCAGATCCTGCAAGAATTAGAGGAACGGATTATTGACAAGGAGTGGCAGGGATTGAAGGAGGCTTTAACATCAACATGCCAGGAAGTACTGGGCCCTAAGAAGTACAGCCATAAGGAGTGGATCTCGGTAGAGTCTTTAAAGAACATAGACCAGTGAAGGACAAGGAAGGGAAGACAATACCTGACGAGGAGGGAGAACAGATGGGTGGGGCATTTCGAGGAGTTGCTGAACAGACCAGCACCACAGGACCCACTGGACATCCAGCCAGCCAACAGTGACCTGCCGATTGACTGCAGTGCGCCCACAAAGGAGGAGATTCACAAGGCCGTCAAGCAGCTGATGAACGGCAAGGCTGCAGGACCTGACAGCATCCTGGCAGAGGTGCTAAAGGCTGACGATGAGACCAGTGCCGAGGTGCTCTACCCTCTCTTAAGTAAGATCTGGGAGGAGGAGCATGTCCCGTCAGAGTGGAAGGAGGGCTACATCATCAAGCTCCCAAAGAAAGGCAATCTCAGCTCCTGTTCCAACTACAGAGGGATAACAGTTCTGCCCATCCCGGGTAAGGTCTTCAACCGAGTCCTCCTGAACAGAATGAAAGACACTGTCGACCCCCAGCTCCGAGACCAGCAGGCTGGCATCCGCAAGGATAGATCTTGCATTGACTAGATCACAACGTTGCGCATCATCCTGGAGCAGTCGCTGGACTGGAACTCACCCCTCTACGTCAACTTCATCGACTACGAGAAGGCATTCGACAGCGTGGACAGGCAGACTCTCTGGAAGTTGCTGAGAAACTACGGGTGCCAGAAAAGATCACCAAAATCATCAGGAACACTTACGAATGGATGACCTGCAGAGTGATCCATGGCCGCAAACCTACCGACGCCTTCCAAGTGCGACATGAGTGAGGCAAGGATGTTTGCTGTCACCTTTGCTGTTCCTGCTGGCCATTGACTGGATTATGAAGACGTCCATGGCCCAGAAGCGAAATGACATCCAGTGGACCCTCTGGACACAGCTGGACAACCTCAACTTTGCTGATGACCCGGCTCTTCTCTCCCACACCCAGCAACAGATGCAGGAAAAGACTTGCACTGTCGCGGACAATTCAGCAAGCCTGGGCCTCAACATCCACCGAGGGAAGAGTAAGGTCCTAAAGGTCAACGCAGCCGATGCAACCCCCATCACACTGGAAGCTGAAGCACTAGAAGAGGTGAAGAGCTTCACCTACCTTGGCAGCATCATGGATAAGCAGGGCAGGACAGACGCCGACGTAAGAGTACGGATAGATGTTGTCTTCTGGGTGTGAGCGAGCAAACTGGGGTGCAGGATGGGAAAGCCTTTTCTACGCTGTTTTCGCGCTCCGATAAGGAAGTGCTTATTGGTGCAGGGGTGCTCCGTGCGATTTTATTTTAATCATTAATGAAGTGTCTAAGGGCATTAATAGAATAAACAGCTGATTGTCTGTAAGGAATGTGTTTGGCCAATGTGCTTTGATCAATGAAATATTGTGTGCAGTGGTTAATTGATTTATGTCTGTGCAATGGTTGAGACCGGGGGTTTTATATGGTTTCTGTGTAGCTCAGACAGGGGAATGCCTCTGAAGAGAGAGGTCATGCCAATGGACCTTTGTAATAGGGCCTAGTTAGTATATGGGCATTGTCTCAGTGTTTTTTTCCTTTTTGCCACAGTGTTATGTTTGGTTTGTCTTTAGTGTCTGTATGTTTATAACCCTGCCAGTAGCCTAAAGTAAAATAAAAAGTCCTCAAATTGGTAACTGTTGTCTGCAGTTGCGCCTCATTCAGTCTTGACCACATCTCCGCTGGGGCACACTCCGTTACAAACCAAAACCTGTGGCAATGAACGGGACAGCAGCCTGTAGTTGAAGAGATCCTCCAAAGGTGCTGGGGATGGATTGGCCACACCCTCCTGCATCCAGCACAGCAAGGCAAGCTCTCACCTGGAACCCACAGGGGAAAATGAAAAGAGGCCGGCCAAGGAACACCTGGTGATGCGATCTGGAGGTGGACACCAAGAGAATGGGATTCACCTGGGGGCAGCTGGAGCAACTGGCCCAGGATCGAGATGCCTGGTGAACTCTTGTAGGCAGCCTATGCCCCACTAGGGACCACAGGCAAAAGTGAAGTGAAGTGTGAGTTGTTCAGACGATGTTGGCAAAGTAGCGGCTATCCTCCAAGTGGTGCCCGCTTAACTCTGCATCATTGGCTGCGTTTGAATATATCGAAGGATTGCGACAGTCTCACCTCAGTGCTCCTATGCAAGTGCAGAGGCTGTCACTGTGAGATGAGCCAAATGTGCATTTTCCGATTTGAAACACAATTGTGTATGAGTGGCTTCTTGCATGGTCATAGTTCAGAATGGGGTACACTGAGGCCTCTCTGTCCTGCATTACAGTAAGTCTGCCCTATTATAAACTCAAAAACAGTGCCTGTAGTTTGTGGTTGCCATACTCCATCACCCTCCATCCCCCATCCATGCCTCCCCCTTCACCCCCTCTCACCAGCCCATAACGATCACCATCACCATCCTTAAAGGAGAACTCTCACTCAAAGCCTAATGCCCAAGTACAGTTTTAGATGCTATTTTAGTCAATACACAAGAGTTATGATAAGTTCAAAATATTCTTCTCAATAAATCTATTTGTTGACTGGCCCATCAGTTAATAAAGCCTTACCCTGCGCCCACACTGGCAGTGACGACGAGCAACAAAGCAGCCTGAAGTCGTTCATTTTCAATGGTCGCTGGGCGATGCTGAGCGACACGGTGATTCGCATGGCCTGGCGACGTGATCGCCGCGATTTGGTGACGAAAAAAAGTTAAGCAAAGTTCAACTTTATGCAAATGAGCAGCGTAAGAGTCAAGCAACGGCCAATCAGGGCAGATGTGTTCCTCATATTCTTTCGCTGTGAAACATTTTCTTAAACTTTAGTTCCTATATTCGCATTTTAGTTTCCATAGCAGCGATTGCGAATGCTACTTTGCGGTCCATGGTGAAACGGTAGTGTTTGAAGCAAGATCACACTGTTTATAGGAAAATAAATTCCCTCCAAAACATATTTTTCAGCGGGAATGCATCTGATTTGTGGGTTCACACATATATTGGGTGATATATTAATAGGCCTGCCTTAAGAAAATACAAACATACAACTCCACGATGAATATAGCAAAGATGATGTAAATATAACATATAAATATAACATATAAATAAATGTAAAATATAATATATATTTAGAATATTTATTAGTGTATACATTTTTTTAAAAAATTGATCTCCTGTCAATACATTTGTAGCCCACTTCCTCAAAACTACGTTAGCAATGCCCACAAGCTGGCTGCAGCCAGCGACAGCAACGCAGCAACTTGGCGACTTACAGCGATAAAGTCACTGCCGGTGTGAGCGCAGAGTTACTCTGTTGTCCTTTGAGAAAGGGGAAACTAACCTCTGTAATCAGAGGGTGGAGACATCTCCTTCTTATGGAAGAACAAAGTGATACTGTCGTGTGTGTGTGTCTGTGTGTGTGTGTGTGCACACGTGCATGTGTGTTATGCATGTGTGTGTGTGTTTATATCCTGTATATACATGTGTCTGTGTGTGTGCATGGGTGTGTTATTCATGTATGTGTATGTGAGTGAGTGTGTGTTACATATGTGTGAATGTTTTTGTGTGTTATGCATGTGTGTAAGTGTATTTGTGTGTGATGTGTGCATCTGATTGAGTGCATATGTGTGTTGTGAACATGTGTGTATGTGATTGACTGTGTGTTGTGCATGTATGGAGTGGGGGGCTGCCCATGTTGTGTCTGTGTAGGAATGGCAGAGAGGGGGATGGTGGAAGGATGTGCAGAAACATCTGTGTATCACAGCTCCAGCCCTTTGAAGACACAGAAGAGGAGCCACAGCAGGTAGGAGCACAAGTGACTTCCATTTGGAGCTTTGCCTCACTTCCCAGATTCTAAATTCTGAGGTGTGAATTCTCACCTCATTGGTGTCACAAGCAAAAAAACAAAGGAATTCTATTTGAATAAACTTAGTGTGATACCTCACATGGTTTCCTTACACACTGTCAATATGTGAGACCAACCAGAAACTCACTAATCCCACCTAAAACCACTATTTTCTTGTTTTGGCACCAATTCCTTGCTTATATTTACTGATCATGGACAGAGAACATTAGATGATAGAGATAACTCACCCAAACACGCAATACAATAATACATCACAGTCCCTCATGGTGAACATTTTCTTTGCATCTTACAGAAATTACACAGCATGCGTCACTCACATTTGTAGAATAAATGACTGCGACAGACATGCCTGCCCATGCAGGAAACATGAGAGGCCAGCATAATAACACCAGTGCTGAACATATTTTAAAAGAATATCCAAAGATTTAAACACATTTAAGAGACTTTAGCCAAAGACATCACCTACATGTGGACACGGTGGGTGCTACTGACTCATCTACATGGCAGAATGATATTAGGAATGGACTGCATAACTCCAGCAGTCGGGCCTGTGAGTCACAGACAGACCTGCGAGAATGGGCCCAATTCAGCACACTTCATGATCTACTTTGCACAGACACAGTGATTATCAGCTGCACAGATATTCCCTACCCGACCATTATGTCCATGACCTTAAAGTGGAGATCATGATGATGTCAATAGGAGGGAGCTGGAGCTCTCACGTAAAAATTACAAAAATAAAAAACATGGCAGGCTGAATTGCATTATGGGAGCTCAAACCACAAGAAAGACCAAGAAAACATGGTAGGAGATTTAGGCTAATAGAGAAGACAAGGGGAAACGGGAGGACGTCTCATTGTTGGCCTTTTGTGACCCTCTGCCGTGCTGACGTTCTCTCACCATCACACCAACAGCCAATTATTAACAACATGGATGTTCTGTTCCCAGGAGCAGGTGATCATGGTTTTCCATGACCTCTCATTTTGGGGTGATAAATAGCTCCAGCCTGGGAACACAGTCACACCCATGGTCAAATGCCATTACCTCATCATTCTCTCCCTCTCAGAGGATAGCGCTTGTTTATAGTGTGTCTGTTAATTTTGTTGTTCTTTTAGTTCAGATATCACAGAAACTCCTGCTACTCTTACAACTTACATTTTCAACAGTACAGACTCATTTTGCTTGTAAGGTATTCACAAATCATTTTCATTTTAAAAGGCAAACAGGGCATTCTCTCAATGAATACTGAACCTGGGACAACTTTTGTCACATACATTTTATAAATCTTCCTTTAAAAGCAATCTGTGGCACATCCCACCAATTTGTTATTTCACTTTCATTTGCTAATGCATATTCAGGTTCTCCAAAGAAATTAACTATTTTTTAAATTAATTTTTAAATTAACATTAATTTTTATGATATTTCAAGCTCTCACTGATACATAAGTAACAATTAATAACAGCCTTTTGATCTTGTGATGTTTGTTCTAACACCTATAGAATAGGTATATGTAGATTAAAGAGATGGAAAGTGAGTACTGTAGGGGTAACTTGCTCCCCTGAGGTAAACAGCACTCCGCAGTAGTGTGGAAACATCAAGCAGGTGCATGCCATAGCAGTGGCACCCCTGCTGCAATGCCTCTCAGACGGTGTGCTGGGAACCTGCAGCTTTACCTTGATGCAGCACCTCATCTCAGGGAACTACAGCTTCAGCTTTTCACTGAATTCTGACCATTACATCTCTGCATTTAATTTGCTCTAAAGTGTTTGTGGGAGAAACATACAGAGGGAGGTGTGTAAAGACCTTTCTTCCACATTTGGCAATAACTTGTTGCCTCAATTAAGATTAATTAGTTATTAAGATATTTATTCCACACCAGAATTAACATAGGATTCATCGGAATAAAGTTTGTTACCCACCTCAAGTCATACAGGGTTGAATAGAAATGAATAGAAACTTCTGAGAACAATCTTCAGTTGTTTCATTCTGATAGAACAACCCATTTCTCTAACCTTTATGTGAAACGTAATTACTTGTCCAATTGCTGTTCTAATTGGGCAACATTTTTGCATTGTTTATTATCCAAGTGTATTGCATTTGGCTTGGTATATGTGCATGTGTGTTTTACCATCTGTATCAAAAAGATGCAATGATGACATTTCACTACTGGACGCTGAGGTTCTGTCAAAGGGCAGAGGTCGACAATTTTGTATTTGTGCTTTTTTGGGGTTAAATAATTGCCTCTTAGAATTGAAAAAATACCTGCAATAACCTTAGGCTTCCACTTGGTGGCAGGTTATCATTACATGTGTCTTTGGCTGCAGGGATCTACGCAGGCACTTAGATGCTGTGCCACATTTTCATTCTTCTTTCTTTCGTGGGTCTGTTTTTCCCCTAGCCGTATTGACACTGACATCATTATTTCCACAATGGACTGGAACAACCAAGTCACAAAAGCGAAGAACTCCACCTCGAAACAGTACTTTGTGCTGTTATGTCCTGTTCTGTTTCTCTCTTTCTCTCGCACACATCTGACTCCACAAGCACAAAGTGTGTGAAATATCACACAGTCCAAAAATGTGGAAATTTGAGGTGGGATCACACATGATTTCACTGTGTAGAAATGTGCTCTCCTATTTGTGATGGGGTGCGAGGAGATACCCTGTCCATGCAAAGAAACCAACCAATATGCCTTATTTGTTTTCCTAGTGGTTGTAAGCAAAAACCACGGCTGGGGTCTGTGCTCTTTCAGGGCAGGGTCAAAGAGGCCAGCACTGTGCTGCTACACTATTAGCAGAAGAACCAAAATAACTAGGAAAAAAGACCACTGTCTTATAGGGTCAGCAGGCTCTCTGGCAACAGCCTGGGCCACCATACCCCTTGAGCCCAGCTTGTCACTTAGCCACTTGCAGTAGCAGCCAAAAACAGAGGCTCTGCTGGGGACATCCTTTTAACAAACCTGTTAGACTGACCCCCCTCTCTGTGATTTAATCTGTCAGGGTGACAGGGAGATTACAGAGGTATGCATCTGCTCAGTCCTCTCTCTCACCAGCCACTCCGGAAACACCAGAAAAAAAGATTTGGCTTTCATGGCCCTACGAAGAGTCAACAGGCGGCTCACACTTTACCATGAATGTGAGGAGCCTCGCTGTGTTTGCCATTCACACTCTCCAGACATGCCTGTTTTTGTGCCACCCTTAGCACACGCTCCCAGCCTTGAGCACAGGGCAGTGCTCTCACGCGCATCAGGCTTCAGAAAAAAAATGTGGGATTATACACACAATGACAGACACCTTTCCTCAGTTTAGGCCCCCCTTCAAATTTCTGTCTTCTGTTGCTCTGAATTCTAAGAAAGCTACTTGCATTGCAACCTTCTGGAATACACTCACTGTTGTTGTGGAGATGCCAAGGATATGAAATGCTAGAATGTTTGTACTTAAAATGAAATAATTTGAGGAACTTGTAGATGACAGGACACACATAGTTTGCATCACAATTTACCAAAGGTCATTCAGATATCAGAACTAGGGGTGGAGCCGAATCCAAATACAGTATTCAGGTTTTTACGAATATTTATTTTGTACAAATATTTTTAAAATTATTTGTTTCGGGAAGAAAAAAAATCATGTCAAATAGCTGGTGTTCCTCATAACTGTGAGCGCGGTTGGTATTTGTACTCCGCCTGCTTGTGCTGGCATGACAGGAAGACAATAGGAGAGTGCAGGGGAGAGAGAGCACAGACTGAAAAGGAGCAGTGCAGCCTGATTAAAATATAGGCAAAACGTAGTACATTGCTACGCCACTATTTTGTTTTGATTTGGTTTTTTTGTTTGTATTTTTTTTTCTTTACCTTAACTGGTTTGCTGAGGTAGTTTATTATAACGTTACTTCTCTTTCGTTTTCCTGTGGGCCTGCAATATGTGAAGCAGAGCAGGGGCGCAGGAACCAGGGGGGACACGTCCCCCCCAAAATTTGTGTGGACTATTTGTGTCCCCCCCGACTAGTTCCCCAATAATACAGGCCTGTGGTAGGCTGTATAAATCAATTTCTCTCAATGAGTAAAACATTATTTGTAGTCATGTCACAACAACCGGCAAATTTAGAATAAAAGTTTAATTTGGAAACGGAATATCGTTCTCCCTGATCACGTTTTGTGAGCGCGCCACTTTTACTGACTGGATCATTATCAAAAAACACGCAAGCACAATCAACTTGAACCCAAACCTTAAACATGGACCCGCCCGCGGAAAAGAAAAAAAAACAGACATTAGATCGTTTTTTGGAGTAAAGACTACCGTAAGTATGGTAAATGATAGTGATAGGCGTGTGTGGATTTATTTAGAGACCAGTTTCACGTTAGCTTGGCTAGTTTCTGTACTGTTGAAACTACTGTGTACGTTAAATAAAATTTAATTTCAGGATGCGTCGAATTCATGTTAAACGACGACCGCAAGCACAGTAAACCCATTAAACAGGTTCTTATTTTCGAAGGTAACTCACGGCTCCCGCTCATTGACACAGCAGATTAACTGGGACGACACAGCTAGCTACAACAGTCGTTTAAAAAGCACTGGATTTGAGTTCAGGAGGTAACCAGCTTTGCAAATCAAGGACGTAGGAAGTATTCTGGGCTACTCGCCGCACGCTCGAATCGAATTCTCTATAACCTACTACTGAACAGTATTATGTTTGTCTATGTCGTAAATTTTCATATATAACGTTAGCTTGTTACTTATTTCGCTGATCGTTAATGAACAAGCTAACGTTAGCTTATTACTTATTTCGCTGATCGTTAATGAACAAGCTAATGTTATCTAGCCAGCTGTTTTGTCAGTGACATACTGCTGAGGTAAAGTTAGTATCAGCTAGCTAGCTAGTAATACCGGTGGGAGAATTATGTGCTTATGTAACCTGAACATTCAAAGTATCACAGCTCAGTAAGGTATGCTGACAACAAGGGACCAATTTCTGTATGTAGGCCTATTACCTGTATATATTATGTGTATATGATAGATATGTATATGTATATATTCAGATTCAGATTTCCTTTATTGTCATTTAATGCAATTTCTCCTATACCAACAGTGTACATACATTTAGAAAGAGAATTTAAAACAACATATATCTATATACAAAACACTCAGTTTTGTAAACATTTGGAGGGGAATAGCAGCATGTCTTTATGGTATATTTGGGGGGGAATCGCAGCATGTACTGTCAACAAATTATCTTTTTTGTCTGCCAGGTGCAGCGTGAAAAGGATTGAAAATATACTTAGTCTGTAAAAATGTTATGTACAATAAAATTGAACCTTCTTATTTCAAGCCATCCTGATATTGTTTCATTCTTCAGTCAAGATATATGCTCCTTTAAGGACTGGGATTATGTATATAGACATAAAATTCATAGCAAGTTGTGTTCCCCCCAACATCAAACTATCTCCTACGCCCTTGAAGCAGAGTTTGTTTTACCGGGAGGACGAGATTAGCCTACGTTAGCTCTGGCAGTGTAGTTACTAGCTAGTTCACCTGCACGCTGTGCTCACTGCTCAGCCTGTGTGTCACACGGTTGCAGATATCACACTGGAGAAATAGAGCGCTATTTACAGCCATTCTAGCAAAGTTCCTGTGCCACTATTTCAATTTAGAAGACAGACGCAGCGGAGCTTGTTTGACCAGGAGGAGATTAGGCTAGCGTTCGCCTGTTAGCCCTGTAAATTAGCCTATATTGTTGGCAGTGTAGAAGTAGGTCTACCTTTTGTGTGATTGTTTCGAATTGCATCTACACTTGACAAGGACTGAGATATTTCCATAGCCTGTCAGGCTACTCTCCTTTTTGCGGACAGCAAGATCTATAGTTAGCTCCATTGTTAGCTCCGTTGTCTACTAGTTATCTCCATTTCAATGGTGTTTATGGTTATACATGTTTATTGCTGGGTTTATGAAAACCACAAACCAATATTACATCTAGATGTTCGTAATTATTATAGTAGTTTATTGAAGAACACTTATATTAACACTTTAATATCCTAAAATTAGAAGTGTAATAAAAACAAAAACAGGATTGTTATGCCTATTTCCGCTTTTACTCAAATCCACATACAAATAATTTTGCTGCCCCAACAAATACAGATACACATACAAATACTGGGCTCTCTGCACATCCCTAATCAGAACTGTTGGAAAGTCATGTCTTTTTGTTGAAACTGTAGCAGGCTTTATGTACATCGCTATCCTGTGCCAGAGAACCTTCAGCCACACTGCTGTTGGTCTCAGGCCAAGTGAAAAAACTAAGATTGTTCTCAGCCTGATGCCTAGTGGCATTAATTCTGCTCACTTGTGCACTACATCAAAGGAGACCCAAGGCTGCACTGTGCTACATCAGTATCGCGTTCAGTCCTGCGGCAACAACAGAGACACCTCCATTGCTCCTTTCCCTTTGAATTTAACGTGATTCTAGTAAAACTGAGTTCCTGTTCCTGAGAAACAGCTTCAGCGTGGGGCTCAAGACTTCATGTTGAAAAATATTTCTCAATTCTGCTCCCTTGCTGCTCGGCACACTTCGATTTGAGCTACAATTCGAGAATGTTCTAAATAAATTATATGGGTCTGGCTGTAGGCTACAGAAACAGCCTAGAAAAATGACTTGCCTGAAAGACGCATTCAGAGATTTTGTAGAATCCCTTTCACTTTGCAACAGTGAAAACAAAACCCAGGAATCAACCCAACAACAAGCAAACAGCATGCTCAGCTTAACCCTTTCAGCAGTCGCACAGGCACCTGCTTTTAAGTAAAGCCTTAAAACAAACAGTTATACAGTTATACAATGAATTACAGTTAACCAGTTTCAATTTTAATTTGACTGAATGAGCTCTGTTACTGATAAAATTGAAAATGAAAAAACTATTCAGCATCTTCTAAGAAACATACAACTCACTGACCGTAAAAAACATTACAGACATTCTTAAAGTCAGTACAGTGCCAACAGAGAGGGGTCAAGGTTAAACCTTCACACCACCCCACACTTCCTTGGCATGCTAATGACCAAAGTCCAGAGGCATTCCTGCATTTTTGCATCTTATGTGGTGCTTCCAACAGTCCAGAATTTTTAAAGGTTCTCAGAATTTTGCTCATGTACCATTGTTTCAGATTTGCTCCTCTGGCATTCAGTAGGATTTCAGTCATGTGATTGCAGTGAACAATCTGTCCAACACCTCTGTCCCCTGTTTGTGACAGTGTTCTTATCCAGACAAATTATCTACCTACACTCATCTCAGGGAAGCCTTCAAACCGAGTAAAAAAAGCACAGTGAAACAGAAGAGTATATCGGAATTATACCTGACCAATTCCTGGGTTCAAGCGGTTATAACGTTGTAGTTCTGTCAAAAATGGCTTGATTTCTTTAGCCCCACCAAGTGGGCAGTGGGACACATCACAAGCAACCTGAGCACATCTGGACTGTCTGAGGCATGTGATTTGTGTTGGGAGCTAGGCTTTGAAAAAATAACAATTTTGAATTTAAAGGCGCACCAGACTGGACTAGCAAGACATTAGCCCTACGGGAACAAGCTTTTTCATATGCCGCAGTTATTTGGACAGCTGCTTAGTATGGGCCATTAACCCTCCTATTGCCTTAAGAAATACTAACACCTGTTACCTTTGGGTCACTATGACCCGGGGTCCAATTTACCTCATAACTCAACTAAACCTTTGAATACAAATGTGAAATTTGGCACAATGTTACAGCTATAAGTGTAGAATACAACCAAATCGTCATTAAACAACATAACCTGTTTTGTTAAGTCTCTAGCACCCCCCAAAGGTCCCATGCACTGCAAAAGCATGAAAAATGTTTTGGATATAGGTAAAATTGTCATAAAATTCCCCAAAATACAACTCTTAGCCTCTTAAGATGTAACAGATTCTGATATTTATGAACTGAAACTGTCTCAACATAAATTAAGTCTATAGGGCCCCCTTTTGAAGTAGCTGACTATAACATCTGAATGTTCAAATTTTGTAAGAGAAAGAAGATAAAGCTATAAACTTATGAATGCCAATGAAACTATCTACAGACATATTTAAACTAAGTCAAGGAGGTTGTGGTTCTGTAATATTACCATGAACACATCGAAACTGCCCAATGGAAGCGTGTGAATTGGAATTTCCTCTTTTTTTTTTCTTCAACCAAGACAAGTTGATTTCAAGACTGATTACAAAATCTTTGAGTTACTGCTCTTTCCAACATCCATATAATCCAAACATACACCAATTCAAATGAATAATAGACAAAAAAGAGCTGGTCTTAGTCTAATCTCTCACCCTTGGCCTTCCTGTTATGGTTGGACCTCATTGGTACACGATTGGTACATCAGTATAGCTCAAATGATCACTGAGACACTCAAGCTACCCCACCTTGACAAGGTGCTTGCTCTGTATTGGGGTAGATATGGGTAGGTAGGGTAAAGGGATAGTTTGGTAAAGTTTGGGGAGGGGGGGTTTATTGTTTTTTTTTTTTTTGTTTTGTTTTTTTTTTTTAGTTTTTTTTTTTTACATGCAGTCCCTTCTTATTACACAGTGTGTTGACAGTGTGTAGAAAAATCATGAGATGTTATCTCAAACACATGACTGGCAAAAGTTGTGAACATGTGTTTACATGTTGCTTGCATCTCTGGCAGATCATTGGGGTTTTATTATCAGACCCTGAGCAAAGATGACATCGCGCACGTTTTGGGGCTGGTGTCGGCACTAGCTTTGGTGTTTGGGCACATCTTTTTTTTGCCTGAATCACCAGCAATGCCGATGTTACATTACGTGGAATGCGCTCCCTCTGTGCCATGACAGGTGCCACAAGATCTTTCCCTAACTGTTCAAGGAAAGGTCTACGCTTATGCAAGGTCAGCTTCTGTGCTGCTAATAGTTGATCATGTATAAAATGTCAAGTCAATCATTAGAAGTCAGGGGACATCAGTGGTTTTGATACAGTAAGGAATACAGTATGGAAAAACATGGAAATTGTGTACTGCTAGCAATCTAGCATGCTAAACTAGCATGCATGCTAATATCTTTGAAATGGGCCTAGTACCAGGTATTTATGAGTATGAGGAAATTCTTGATGAGTTTGTGGCACTCTGAGTTAGAAAGAGCTGCTCATAAAGATAGTTCAACATCAAAAGTTATCTCGGGTCATATTGACAATAGACAATAGGCATTACTTTTTTTGTGGCAGCTACACTGAAAATGATTTTTTTTTTAATTGCCAAATTTCCATTTTTGAGGTCATTTTAGGAAGTTACATAGGAGGCCATGTACTTAAATTAATGTTTTATATCATTTTCTTAGGTTTGAGTATGATTTCAGGTCACTATGGCCCCAGGACAATAGGAGGGTTAAGGTTAACAGGCCATGTACAGGTATTAAATTCATATTAAAACAGACGCACGCAACATTTAAAAATGCCAACAAGTTGATAATCTTAAAATAATAATTACAGATTGATGCATTCCAGAGCCAAAGTTTTGCGTTTCCGGTTCTAGTTTGCACCATCCAGTGAAATCTTGACCAATACAGTATATGGCAATTCAGTTTGGCAGTTTCTCCAAATATCTGACACGTTCTGACGATTTCTACCAATGAAACAGTTTTCACAAACCATTTTCCCATTGAAATGTTGCACGTTAACCATACCGTACTAAACAATCCTGTTGATTTTACGCACGAATACCGTAAAATATATTAAAATTAAATAAATCCCTATTTAGCCTACATCATCTGTGATCAAGATGCTGCTCGTGATCGTGCTTGTATTGCCTCAGCACTTTTGAGCGCAGCAGGCTTTATGTTCGCAGTTTTGAGCGATTAGAATTAGTCATCAGTGTAAAGTTGCGAGCAGAAGAAGGCTGGCAGAGAGAAGACGTGGATTACAAATCGCTGGGTTAAGGAACAGAGAGGATTTATACAGACGGAATTATTTCTCCGCAAATGATGAGATATTGTGCATTAATTTACAGGCTCATGACTGCCAACAAATTAGGCAAAAAATAACTCCCTAAATGTGATGTCTCTCGTACAGCGATTTGGTTAAGGGAAGTATCCAACATGGTATTTTGAAAGGCATTTAATTTATACAAAAATAACGCCGTAGTAACATCAGGACATTGCATTATAGATATAAATTCTGGATGGTTCAGAACTGATTTTGCATCAGTAGGGCAGATTAATAACTATTACAAATATGAGTAACATAGTTTTGATTGAACTCTACGGACAATTTTGTAAATAGCTAAGAAAAGCATATAAACTAGGGAAAAAAACGTAATTTGAGATCATTTATTGTGGAAATAAATTAATGAGTGATTCAAAAGACACGGGTGTGGATAAAACACTTAAAAACTTCACTCTGCCCTGTATTTTTTAGCTGCTTTGGGAGGATTTGCTAGAAAAACAATACGTGTTTATTCTGAGTAACATTATATGTAACACAGGCACAAGGACTCTACACAAAACACATCTGTGTATTTAAATATGACAATGCACAGACCTCTTCCTAATGTTCCCCAACCAACGAGTGTCTCTGACAAAGGAGAAACACTGTACTAACTTGTTTTTCAGGGAGTTTGTCAGAAAAAGTTTAGAGGTTTACGCCAACATGGCTACAAATAAACCTCTTGAATTAAGTTCGCAATTTCCAAAAACAAAATGGAATGCAATGCAAGCGCTAGCACATGCAAAATGCCGCGTTGTTAGCCGTTCCCAACATTATTGGAACGGTGGTTCGTATCATTTACGTCAGCGTATACTCAGCGCATTCGACTCTGATTTGGTCAAATGCGTCACATGCAGGATGTATGCCAATCACAGTCCTGTACGTTGAGGTGCAGTTGAATAAATCTCTCTTTGCCATTGGAGGGAGTGACGTCATGTACCAACCCGCTGTACAGGAGCTGGAACTCATCCTCCGCTCAATCTGTAACCACCAGCAACAGAGGCGGTGGGGTGGCGAAGGGAGACGCGTGTTAATTTATTTTATTTTATTTTTTTTTGCACCGAATGGTATTACCAGCTGTCGCAGAGGGCACAAATACAAACAGAGAAAACGTTTTCCTCCTCCCAAACGTGTAGTTTGGCCCCATATCTGACCACCCAGATTATTTCTTCTTTATTTATTTCTTTATTTGTAACTGTGGCGAGCTAGCAAAGCAGCGATCCGATGATCAATACACTGGCTACATGATTGGCGTACATCAAAACAACGCGTAGCCACACAGGGCTGAAATCCTTGTTTTTTTTCTTTTAAAATATAACCATTTTATTATCAGGAGAACACAGGATTTACATCGTGTATTGAGTGCGTATTGGAGGGCGCGCACACAGAAGAACATTGGGTTACCGAGCAGCTGCTGGACTGGACTATAGACGCGGTCCAGTGGTGTGGAGTTCTAATTGTTTTTTGCCTTTTCATTTGTTTAATCAGTATCAATAATATTTACTTCCATAACAAACATGATAGCTACTGGATTGTTTTTCCTGGGATTTTTGCACTGTTTGGAGGTTATCGCTCCAGCTAGAGCCATTGTTGGTAAGCAACCCTGATTTATTTCGTCTAGCTTCTTGGAAGTGACTTTTTCCTCTTTTGTCTTATTTTTAATTATATTTTTGAACCGCATTGAAAGCAAAGTAAATCTAGATATCGAATCGGTCTGATCTCGCTGTACTATAATGCAAGCCACTTGTTCATGAAATTAAAATTTGATATGCTAACTAGCAAGGTACCTAACAACGCAGTCATTGGGAAGACAAATGGTTTAATGTAACGAAATTCGTCGTTACATTTTCCCATTCATGATTTAATGGCTCTGAATAATCGTTTCTCTCTATGTAGCAATTGCTGTGCTGTTTGAGTTGCTTAAGGATTTTTGCACAATAAGTATGAATGCATCATAGCCATATATGTGAATGTGGTGCCTCAAATATGTAAACAGTGAATTTTTAATTACTTGTTAATTTACCATTCTGTGAGAGAGGAGAGCATATCTCTTCACATAATGTTGCACGTTTCCCAGATCACAGTGTGGATTCACAGAATGACGGTTCGTCGTTCTGAGATGTTTCCTCGCTTTCGTTGATGTTGGCGTTAAGTATTTTCCGTGGATCTACTTGTCAGGATACAGTACGAGTCTGTGCATAAAACGGTGTAATGGAACGGCCTGCTCCTTGACGGCGGCTAGCCGCTGTCCTTCGCTTTCATTTGATCAATGGCCCATTCTTTGACATGCCTGTGTCACCGTTCATTGTTCGACTCCGAACTGGAAAGAAACATATATTACTTGTTTCAAAATATCAAGATGCATTATAGCAGTTATATTTTGTTCCCTCATGCCAGTATGGAATCTCGACTGTCAGCGTGGCCAAATCGTCGAAGTGATGAGGCGGACATTAGCGGTATCTATGAGAAATGTGTTTTCTAGTGAATTTCCGCAATCCATGGACTCCCCAGAAAGAGTGCATGTCAGTGAGCTGTTTACTTTATCATTGGCACGATTTTCGGGGTTACTTTTGTAAATAAATCTGCTTGACAAGGAAGTTGCAATTGCATTTGACGTTGTCTGAGTACGCCGACTGTAAGACGGCATGTGTGCGTAGCCCGTAGTCCTTCTATAGTCCCCTCTCAATTCACTTGCCCCTCTAAAATCTCACAATCTGGCGAGCAAAAGAGGAGTTCACAGGAGACGCCACTTGCCCGGATGAAATGGCCTCCATTTGTTTAACTGAAACGAAAGGCTAAAAAACAGAGCGGCACATTATATAAATCTGATGAAAAATCGGTGTCAGCAAATGGTTTACACAGTGCGCTTTGCATCTTTTGCACAACCAATATCTACTTATTTACTTGCAACAAGTGTCTTTTCACGTGACACAGAGGCGACCCCTCCACAGCAATTGTTGTAAAGCACATGTGCCAGGCGACCGACCACAGCAAACTAATGTCGTTCATTTCGGACGTCGCAAATGCAAACTTCTGGAAACAATTATGCACGCACCTCGCAGGGAACGTTCTGTTAAAAATGAAAAGGGCGTATGCATTGAAGTGTCATATTCTTGGTTATAAGCTTCGGTCTGCGAGTCAAAAAATTTGCTCGTTCCTCTGTTATGATGAATAAAAACGTTGAATTCCTAAAAAAAAGTCTGTCTATGGCTAGTAATTGAATTATAGTGTCAGTTGACCCCACCGTACTTTGTCTGCCCACACCACGGTATAAATGTCTGGTGAAACGCTTTTTGGTTTAATTTCGCACTTAGTGAAAAGGCAGGGAATATTTTTTATTTCCCTCCTCCCATTTCAGATTCATGAGTTCTGCTCAACATTGGGGAAAAGTGGAGCCTGTGCCCTTTTGAGATTAAGACGTAAATAAGAGTCTACACTCAATAATACTATTCAACGTATTAACTTTTCTTATTCCAGAAAAGTAAGATGACTGAAGGATGTGACTCTATTCCCTTGTATATTGTAGCGCTAGTGACATAGATGACACTAAAGTGGATGACACTAAAAATGACACTTTGTTAGAAAACTAAGATGATGGAAGGATGTGACTGTATTCCCTTGTGTACCTTTAGTGTGTTATATATATATATATATATATATATATATATATATATATATATATATATATATGTATATATATACAGTATAGATGACACTAATATATATAGCAGTATAGATGACACTAAAGCGGATCGCTAAGGGAACACGTTTGTTCCCACCGGATTCAGTAGACTGGTCAGAAGCACTTATTTTAAAACTTGATCAGTACCCACTGGAAATGTTTGCCAAAATATCCTGTTTTATGTGCGCTACATACATCACTTATCCCGTCGGTTAAAAAGGGCTTGTTTTAGGTATTACTCCTGTTGTTTTGCGATGTCGTCAACCGCTACCCATTACCCTCTTCTTGAAACACAGAGGTCATTTTGAAAACACTGAAAGCAGTTTCAGTTCAAAATGTCCGTGCAGTGGCTTTTACCTACGGTGAATTAAAATGACTCTTTGGAGAGACAGTACTGGCATGACATAAGAAAGGTAATATGAACATGTGTGTACCTAGGTGATTCATTTTAATGAGTGCTCATGTTTTTGCACCTAACAGGGACAGGGACTAGCCTATATAAATATCAACATATAAATATCAAAAGTCTTAGGCCACCCACTTCCTGATATTAATTGGGCATAAATGCTCTTTGTTGACAGGAGGAAAATGCTACTAATTGCCCAAGATGTTGTTGTGAGGATAGTTAATTAGGGACCTTGCAGGAAAACAAGCCAAAAGTATTCACTTGCCGTGTATTTTTGTACATGTGCTTTTTGTATGAGAATTCAATGGCCACAGCAAATGATTAATCAGTGGGGGCTCTTGTCACAGACTTGAAATCCAGTTGATTCATTTGGTGTGTCAGTCTGCAATGCTGATGTGAACCAACCTAAACAATATCTAGTACTGTTTATTATTAACATTGATTCCAATTGTCTGCTCTTTTCTTTGTTGGATAAAATATTCACCTTAAGGCTTTTTAGCTGAGCAGAAACACAGGTTCATGTACATTGAGGTGAGTATCAAGCCCTGCCTCCCGCACTTCTGTGGTCATGAAATACTGCCCTCCATCTGAAGTGTTGTGTCCTTTATTAATAACTGAAAGAATCTTCTCTTATGTCACCTTGGTTTGTTATAAGATCAGTCATATTTATACCTGAGCCATTAGAATTGTCTGAAATATATCTCCAGATGAGGTTCACTCATGTTGCAAATGTTTACAAAAATCAACCCATTCTGAAACAGAGCTGAACATCATAATTAAGTGTGGCTTCCACATGGTGTGCTTTAGTGGTGACTGTATGACAGGGCATTACCACTGAGAGGAAAGGGCAGCACATGGATGCTTCAGTTTCTGTGTACCCTCCCTTATGTGTTTGTTTAGTGTCATGCTCACCTGGGTCACCCTACAGTCATGTCTGCTCCTGCCTTTAAGTGAGCTGTGGGCAGAGGTAGCAGGCTGCATCCTTGCTTTGCAACAGTAGTGTTGATGCAAAAAACTCAGAGGATGAACAGAGGGGAGGACAGAGCATGCCGCCATTGCTGGGGGCAGCAAACAGCCAAGGCTGGATACAAATGTTTTGGTGCCTCTTTGACTAGGAGCAGAGAGAACTCAAGATACAAAACAGTCTTGGGAAAGAGTGCATACACGCTAGGGGTGTGTATTGGCAAGAATCTGGCGATACGACACGTATCACGATACAGGGGTTACGATTAATATATTGTGATATATTGCAATACTGTAAGCAAGGCGATATATTGCGATTTTTTAAATCTAATTTTAGGAAAACTGTCATAGTATAAGTATTTGAGTATTTGATTTTGACATGGCACATTTTGCAAACGGCAAGGCTCTTGTCGATCTCCTTAGTGCCTTCTTTATTTTAGAAGCCAAAATGAGCCCACATTTCAGCTCTGTACGCCACGGGAGCCGGTCTAGCTCTTTCGCATTCAGCCATCGCCGGTAACGTTACTAGTCAGCTAGGTTTGCTAATGCTAACGTAAGCAGCGCGCCCTTGCGCTACTTCCTGTCTCAGTTTACTCAATGTTACATTGGAGTCAAACGGCTGAAGATAGATTACAACACTGATATCTAGCAGTCTGGGGTTTAAACACAACACATTTTATGAGCCTGAAATGTTTTTGTTTTTTTGTTTTTTTTTTTGGGGGGGGGTTAGCTTTAATTCAAAATTGTAAAACAAAAAAAACACACATTAACACAATTTTGTATTACCGTGCTCAAATTAAAAGTGCTTCCTTTTTTTCTTTAATGCTATTAAAAATGAAAAGTGCAACTTAAATAAAAGTTGGTTGAGTAGCAAGATGCTGTGTTACAACTTTGTCCAAGAATCGAATCATAGAATCGGACCAATACATTGAAAATTCTGTCCATGTTGCGGTTTGTGGACTCGTCAACGTTCTGTGAAAACATCTGACAGCTTGTGCGATAAACAGGGGCGTCGGACTGCAGGTAATGGTGGACCTGACTAACCAGGGCCCTGCCTGGATGGGGGGCCCTCCAAAAGCCTCGGAAATCAATTGTTTTGGTTTCTAATTTTGCTAATTTCGATACTTTCTGTTAATATAGAAATAAATGACAACTAACGCGATAAGTTCTGCTTATCTGCCTGTTGTTTCCTTTATCTGCCTGCTTCCTGTCGCCACGCCCCCGCCTCAAAAGCAAAGGTGGTTTGATCCTCCGGTGCGCAAATCTATCGTGTAAATAATGTGGCTAAAGAGAGCAGTCAGTAGCTTTCGCCAATTCTGAAACCAGTATCAAAATCAGGATTTCAGAAGCGTAAGGAGCGCAGAGAGCAAGAGAGAGAAAGCTAAAAGAGGGCAGGCAACTGCGGACGAGTTTCTGTCAGAAAACAGTTGAGCCTAAAGTGCCAAACAGTAAATATGTCGCAGTGACGTAAGCTATCTTGCGAACAAGCGATTAGCTAGTTAGCAGTCATTCATAACAAGCACAACTTGATAAAGAAGCAGGATTTGATTCAATGCAGCTAGTAAGCATTTTATTAATAGTTAATGTAACAGACAGTGTTTTTGTGATCATAACCCAGCGAAGTTAGCCTCAGCCCAGCAGCTAACCTGTAAAATACACTGTTAGTTCCAGGAGCAGCTGCAGAGGGAGAAAGATAGGGATGGTAAGAGTCACCGATTCGCATCGGTGCACCAGCATAAAAGTTCATGATGCGATTGCCCCGATTAAAAAAGTGTGCACCGGATACAATTTGGGATGAACTCGGGAAGCATCGTTTCTAACATCTTTGAATCGGTAAAATCCGATTTATTTATATATAATTATTAGTAGAGGCCCTATGCCTTTATTATTTAGAAATGTGACTAATAATTTTACATTTAGATTCCTCCTCTACAAACTGTTTCTCAAGCGCGCTCTCTCATCTCCACTACTGTCAGTGGCCAAGTCTCTCGGCCAAGTCTCGCGCGGGTTGGAGGCGTGTCCAGGCGAGTTACAGATTATCATGGAGGAGGAAGAGCTACACGTTCCACCGAATTGCTACAAATCAAATGTTTTGCGACACTTCAGATTTTTCAAGAGAGACAGACAATTTGACAAGACGCACGCAATTTGCAAAATATGCCGTGCCGCTATAAAGTAGACAGACAGCACGAATAAAATCGAACTATCTGTACTATATTGAATTTCATAGCATCATATTCTTTTGCATCGCATCGTATCGCGTTGAATCGCATTGTGTTGAATCAGATCGTGTCGAATCGCACTGCATCGCAATAGGGGTGAATCATATCGTATCGCATTAGTAGTTGCTTCACATGTATCTTTAATGTATCGGATCGTTGGCAATGCATCGAGATGTGTATCGCATCGGCCTCAGTGATGGAGATGCACATCCTTGGAGGAAGAGCAGGCACCTCTTCATGTTCTGATGTAGCTGAAGACATGAGACAAGGTGAGCTCAGCAAAGTAGCTAACAGGTGGTCTTCCAAGCAACCACTTACTGGGCAGTTTCAGTGAAAATGACAGTAAATATATTCAAATTAAATAACCTTCCAAGGTAGATGTTAGAGTGTATCACAAAGATGAAAAGCTAATATAAATTTGTCTATTTATGCTTGTAGAGGAGTCTGTTAGTGTAATGGAGAGAGGCATGGAAAGAGCATCTCAGACAGAGTGGCTCTACAGAGAGTGAGCTGTTTATATTGTACACTCTTTTGAATTCCTCTCTGAATTACATTGTTTCGAACAGAGACTAAGGTTGAGTCTAATCCTCATTGATATATGATTCAAAGCACACTTACCTTATTGATTGTCAGCTGTTTAAGCCTTAAATGCATACCAACCAACCTAATAATTAAATATAACACAATAAATACATTATATGTTTTTTCCGTCCCTTTATTTTCTTGGGAGGGGGATGGGGCGGGGGGGCCCGGGCACACTACTGTGTCCGGGGCCCAAAACTTGGTGCTACGCCCCTGGCAATACACATTGCTTAATGTGACAGGCAATGTCGTGAGTGGATATCTAGCTGGCCTGTGTATTTGACATGCTAAGTCTGGAGAGTGCAGTTCTGTCCTGTGATGTTTTGCACAGGTCAACTAGCGCTGGCGCTATCCTGAAAGACAGGTCAAGTTCCGCTATAAATGCAGACTTTACGATTGCACACGCGGAAATTTGTGTTATTGCGAACGCTACAGCATGAGATTGTTTAATGAATGGCAATTTGAATAATTGTGGCGAGTGGCAAGTAATCCCAAAGCTTTCTCTTAAATGTTTCGCGTTATAGCTTTCTTGTGTTGCAAAATTCAAATTACAAAACGGAGCTCAATTTAGTTAAATCTATTTAAATTACTGAGAATAAACTTTTAGGTTAGCTTGAGTGCAATGAACAATAACGTTTAGAACACAGACCTCACAAAAGCTGTGATGTGTCATGAGCATTTAACGTAATTTAAATTGATAAATGCCATCCTTGTTAATTAAGCAATCTCACGTTGTAGCTTTCACAGGCACACAAACTACAGACAATCTATTCTATTTATTCTAATTATGCCATTGGTGGCGATTATTCTGTGAATGATTTGTTTTATTGTTAAAGAGGATAAAGGGGAACAGGTTGAAAGTAATTATAGATTTAAGGGTAATGTTCGGGCTTCCCCTGTTTCCAGCTCACCCGCCGCCACTGCAATATACGCCAAACGTTTGTCCGTCATTACCGTTTTCATCTAACCAAACCATTTATTTTTCACCCCCCGTTCTATTGTGCTTGTGTCTGCGCCAACCTTCACAAGTTTCGCTTCCATGCTCTATCTATTTGAATGCATGCTAGCCTATTGTGCATTACTCAACTGATACAGTCCCCGCAAGCAAATAGCCTACTTCCTTGCACCGCCTCACAGAAAGTTGAATCTAGTTGCCGATTGGATAGGAACAGTGCTCTCGTGCCAGTACGTCGCCTAAACAGGCTACCATTGGTTAAAACTCATCCAAAAAACACCACATCAGTGATTGTTTTTAATAAAATTGCGTTCTGGTCTGGTATTATCAGAGCCGTTATACGCTAGTAATAATTTATTACCTGATCGAAAATCTCTGCACGCCGGATTTCCGGCTTGGGGCCAGAGATCTTTAATCCATGCAAAATGAACCACTGTCTGCCACGAATCTTTGCATGTAAACTATTAACTGAAAATTGATAGTGTTTTTGAGAATCGATACAGTATCACAAAACATAATATCACGATACTCAAGTGTATCGATATTTTCTTACACCCCTAATACACGCACACACACACACACACACACACACACACACACACACACACACACACACACACACTAGCCTGGTTCCACCTCTTTAGTGGGAAAAAGGTCAACCATTCAACTATACCTTAAACTCTTCAGCAGGCCCTAATAACTCCTCCCATCTGCACTGCGTTTCAGAGAACCGCAATGTGTATTCCAGCTGTAAGCCCTGAGGAAAAGGAACTCCCAACCAACACAGATTAGTCTAGGACAAACTTGGAACATCTGGCTTCTGCATCCACATGACAAACTAACAACCCTCAAACTACCCTCTTCCTCATCTCCAGAAACAATGTCAGTTCTGCTTTCACAATTACTCTGTGTAGCTCTCCATTTGAGTCCTTTTGACATTTGTGTGATAAGCTGAACCAAAATGCAGTTATTGCCATCTTGTATTGACCCTATAGATCTTGCAGTCAGTACTTTGACTCTGGTGCATTAACATTGCACTGGTTCACTATTCGGGGCTGTCGTCCTCCCCCCCTTCCCGTGGTAATGAGTCAAAGAAATAATTGTTTCTTAAGCCTGAGAAACTCAAGCTGCATTTCCACTGACTGTTGACTGTAGGTCAACCATAAATGAGGGTAGCCAAAGGTATTTTGGCTCAAAAACCAGGCCAGCAGAATTTTGGCCTGTCCCAGATTCCGTACTTGGTTTGCCCCAATCCCAAGCAAGGTAAGTAGAAACAAGTGTGTTTATGCTATGTAAAATATCTTTGCCAGACATATCTTTTTAAATACCTACTCTTGCTCACATCAGAAAGTGAACCTTAGCTTCATACCATTTGTCAAATCCACATATAGTACAATTGGCATCATTCATAATAATTTTTCATTTTGGTCCCTCCAGAGCAGGAATGACAAAAGCCCAATCATCTGGATTTCTTCCTCCACAGTAATTCAACAGCAAATTCACACACATGAGGAGTGAATGTATTTACAACATAGGTGGGTGTAGGTGGTACCAGACCAGCCCAACTTTAAAGCTCAGCTTGAGCTGTAGGTGGGACTCCCAATTATGTCAAACCATCATATTGGGTAATATAAAAATGACACACACATACATGTAACCATGGCACAGTCAATATACGGTATAAAATAAGAAAATAAATCAGTATTTTATGGTTATTTAGTCTGTTTATATTTTAGAAACCTTCCTCCATAGAACATGTGGCCCCAATAACAATCCGTTTTTCTCCTCTTTCAGTTAGTAGTTACTTTGTCCTGCCTGACATTGTCTCCTCTTGCTTGATTATTAAAGTTGAATATTTTTCCTTCATTAGTGGTGATCAAAAATAAAGAAGGTTAGATGGTGCCATGTATAGTCCTCCCCTCCTGTTCAGAGGTGCCAGGTAATAAACTTGGTGCCAACCACAGCTGTGTCCTGGAACAGAGAGTATTTGTGTGCATGTGTACTCTGCAGAGGAGTAGTGAACATGGCATATTAGTCACACGGTGTGTCTGTGCAGGCTTTATGGATTAGGGGAATGGGAAGATAGGTTGTGCAGGTGAAGGCTTAAAGTTGACTGAAGTCTGTTGGTGGCTCCAGGATGTGTTCACGATAGAGCTATAAGATGAGGCAGGGGCTGAATCCTGAACATTTTTGCACAAGGGAGAGCATGGCTCTCTTTTATCGTGAGCTAAAGTGAAAATGTGTTCTGATCACCTGACACCTTGTTCAAACCAACAGATACTTCTGAGAAGCTTAATTTGACAAGCCAGTATGAATGTGGGGTTTGAAATGTGCAAAACCAGGCACTACGAATCTGGCAGTACCTCTTCCTGATTAGATTCTGAACTCTCTGCAGAATTTCAACCACAACAGTTTGTTGTATCCATGAGGTATTTTAATTTAAATAACAATAAAATGTTTTTGGAGTATGCAGCATTTCCATAGAAAGGTTACAGAAAACACTGCTGTATTGTGGGTTAGCCAGCTATCCTATCAGACGTGAGAGTGCAGGTTCTGTGGTACGTTGAAATGTTTGACTTTGTCTCTGTATTGCTCTGTACCAGCTTGCCAGCCTGTAAAAAATATAAATATTGCAAGGAGCTGTCTCTTATTGCTTCCATTTTGTGGAGAAATGTTGGTGTGACATTGCAATACTCATACAGGCACATTTTATGAGCCCTGTGGGAGATAAGGAATTAAGGAGTAGGGGTGGTTCAACACACTGTGCGCTCAATACCAACCTGCCAGAATGTCAGGTATACATCAGGTATTAATAATAATAAACACATATTTTTTATATGGTGGCATTCTCAAACTCAAGGTCACTTTTATAAATCTTGGGCAACTATTCTCTTCAGTTACACTAACCACTGATCTTTAAACATGCCAATAACTTGCACTCTGAAATCATTATCCTCAGTACAATTATTACAGCTGCTACCTCTGCATGTGCGTCTGCTTCACTGGTGTGGCCTACCCTTTCAGCTGTGCGTGACCAGCAGGAAAATAATATGCGAGGACTTCAGCGTAAAAGATTTCACAGAGCACTTTCTGATTTCATCTGTACAGAGCAGGTGGTTGTGCATATGGTTGAGAAATTTGGGTTTAGCAAGCAAGTTCTAGAGCCAGTCAACACAAAATATGAGTGGTGTGTTCATGCAAAACTGGTAATGTTATTGTAGTGTAGAATTCTTGGATGGTGATGGCTCTGAGTCGGACGTAGAATGGGCCATCTGTGGTACGGTTGAAAAGACTGCAGTGGCTTAAGCATGTGCACAGGGATTTTACATAGAGAAGATTGTCATGAAAGCTGTTTTTGAAAAGGACGGTGAAGAGGAGAGACGTGGTGGTAATCTCACCGGAATGTTCCTTTTTTGCATCAGCACTTACAACCCCCCCCCCCGGCTGCAGATGGGAAGGTAATCTCCCCTCCACTGGAGGTAGGGAGGGGAAGGAGCAGAAGTGGAGTGCAGCACCAGGGCAAGGGTTACGGAGCTCGCTAACAGTGCACAGCAGTGTCCTGTGCGACCGCCTTCCCTCACACCACGGAGCAACATCTGGATGGAGGAAGGCCATTAATCCAGGAAGTGTGCGCAAGAGGTGGAGGAGCGGGTCCATTCCACTTTGGATGACGTTCGCAAACTTGTGCTGAGTGGGGGGTGATGTGTTCGGCCAGATGTTAGTGTGAAGAACAAGGAAGGAGGGCAGGGACCCTGATGGGGCTGGCAGAAGACCTGTGCTCCTTTCAGGGCCTGCCATGTGTGGAGGGGAGGGGAGGAGTGGGTGGAGGCAGGATGCCAGGGATCGGAGCTCCACACCCAGAGGGTAGACTGGTCAGAAGAGAGGGGATGGAAACAGTGAGGTCAGAGAGCCATAGCTTTGACATTAGTCAGCTGCCATTTGCACTGTGTGTGTGTGTTTGCCTGCACGCATATGTGTGTGCACGTGACTGTGTGTGCCTGTGTGTATGCGCATGTGTGTATGTGTGGATGCATGCGTGCATGTGTGTGTGAGTATATGCATGTGACAGGATACTCAAAAAGAAACTGCTTATAGATTTGTCTTCGGTCAGTGGTAGTGCCCAGTACTATAACTGGTTGAATGAAATTTCAAGCTGATTACATGCCTGTGACATTCATTTTATGTGGAACTTGTAAGAATCTTCTCCACAGTTAAACTGGTGGCAAAGCAAGATAATGTCAAAGTGAGGTATTCACAAATTTAAGCAAGGGTAACATGCCTTCTACGCACATAGGCAAATCCCATCCCTTTGTAGACAAGCCAACCCCACTGCCACTGAACAGCTTTTTCCATCGTGAATGGTTGCAGTTTGGTGCTGTTGCGTTGCTTGCTGACATCTGCCAAATCACAATGAAATGGAACTTTTGCTCAGAGTCGAGGACAAATGAATTTCAGTTAGACTGAAGAAAGGGAGGCTAAAGTATATTTAGTTTATCACTATGACAAATACACAATGATTGGGCATTTTGCCTGTCAAAATGTGCTTTCATCAAACTTAATCCTAGGCATCCTTCATTGCTAATTACTGTCTCTGTACTTAGACGTGCTATAGCCTTTGATTTATGCGTTTTGCTATGTTCCTGTCTTCTGTGTATATCATTTTTGCCTCCTGCTTCTATGCTCTGCATCTTAAGTGGATAGGCTAGACTTATCAGTAGGGCTGGGTATTGGCACAGATGCCCCGATTCGATACGATTCGGATTCACAAGCTAACGATTTGATTCAATCCGATTCGATTCGATATCGATTCGATAGGAATGAAATATGAAATACTATATAGCAGCTTTCCATATTTGGAGAGATGTTTAAAAAAGGAACACAAATTTACAAATGCAGAGCCACTGGAGACAAATTGTGAAAACCACTAAAGAAAAGGCCGAAGGCTTGTATACCAAAACCTTTTATTTGAGGAACACATGGGTATAGTTCCTTAAAAACAAAACCAACCTGTATCAGTGCCTACTTATTAATGACACGAAGCAGCAATGTGTTTGCATTAGTTAGCTCAGGGAAAGCTGGTCTGTAAGGCAGCTACAATGACTGACAAAACATAGCTGACTGCCAGTAGCAACTTTGCAATTGTTAATGTTTTCTTGCTAGCCTAATATGAACAACTAGCTAGCTAGCTACCTAGCAAATGAACATGAACAACTATGTTTCTCTTGAATTGTGCTAAATTACATTGCATTTGTGAGCAAGTGTTGCTGTTCAGTTTAGCTAGCTAGCTAGTTAGGTAGCTAGGTAGTGGTTGTGCACTGTATTAAAGTTAAAGCTAAAAGGCTGTGACTGCAGTGCACATATATATGAATATGCATACCAGGCATCTCCACAATTTTGGACATCCTTCTCCAGACATCATTTTTTTATTCATATCTCTGTACGTATCAAGACACAAATTGTAGAGTATGGGTATCTTGTAGAGTATCTTGTGTCACAGAATGACACTTCAAGTCAGCAAGAATGAAAATGTTTTATTGATGATTAGTGACATCTGATTTTTGCTCAGAATTTTTTTATGGAGCAGCGGGCAAGGAGTAGTCCTTGTGGCAGAGAGGTCCAGGATCATCCTGTGCCCCGCTAGGCCATTCAAAGGCTTTTTTGTTGGCCACAGACAGCTAATTTACTGCTGTTTACTAGCTGAAATAGCTGTCCTAGGCCAGAAGTCTTGCTTTCCACCACTTGTATGTGCATAGAGACTAAAGATCTGAGATTCATGGCTCAGGAAGGCTTGCATTTTCCAGGGAAACTGTGTGTTGTCTCATTTTGTGTCAGTGTTCCATTAATGTCTTTTCATTTGGCATAACAGTTTGGAGGGCTGTTTACTTGTTTTACATGACACAATTGCACCAGTGGGGTGTAACACAAGGAGAACAGAGAGGCAATTAGAAAAGCAATACTTGCGCACATATACGGAAAGCTCAACATGTGAAACTTTAATTACCTTCAAGGGACATTAGCTGGCAAATACATGTTCTGAATGTTTCTTCTGACCCTGTGAAGATAAAGATATTAAAGGGGTGGTAGTGTAGCATAGTGGTTAGGGAGCAGGGCTCATGACCAAAAGGTTGCTGATTTGATTCCCCACTGGGGCACTGCTGTAGTACCCTTGAGAAGGTACTTAACCCAAAATTGCCTCAGTAAATATCCAGCTGTATAAACGGATAACATTGTAACGGATGTAAGTCACTCTGGGTAAGAGCATCAGCTAAATGCCAGTAATGTAGGCCTAATGTAAAGGGTGAAGCTTAAGAGACTTGTTTCCAGCAGCTTGACAAGTGTGAAATGTTTTTTCTTTCTTTTTGTCTTTTGTACACTTATTTTTGTTTGTATATTCAGAACTGTGGGGGCAATTGCTCTGTCGTTAGCTTAGCTGCGGTTCAGAGTTTAACACGGTTTTAAACGCGCATGTTGCGGAAAAAGTCACATGGCTTCTTAAACCCCATTGCTGTGTCATCGGTACCTGTGTTTTAACCTACTGCTGAGGTTTAGCTTGATCTCAGTTGCTGTGTCGTCAAGAAATCTCATATCAGCCACTAGAGGTCACATTTTGTGCGTATTTGCTTAAACCTGATACTGAGGTGGTTTAAGGAGAGACTAAACCATTTTATCTGCAGAATGAGACCTGCATCACATCCTACACACAAACTGTAGTAATATTTTGTTAGCCTGATGTCTGCCCCCATGTAGGCCTATGTCGTGACTTACTTTGACTGTGTGAAGTAAAAGCTATATAGGCATATCTCTTTATATAGTCCTATAATTGAGGTTTGCGGAGATAACCTTCTACATCTTCCAAAAATTGTAGGCTTTTTTCTAATCACAAAGACAGACAAAACACGCTTAATCTAAATAGTGCATTCTTTATTCATCACCAGGATTTTTTGCGTCAATTTTTGCGTCAATTTTCAACAAAAAGATTAATATAATATATATATTACACAACAAACAATTTAGCGATCCAACACATTTATTTATTTCACAGCCACTCTTATCCAAAACAAATGTCTATGCACGTCCCTGAGTAATGATAATCATTCAAACACGATCCAGACCAAAATGCTTATAATTAGAGGGTTACAATAAAGTCGTAACTTTAGTTCCCTTTCAGACACTTCAATGACGACAGGATCCAGGAAGGGTCTTATTTATTGCAGGGAAATAAACTTTATTTTTGGCGGACGTGAAGTCAATTGTATAACATATAAGCCTGAAGCTGCGTTTTAACAGAACACGAAGCGAAATTTACGAGCGCAAGGAATGCATGAAAAGTAAATGGCAGGAGGTGAATGGGCGTATGTAATCGCGGCGAAACTGCGTGCGATGCGAAATGGGCGAAATTCGTTGTTCATTTTTCATGGAAGCGATCAAACCCGCGCGAGGAAAGCGAAACGAAATTTCGCTTCGCGTTCGGTTAAAACGCATCTTAATAAAAATGACAATAGCCTATAATTTATGTTACATCGAGGATCCAATTCGCAAAGAATCTTAAATTATGTCATTAAGTGGCATTCTTGTTAACTCTTCTTTCTGGCAGGAAATATCTGTATAGACGGGCTCTGGTTCGGGGTAGATCTCCAACTTCCAGTTTCCAGACAGTTTAACTGCGAATCAGCTGAAACGGTGCGTGTTGTCACACAGCAATCACGTTCATCTTAACACTCAGCTGCGCGTTAAACTCGTGATACTTCCGTTTTAAGTAGTACAGTTCTAAACCGCAGCTAAGCTATCTGACAGAGCAATTGCCCCGTGATGTTTTTCTTTGTGTCAAGATGTATTCATACCTGTGAGGTATGTTTTTGTTAGTTTTTGGATCTGTGAAGTCAGAGCCGGCGCCAGCGGAAAACGAATCGGGGGGCAATTGAAATGCAGAGAGGGGGCGGTGACTTAACCCAAAAAATTACGCACGCTGCGCACAGCTATACGATCGTTGATCAAGTGCATCGTTACACCACACACACACACACACACACACACACACACACACACACACACACACACACACACACACACACACACACACACACACACACACACACACACACACACAAACAAACAGATCAACAAACCCCAAGAAACTAGCAGAGGCTTCTCTGGAGAAGCCTCTGCTAATAAACACATGCAACTAGAAATTGAGAATCAGTCTCTCCTGAAGAACAGAATCTAACAGGCAGTGCAACGTAGTAAGCACATATTGTCCTGTCGGCTGGCTATTATAAAACTAACAAAACTATTAGTGACATAAACAATAGGCTACCACAATAGGCCTACCCATCAAATATAAGTAATCCCTCGTCCAACCTTGCACTCCAAAACATGAAAAAAATACTCAATCGTACCTTAATTCGCTAGTCCCAGGGTCCTCTATCGTGTTTTTTCTTAATCCGTTTTTGTTTTTGGGTATATTCAGATCTCTGGGTAAATTCCTAGTGAGTATTTTCGAATCTGTGTAGTCTTGGAGCGATTGGCTGTTTTGTTAGTGCTGCCTCACAGATTTCACTTTTATACTCAGGAGCACACACAGTTGTGTCCTTGTTAACTTGTGAACCCCTGACATGGTTACCATCCCTATTGCACACAGATGACCACTGGTTATTGACCTGGTTGTCAGGAGCAGGTGTCAAACCTCATCTGACGCTGGGTCATGTGAACAGGACCAGTGTGTGTGATAATGTTGGACCTAGCCGTCTCTCTCTTATATCTACTCCATTTTTAGGATTTAATTTGTATTTCTCCCAAATGATCATTGAAAATATTGACTATAAAATGCAGCTTGCAGGGTGGAACATGCTTGGCCATGAAGTCTGAGGCTGGCTATGTGTCTTTTTTTTTTTTTTTTTTTACTACATTTACTACAACACACTGTGTTTAAGAACTGTGTGTCAATAAGGTATCCTTCCTTGGCATCCGGACTGTTTTCCTCTAACAGTCTAGTATTTACTGGGTCTTTGGAGTATGGTTGGAGTGATTGACCAGCATTGCAAAGGTAGCTGAATTTCAGGCTTGCATTTTAGTGTAAAGGGAGCAGCATCTAATAAGCAGTCCTTAATGCCCCACTCAAAGGCATCTGATCCTGGGGTTAATTGTTAAGAGTATCAGTGATGTAAAAGGGCATTGAATTGTTCATGTGCTTCATTAGCACTTTTCATTTCAGCAGTAGGAGTGAAGTATCCCATTCAGGAACACAATGGCTGTGTCTTGCTTTCACATTGGGGCCAGTGACCCTGGGGTCCAGAGTCACGCCCTTTAACTCGTATGTCACACGCCATCTGTGGGCTGCTGTGCTGGGGGCACATTCAGATGCCTGTACGGACCCAAGGTCCTTTCACTGTGAGAGCTAAGCATCTGAAGAGATTAAAGAACAGCAGGCTAAATGCTGTTGTTATACACAGTTTCTCTGGCAGTTACTGTCTGTGGACATAAAGAATATGTGACATAATGACATTAGGCTGTTAAAGCCTTATGTACAGCTGATGGGGAGGATCACTTCTCTCTCCCTCCTCTCTTCATGTAAAACACTGTGTGTCACTTTAGCAGAGCGGAGTGGATAAGCCCAGATTGATATGAGGGAGCTGGGAAAGGGTCATTGGTTACTTGGTCCCTTGTGCTTGGTACCTCACCTGGGGTGCATATTCAGATACTCATCGACTGACATTAATATTGAGATGTAATTAATGAACACATCCAGTGGTAACTGTAAGGTAAACTACTGTGACTTTTATTGCCTGGGATGAAGCCCTCATCCCTCCTCCAGGGGCTGCCTGTTGGGCAGGGTGTACCTCTACCTGTCTGTGCTCACCTTGGAAACCATGGGCTTGTCAGGCACCTCCCCTGCGAACACCCAGCTGGTGGGGTTGGGGGGCTGATATGACAATGCTGGTAATTTCACAGTCTGCCATGGTTTGTTGGACCTGTCTGCTTCTGCCATGGGTTTCCAGTAATTCCAGTGTCAGGGGAGGGATGTCTTACCAAGGATGGTGCAGGGGGAGTATGTGTGCTAACCTAATGCTTCTCTGTGCCTTTCTCTACCTTTGGACTTAGCCGGTCTGTGCAGCACAGTCATTGCCTCTACTTTACCTGTCAGTCACGCATATACGTGATGATGTATGATGTTCTGTGCAGTGATAGGCGGCATACACGGTTATGGTGATAAGGGACGATGTGCAGTTGCGTGAAGCACAATCGTTACCTTTACTGCAATGCTTATGAAGACTATTGTATAGTTATTGGCCTCAGTGTTGTAAAGCTATGATTTGGTTTCTTCCAGGACAACACCATGGCACTTGTTGGGAGCACAAGTAATAGGTAATAAGAAATGAAGGGTAATTAGTTTAGATGCCACCACTATCAATCAGCCCCTGAGGGCTGTTCTGCCACTGAGGACCTCTGAGACTTGGTTTTTTTAATATGTCTGCATTTGGTAAGAATGTGCTTGGGGAAATTAGGCCTAATCTCTGTGAGCCAGGGCTTTGTACTGTAATATGCTTAAGGTAGCCTTGGGGAAAGGCAGCACTGGATTTGATGTAATCCTCTGCATTGTTATTTTGCCACTCGTGCCTCTTGATAGCATTAGACTGGCTTGCATGTTAAGGTACTGTTAAAATGGCCCCCAGCCCTGCTCTCTGAAAAAGATCAGTTTTTAGCACCTGGAAATTAGCACTATTATTCACTGTGGTTATATGAAACAGATTTTACTATAAGTGAGATTGATTCCAATTAGCATATTAGCATAAGCATGTTAACATATTATTTATAGCGGAAGGATGCAGGGGTTTATAGCAACAAGGATGCTGGGATAAATAGCAAAAAGTATTTATTATAAGACAGGAAGTTATATTAATGTAATACAGTGCATTTGTCAGAACATAAGGATAGCAAGACTGGTTGCAGGTATCAAACATGAGTCATGAAGAGAGACTCAAGATACTTAATCCTTTCAGTCTTGATAAAAGGAGAGTTGGGAGAGATTTGATTTTCAAATGTTTAAAAGGGATGAACAAAATGAACTACATAAGATATTTTATGATTAGTTCTCTCAGCAGAACACGAGGGTACAGTTGGAAATTAGTTAAAGGCATATTTTATCCAGACATTAGGACATATTTTTATTAGTTATGGAATAATTTACCAGGGTTAGTAGTGGAAGCCTTTGTACTTGCCCCTTTGTATTCAGAGCCAGGCTTAACACAGTCCTGGATACAGCAGACAACAGGCAGAAGATGCAGATCTTACAGAAGTTTAGCCAAACTGCAAGAGAAGTGGTGTTTCTCAGCCGCTGGTGTCACACCCGCTCCCTGTCAGCCAGCTCAGCCACGCCCAATTCAACCTGCTCAGCCAGACCAGCCACGCCCAGTTCAGCCTGGCTCAGCCGCTCCCACTCATCAAGCACACCTGTAACCCATCCTCAGTCAAGCCCTGGCTATTTAAGGACTCAGTTCAGTTGCCTTATTGTGAGGTATTGTTTTCCCTGTGATACTGCCAAGCCTGCTCTTTGCCATCTGACTGTACTATTCCTGTGCTTTGACCTCTTGCCTGTTCATTGGACCTTGCTTGTGTTTTTGGATTGGTGTACTACAGCTCCCTGTTGCCAACCTGTTTTGCCCCTACCACGTTTTTGGATTCTGTGATTAAAGCCCTTAACCACATCTGGATCCCAGTCTGATTCATTACAGCTGGCTTCCAGTCATGAGAGCATTTCTGAAATTTGCTCCATCAAACATACATATCCCACTGCTTTGATCTGATGCTAATGAATGCTCTTTATTTACAGGGATATGTAGAGGTCTGCAATCATTGAAAACATCTCACCCGAATATCCTGTTTTTGTTATGCCCTCTTCTGAAAAAATCTCCCTCAGTTTGTGGCAAATTCATAAAACATTTATGTCAGCCCAGGTTCCACATTTGGGTGTTTTGTTGTTTGTTTGTTTCCCCAAGGAGGAAAAGACACATTGAAGTTTTGACAGTGAGCAGACATTCCAGGACCCATTTTTAAGACAGGCTGCTGTTTTTGTATTTGGTTTTCCGACATCTTATTATGACCAAGTCTAAAACAAAAACCTGTGTAACATGAAATGGATGGGGGCAATGGACTGTTAGGCAGTTAGTGGAGTAGAGGTCTTCCTTGATAATTCTCCTGTGTTTTAACTGCAGATGGCAGTTGTAAGCCAGGCCTTATCTGGTTACCAGAGGTCAGCTGGGCTTCCCTTTGTTGTGGTTTGACATGAAGAGGCTATTGAGAGATCTGAATAACATCCCAACCCCCCTCACCCCCCAGCAGCCCACCTCCTAGACTCAGCGTGCAGCCTCCCCCCCGACCCCAGGTCCCTAGGGGCAACGTTTTCCATGTTAAAGACTGGTCCAGGCAGTGTCCTTGGTCACTCACCCTGCAGAGCAACGAGTTCAGTTTAATGGCTCAAAACAACAAACCCATTTCAGCTTTAATTAAGCCAAAGGCCATTTGACATTTTCTCAGGGTCCTGTAATACCGTGTTGTTTGGCCTTGTGTTCCAAGTTACGGCTAATTCACTTGTTTGGATCCGTTTCATTTCCACTTATTAAACCTCATGGTCCCAGTGAGAAGGCTGTGATGTCGGCAAGGGCGTAATTACCTCAACCCCCCCAATGTTCAACCCAAAGTTATACCCTTGGATGTCGGACATGTCCTACTTTGTTTTTGAGTCTTTATTTTCCCTCAGAAACATTGTGACAAGCTAGCAGTGTGAAGACAAACCCAGCCACACATGTAGACCGGGGCTATGGAACTCAAAGAGGAGATTCTGTCTCTCCTGGCAGACATTTCTGGTGTTTCAGTGTTAGCACCAGAAGGATGGGATATCTTTGGCTCAACATTGAAGCAGTTCATTTTTCCAGCTCTGCTCCATGACCCCAACCATACCCTTTTGTTATGAAAACTGTCACATGAATCTTTCGTGTAATCGCAAACTCTGTTAATGAAACATCATGCCTTTTCAAAGAGGAGTTCATCTTTTTTTGATAAAAGTGAGGTGTACTTGGAGAATCCTCGAGCACTTGTGTTCTGAGTTGCATATTTTTTCTGATAACAGCGTATACACTGTCTTCAGTAGACTAAACCTGATCTTTTTCCTGTGTGCATTGTGAAATGCTTAACAACTGTGCAAAGCCAGGAGCGACACTGCCAGAACAGAAAGAACACCAGTTGGCTCTCAACAGAGATGATGGTCTCTGGTACACAGAGTAACTTCTGTTCATAAATTCCAAGCTTTGAAAAGCTTTCTTGGTAGCTGGCAAAATGGAGGCAATGAACAATGGAGGACATGAATGGAGGATAATGAACAAAGCTGTGTAGTTGTAAAAGTTATGTTCCAGGTAGGGTAATGCTGTGTAATACATACCTTTCTTCTCTGTGTCTGTATGCATGTTGACCCTTTATGGGATTGGGATTGGAAATGTCTGAGCACTTTGGGGGTATGAGTTGTAGGGTGTTAGATGCTGTGCTCTTTTCCACCAGTTCGAGGGCCGGTATGGAGCCAGTGCCTAATCTCGAACCAGTTCTTCGCGTTTCAACAGCCAAAGAACTGGCTCTCGGCCAGGAAAACTGGTTTGAGAGCGGCACCAACACTTTGCTGGTCTAGAACCAAGAACCGTTACGTCAGGGGCTGGGGGCAGGATTATTGTGACCAACAAGAGCAACTAAAACTTTGTGACCGCCATTTTTTAAAAAAAACCAGAGCTAGTGCAGCGCCTAGCCTGCCTAAAAAGAATAAGAAGAAGAAAAACCTGAGTTATATTTTTCAAATGTTTCACCTTATTGCCAGCCAGCTATGTATTTCTTAGTTGTTTAGCGAGCTACTAATTTCTCACATCAATGTTGCGAACGTAACATTCTACAGTTTCTTCCCTGCCATCTTTCTGTGCTGTGAGAGCTGTTCCCTGTGCTTTCTCTGTGCTGTGAGAGCTGTTCCTGGAGATGGGAGATAGTTAAATGTGGATTAGGGTGCTACTGTGGGGGTGTCTTCTACAGCTCCATCATCAGCTATTCTCTGCCTGGGACCTTCAGCTCAAACTCACAGTAGGGGATATACCTTGAGAATGGGCTCTGAGAGACTTCCCCATGGACTGGTGTTCCTTATCCATCCTAGTGGTTCTCAGCCTATTCTCAGCAATGCATTTTATTAGCCTTCTTCATAACTCACAAATAACAATGCAAACCAACAATATAATGTTAGAAGTTCCTTAAGGAATGTCTTTTTATTCATATTGTCTCACTCTGGTCTTTGTCAGTACTCTGGTCCCCTAGCTGTTGTGTTTATGTTCTCCTCATTTGTCATTGTGTCCATGTGCTTTTGTTTTTCCTTGTGTTCCAGCCCTGCCCCGCTCTCCGCCCTGTCTCCGCCCACCTGATCATCTCCACCTGCCTGCCTGCACACCTGCTTCCCTTCACCTCATCAGCCCAGCCCTATATCTACCCTGCCTGTCTCTGTCTTGTTTGCCAGATCGTTGCAGTGTTTTCCCCCTGTAGTCTTGCCGTTGTTGTTCCTGCCTGTACCTCAACCTTGATTCTGCTTGCTGTTTTGCTCTGATTGTCTGCCTGCCTGGTTACCGACCCTGCCTGTTCCTGTTTTGACCCTGGTTTGCCCTCGGACTGCCTGCCTGTTACCAACACTGCTTGTTCTGGTTTTGCTACTTCGCCTGACGTCTTAATTAAAGCTCTTTGGAACCTGAAGTTCTTGTGTCTGCGCTTGAGTCCTTGCCTGAGCCCTGACAGTCTTTGGGTGGGTTCCTTAAGGGTTCATGTCTTTGAATAATTCACAAAGTACAAAGAAAATATGTTAATAGCATAATTTTTCTTCGCTTTTGCTCAAATGTCTTAATTGTCTTGAGTTTGAAATATGAATAAAAAGACATTCCTTAAGGAACTGATAACATTATGTTGGTTTGCATTGTTATTTGTGAATTATGGTGGCAAGTTTTACACTTGCAACACTTTTGTAAAGAGAAGGAAAAGGCGAAGTGAACCAACCCCATTCTGGGCCCTGCTCCTTGTCGCTCTCACCAGACAGTTCAGGTGGGGGTTCAACAGCCTGATATAAAATCAACCCTGGTTCTTGCTGCTATTTGCTCCACCTGAGATGGATATGGCTTGATTGGAAATTTAGCAAATGTTGCTTAATTAGATGTCATGAGAGAGGGTGGATATTAATGTGATCTAGTGACATAACAGGGAGGAAAGGCTGGAAACAAATGCAGCAACGGACCACTCCAGTACGGTGCCTGCCCCAACCAGGAAACCAGCACATATCTTCACAGACATGCAAAGCTTGAAAGGCACTGGTTCTTCACCATAACATTAGGATTATATCATGGTTGGTACACTTTACATTCTGCTAGTTTTATTCTCTACAATGGAGCCAGCATTTCAAAGATACCACTAAGGATATAGATCAGGAGTAAGTGAAATGAATAACTAAAAATTGGTTGGCACTCACCTGAGAGAAGTTTTAATTGAACTTGCTTCCATTTCTGTTAGTATGAATTTCCGTGGTGATTTTGTACATATTAAATCCAAAAAATCTGAGAATGCAGAATACTTTGAGATACTTCAGATGACATTCAGCTAAGATTAAGTCCCCATCAAAAGATGAAAAAGTCATTCACTTTAATCTACCTCATCAATTTTAAGTCTTTCAGCATTCCATAATTGAATTCATTTGTTATGAATACTGACTGCTGGAGAGTTCTCAAATGGCTGTTAATTACCTACTTACATTACTAATTACTCTCCCAGCAAAAAGAATGTAGTCCTAGAGCAGTGCCCCATATTTATTGCTTCTGTCAAAGCTATAGCTGTGTCTAAACTCAGTTTTTTTGACTTCTCTGGGTTGAGGGTGTGTTTTCCATTGCACAGAGGTATAGAATGTGTCTGGTAGCTCAGCTGCTTAAAAGTGTGCCATGTTTAGGTCCTCCCTTTCTGCTCTGAGGGAGTTTGCTTCCTATCTGCTTGACAGAGTGCTTCCTGGGGCTAAGCAGACAGTGCCTGTGAGGCAGGGTCTGAACCAGCCCAAATGGTTGTAACTCCAAAGCATTTAACATATGGCCGGTTGATCAAATAAGGCTGGGCTGTGGGTTTCTCATTGACAGCATGTGTGACATTCCCCCAGCCTGCCCCTTGAGCTAGTCTGCTTACAGCTCACTGCTGGGGCAAGCAGTGGAAAAACACTGGGCCTTGAGCTCAGCCTTCTGTGTCCTACCACACACCTGGAGAGACTGCAACCCCGTCTATCAGGGCATTACAAATGCACTGTTCTTTCTTAACAGCTGCCATTTTGTCTCTGTGTAATATGTGATTCATTGGCTTGACAGGTACCCACCCCTTATCCATAGTGACATGTAGATCTTACAGTTTCGGCTTACACATATCCTGGAGATCATTTTCACAATTCATTAACTGCAGCTCTCAGTTCAGCTAAAGTACTTTGCTCAATCGGGATCAAACTCCCTGATATTTGAACCAAGTTAATGCTGGGCATGTTTTCTTTGCCATTATCATTCGTAACGTCATTAAGTGTGGGTAATCTTCACTGCTTGAAAATGTCACAAATAAGAGCTAGCCCCTAACCTACTTCCTCCTTCCTCAGCAGTTTTCAATTGCTTAATTAGACATGTCTTGAAGCCATATGCAAACACAATCATTTGGCCTGCTGACTTTTCTAGGACAGCTATTATGGCACATTTCACCATGTGGACCAGTGCTTTCCTGAGATCACACAGCATCCATATTTAACTATCCAGCCATCCTTCTGATGCTGCTGAAGTGCTCAAACTGTAATCTGTTGGATACAAAATGGGACTACAACTTTCAAAAACTAAGAAAAGCAAGTCTTTTTGATTTATTCATTTGGTATATTTTTTTACAGGAGGAAATTGGTTTGAATTTAAGTAATTGAAAGAAAATCAGTTACTGTGATGGTTAGAGGTGGCCATGTGGTGCTTGCACTCTGTCGTTTAAAGGAAGGTATTTAAAGAATGAGTAAGGGTACTTGACTGAGCAGGCAGTGAAGTGTTAAAAACACAGTGTGATTGCAGGTAACTATATGATATTTAAATAGCCAGCCAATAAAAAGAAGTGTGTTTGAAATATTAACCTTAAAAATGTTTATTATTAAACATTACTGTGAAAACATATGTGACAGGCAGCTTGACAGATGTAGTTTTGAGTTTGTTACCCCAAACTCTATGGACATTTGAAACTTCATGAATGACTGTGGTGTTACCTTTCAAAGCCCTGGAAGTTGCTTGCAAAAGATTTCAACCTGAAGAAGTGAAAATTCATTCCATTGTGCCAGTTTAATTTAGCTATTGACATTTACCAAATCTAAAACCAATAGATATTGAGCATGGCTATGTGCTTAATTTAAAATAATAGCACATTTTACATAATGTAGAATAAATATATTCACTGAAACACATTCACACAATGTTGTGAAAGGAAGTAGGAAGTAGGAGTTAGAAAATTATTTCACTCTTAACAGTAGAATATGTTTGCTGTTGTTATCTGTTGAAGCTTTATTTTATACTTTCATCCTCTGGGTGATGGCGCATATGGGCACTTCAGCCATTCCCCATGTCCACCAACAGGGCGTAGCTTTGAGGAGTGAACTGTGTGACTACAGAGCGTTGGTGTTTGAGTCTTTCCCTTTACTCTCAGTAACTTGTGAACGGGCTCTCTCACGTGGCGCTAGACAAAACTGGTAAGGATGCGGTGAGACTGTTCCAAGCGCTAGCCAGATCCAGGCTGTCTTTATCATGAGGTGGCTGTTTTGTGGGGTAGCATACCTGCTTGTGTAATGAGGGATTGGGGAAGAATTTGTTTGAACTACAGTGGTTCTTTGTCCTTAAGTAACAATTTTTTATTTTATTAAATGATTTATTTTATGATTTATTTGTTCAAGCCTGAGGCATTAATAGAAATATTGTGTAAAAAAAGAATAAAATGTAATGTTTGCTTAGTTTTGCTAACCTGAAGGACTACAGCACACTTAATCTGCTCTATAAATCTGAGAGAAAATATGTGTAGAATAGTTATTTCGTTTAGACTGCTAGTTATTTCATTCTGAGCTGGTCATTGTTTCACGTGGACATACCTAGAAATAGGAAGGGGAAGGTTACAGTACACATGAAGCTCAGGTTGGCTTTCCGTGGACGTTCCTGTGTGATTAAATGCGTCTGAAAAAAGAAAAGATGAATGGTTACTCCTTGCAGTGGTGTAATTGATCCTAGCTTGCAAGTGCCCTGGCAGCAGTTAGAGATACTCGCGGTAGAGAGCGAAAAACGCCTCGTTGTGAGGGGACTGCGGCACGTTTTAAAGGCTGCTGTGTGCTGGCCTCAGCTCCTGATGCTGGCGAGAAAGGAGGCTCTCCTCATTCCACCCCCTCTGCGGAATGTGCTAAAATAATTCACAGTGGAAAAAAAAACCAGACAAACAAACAGAAAATTCCGTGGTCATCTTTTAGGGAAGCAGACAGCTTGTCTGCATACTTGGAGAGAAAAAGTTCCTTTTGGTTCTTTTCATACATTAATAAGACCTTTCTGTGTGAAATATTCCAGCTTTGGCAGAGTGAAGACACAAGTAAATGTCTCAGCAAATGTCTCTGACAAACAGATGTCAGCTGAGTGTACGGCCCTTCCCCCACATCCACATTCGGTCCCCCCAGCCTCAGAAAAGGCAAGAAAGTAGTCCATTCTGTGGTCACCCATCTTTGGTTTGTGGTTTTAAAGGCAAATTTAGAGCCGCCTATGTTTTATTTCCTGTTTTATGCACACTCACTGGGAAGGGCCCATGTGAGGCCAACTTGACTCACCATCTGTCCCAGCTTGGGCTGGGCCTGAGGAACTGGTAGCTGTCCTCACAGGGGCCCTGCCTGGCTCACTGAAATCCAGTTGGCTTAGAACTAGGCTTGCAGGTTGGGCCTGGTGGCCAATGAGGATGTGGTGACAGGGAGAGTTTCACAACCCTCTGGTAACCTGCGTCACTTCGGGAGTGGGTCTCAAAACAGAGGTCTCCAGAATGCACAAGTATTCTGTATGCGTGTGCATCCAGTTTGCTGGTATCCCACACTGTTACCAGTTTAGGAGGTGGAGCTGTGGGTAACTGAAGCCGCGATGAAATGTTACTTCAACAGAGCATGGTTAAAAGAGATGTGAGTGCTGTCCACTGCCTCTCTGTGCTCTTTACTCACTAACCTCCATGCCAGCTTGTTCCCTCTTCTTTCACTCACTTGTGTGCCCTGGCCTCCTCGCTCATGGGCCCTGTGGGATTGCATTCAGTTTGTCAGATTGTGTGCGTCCATGCGCTTGGTCAGTATCACAGCAGCGTGCAGGCGGGCAGGCAGTGAGCTGCAGCTCTGTAGGAGTGGACGAAGCACTCCCTGCTGGTGTTTTGTGAGTGAGATGATGACATCCATGATACGCTGGGTTTCAGAGGAGACCTTTGTCCCAGAACATGAAATGATGGCCAAGGAAATCTAAAGGAAGGGTGTGTTATTTCAGTGTTGAACAGTTGTTGTGCTCAAATCCAAATGGCGCGGTGGTCTTTGGTCACCAATTTTGCAATTTCGCATGACTCACTTCCCAGGATGCTGGCTGTACACCACACATCCACTCACACATGAACTCTGGGCATCCTTTGGACTCAGTGACACCTACAGTCACCTCCTAGGCACATTAATACACAGTGTTTCTGAATCTATGATATGTCCTATTTACGCCATATACCTGGAATCTGTGGTTTGTACACAGATAGAGATGAATGTCTCCCCCACACTGCTGCTGCAAATGTGACCGCAGTATTGCACCGCTGTGCTGCCTTTTTTGGATTGTGGTCATCCTCCCCTGTGGATAGCCTCTCCCAGTATAGCAGGACTTCTGTGTGAGTGAGAGAGGCCAGAGAGGACCCCGTCAGGCCAGCCTCCTGTTCGTTCTACAGCTAGAATAAATGTTGCAGGTGTAGAGGCAGGAGGCAGTGGCCAGGTGGGTGGGGTGTTGAGGTTGCATGGAAGGGTAAGACAAATTTGGACGTTAGCTATTAAATTAATATCTTTTGATATTCTTTTGAACATCAGCTTTAATTTATGAGTAATCAGAATATTAGATTTCACACACAAAATAGAGTTATTAGTACAGTACAGTTATATAAATCACATTGGTCCAGAATGATTTGGACCTCTGGATAGGGCTGGACCCGAATATTCAATTATTTGGGTATTCGTTCATTGGATAGGTATTCGGTTTTCAATATTGGGATTTGGATTTCGTTTTTTGTTGTTTTTTTTTTGCTAAATGTAGGGTATCAATAAAGGCGAACTGCAAAATACATTTTGTCAGCACATTCTTGTACTACATTTATACTCTTTAATTGCACTGTTAAAATGTGGAAATATATACCATCTCAGCTTGGGTGCCTGACATCCCTGTATAGGATGGGTTAAATGCAGAGGACAAATTTCATTTCAATGTATGCGAGTACTGAGAAATGACAATAAAGAAAGTATAAATAAATATAAATCCTATAAATATAAATCTCAAATCTTAAATTTGTTGGAGCTAGTATGCTGTTTCTGCACTTCTGTTTCACAGTGCTTTGTCAGGCGTTGTCTCGGATTCGGAGCCCATTATTATGAGCATTTATGTAGGTCTGTAATTTATCCATGATAAGAAAAATTGTCACAAGCTGTTATTATGTCACAAAAAGTGCATAGATAGGACCTTGTTCAACCAAACCCCTTGGGATTACAAACATGCATAAAACACACCAAACCTTTTGGAAAATGTTTTTTTATTAACACATAACAATACAAACAACAATACTGTAGAATAACAGATTCCTTAAATATGAATGCCTTTAATTAAACTGAAAGACACGTGTTGCAGCGTTAGATGCAGTTGCAGCCGAGAATGGAGAAATGTCTGGCTGAGTCCTTCCCGAGTCATGCTCAGCACCCCACCCCCCCAGCCGAAGCTTCGAATATTTGCTGTTGATTACTACCGAAGCTCTGGAGCCCAAAAAATGGTATTGGTTGATTCTTAAAAGCAAGGTCCCTAACGAAGGTGTAAAAGGAGACGTTTATGTTTTAAACATACATCTTCTTCTCTTAATTAAAATTAAAAATGTCCTGCTTGGCTCTGTTCTTCAGACACGGAGCAAAATGTATTTGAAATGTTCATCCATTGCTAAATTAACTGTTAAGATTGGTTTTTGAGTGTCTCCATAATAACAGCAGCTGTGGTGCCTTGCCGCCTTGAATACATTTTCATGATGTGACGCCTCCTGTTTTGCATAAAATGTTGTAGGCTGGGGAATGACCAATCTCTCAGCTGTTTCTTTCATTAGCTGACAGGAGAATTTTCATTAATTCTGTGGCCATGTGTTCCCTTGAGGAAATTAGATTATTGTCAGTTGGAAGAAACTCTTATCCAAAGCTACTTACATACATGTAGGTTACAATTGTATCCATTTATACAGCTGGATATTTACTGAGATAATTGTGGGTTTTCAACGGCTGGAATTCCTAGCAGAGAACCAAACCAGCAACCTTTTGGTTATGAGCCCTGCTCCCTACCACTACACCAACTGTTGCCCAACAAGCCATATGCACCATATGATGTAAGTGAGCCAAAATTGATTCTTATAAACAGAGCTTTTAAGCAGCACTGATATAATGGCTGCCCCAGTGTTTTGATCACTATGTACAGTTGACCTGCGTGTGTGAATCAATTCGGGCTTGCTTACAATGATATATGTTACATCATGACTGCACTGTAATAATAAGAAAAATGACGATAATAGTCCCTATGATGGTGATAGTTCCTGTGTTAGACCGTAGGGTTTGTAGGAAATGTTCATTATGGATAATCAGTAATTGTAAGTAATGACCACTTTGGAACAGTGCAGTGTTGTTCAGTGTGGTCGGACTGATTGCCGCCACCCCCAGTAAAGTCATGTTAAAACTGTAGCATGGAAAGGACTACTAGGTTAAGACAGCAGAAGTCAAAGTGATCTACTTTTAGGGTGGTTTGGTAGTTCCCTTTAAACCCAAGACATAATAAATCATTATTATTATTTTTTTAAGAGTGCACTTTTGCAATTTTGCCTTGATTTTTAAAATGGCGGAGAAGTAATAAGGAATAAGAGGCTATGGTATACTTTTATTGAATTTTATATTGAGTTTTATAAAAACAACAAAACAAAAACAAAAATAAAAGAAACAATATAGCCGCAAGCAGCGATTACGGGATCCAAGCAGCTCAGCTGAAAATTGAGTGGCTGATGGGTGCCATATTGTTTTGTCTATCATTTTGTCCTCATAGACCCGAGGTCACTAATAGGCGGACCGCGCTCCGGGTCTGGACCCAGACGCCATCCTATCTGGACCCGGACCAATAACCGATAAACTATTGAGAATTATTATTATTATTATTTTGACGGAGCGTTTCTATTTTAATCGGCGCAGCTTTTCTAGCCTTTATGGCAATGGTTTCATCTCACGTGATGCTACTAACCCAATCAAATCTGAGCATTCTGATAAGCACTGCGACTCGAGTCAGTGAGTGAGATACACACACAGGGGAGAGATGAGACAAGAGACAATAGTCGGAGAAGTAAGTGAGTCAGCGAAAAGTAATTTCACATGGCGTGCTCTAAAAAGAGAAAAGTAGACAGCGAAAACAGCTTTTAATCAAGAATGGACACACTCTTACATGTTCATTCTTCCCACGGGCAGGTCAAAACCAGTATGCCTCATATGTTCCGAGCCCGTGGCGATTATTAAAAGCGGCAATGTTAAGCGCCACTACGAGACAAAGCACAAATCTTTTGAGCAAACATACCCACTCAAATCCGAACTGAGGGCACAGAAAATAAACTATCTAAGAGCCCAGTATGATCGATCTACCAGAATCCTAACACATTCATTCACTGCCTAACAACATGCTAACGAATGTTCCCTTAAAGTTCCTTGGATTTTGGGTCAACATAAAAACCATTTACTGACGGAGGGGTTGTCAAGGAGTGCATGAGTGCAGTAGTTGAAACCTTACTTGAGGGAAAACAAAAAGAAGAGTTGTGTGGAAAAATCAAGCAAATACCTATGTCAGCATCATCAGCCACAAAGAAAACTGAATTATCAACCCAGGATGTGCTAGCACAGCTGGATGGAGCAATTCATAAGGCACCATGCGTAGGCTTAGCTGTAGATGAGTCCACTGATGTGTCTGACAATGCTCAGCAGTTTATGTAAGGTTCTTCAGCAAGGAGAAGAAAGAGTTCTGTGAAGACCTGCTAGGTGTTACACCCCTTCAGACCACTACAAGAGGAGAGGATATCTACCTGGCCATAAAGGAGATGTTAACGAAGAGGGGAATAGAGTAGGGGTTGCACGACTTCAGATTTTTTAAAGTCAACAGTTATGTGATGAAAGTCGAGTCGACGTTGACTAATCGCTGATGTACGTTCACACCGGGAGCGGCGAGAGTGTCAAAATTCGCCAACAATGCTGTCAAAGAAGGGGACGTTCTGACGTAGGACAAACAAACGTGTCTAAACAAGGTGACAGGTATAGCTGTATGTGCCACCGTACATATTTAATGCCACACATCCACTTTATTGTTATTTTCTCCAGCTAAGCAAAGTCTATGTGAGCTGTTGGCCATGTTTGATAGATGCAGGCTACTGCGAAATGACTCACTGTATGATATCAACACAGACTTATGATAACAACACAGACTTTAAGCATGAAACTAGCCCATGTTGTTATGTATGACCGCTGATAATGACACTGGTGTATAAATAATACTGAAATATCAAGGTGTTATTGACTCCCTAAAATGTTTAAAATGTTTAGGATGTTTTAGTTTTGTTGTTAAACCGCAGACATTCAAATTTGTTGACTCGCAAATGCTCTTTTAAATACCTCTTCCAGATCTATCGGCATACATCACATGGACATCTCGGATATGTATGTGTGCTGCTTACAGGGATACTTATACACCAGCTAGCTATCGAGTTTTTTGTAGCTCTGTAACGTTAATACTATAAACTCATGTTTGGATTTGGCACTTTGACAGAACAACTAAGCTAGCTAGCAGCTAGCTAGCTACACTTTTTATTTCATTTTTCTAAAATTAAGCACTTCATTTTAAGATGCACATTTTTCAAAAGCTCTCTGTTATGTATTTTATTTTTAAATGCAGCCCTTATTTTACTTGAAATGAGAAAAGAACATTTATTTATTATTAGAGTACTTATTATAATCCTTCCAGTTCAATGTGAAAACTGACAATAAATATTGTTGAAATATTATTGAATTGTACTTTTTTTATTTGATTTGACAGTCAGTTGTTGACTACATACAGACGTTGATACAACTACTAGGCTACTTCAATATATATGACACTTAATCATAACCCAAGTTAGACATTATGATGTTCCGGACCTTTGCGTGAGGAAATTTTATCTAACTGGACCTCTTTGAATTTTAATTGAATACCCCTGTCATAGACTTTATCTGAACTTTTTACCAAGGCATAGCATGCAAAACTTGATCATAGGTGATAGCTAATTGAATATAAGGGCTGCTGAAGATTGATTGGCTGATGGTAGCCATTTTTTCTGAGCAATCACCTTGTACTTACACGTATCCATAGGAGCCTTGACCGACATGGAGCATGCAAAATTTGAATTTGATCGGGCAAGTGCTTTAGGAATTATGACCATTTGTTTGCTATAGCACCACCTTTGGACGGATTTACATCAAATTTGGTTTAAGATTCTTAAGTTTGGTGATGATTGGACATTGCATTCAGGAGTTATAGCTTATTATATCAATTGAGGCCACGCCCACAAAATTCATTGGTTTACTGTGGCCACGTTTTTTAACATAGCAACTTTCTTTGTCCTGGGTTTAAAGGTATTGGTCTGAAGATGCTGTGTGCCAAATTTCATGCAAATTAGACAAATGGCCTAGGAGGAGATAGATTTTAAAGGTTTTACAAAAAATTTAAAGTGGCAGAAATCCAATATGGCGCAACATTTTGGTCCATGAGGCTTTTTTCTTCATCTGGAGCCAGGGAATCTGGTGAAAAAAGAATTTTGACTCTAGACCAAACAGTTCAAGACTTATAGGCAAAAACGCATTTTGGTTTGCTACAGTGCCACTATCTGGCCAATCAGAGTAATTTTCATATAGATTGCTCTTTGACACATCCTTAACAATCCTATAAATTTTCATGATGATAGGTGGCAGCTAAGCAGTGGCGGCTGGTGAGCTGAAAACAGGGGAGGCTGAAACATTACCTTTAAATCTATCATTACTTTCAACCCGTTCCCCTTTATCCTCCTTGATTAACAATAAAACAAATAATTCACAGAATAATTGACACCAATGGCGTAAATAGAGTAAATGATTATGCTCCCGAAACAGCGCAGATTATCTGTAACTTGTGTGCTTGCGAAAGCTACAACATGAGATTGTTTAATTAACAAGGATGGCATTTATCGATTTAAATTACATTAAATGCTCATGACACATCACAGCTTTTGTGAGGTCTGTGTTCTAAACGTTATTGATCATTGCATTCAACCTAACCTAAAAGTTTATTCTCAGTAATTTAAATCGATCTAACTAAATTTAGCTCAGTTTTGTAATGTGAATTTTTTAACACAAGACAGCTATAATGTGAAACATTTAAGAGTATGCTTTGGGATTAGGCTACTTGCCACTTAATTATTCAAATTGCCATCCTTGTTAATTAAACAATCTCATGCTGTTGCTTTCGCAATAAAAAAAAAAAAAAACATTTCAGGCTCAGAAAAATGTGTTGCTTTAAGCCCTGCCAACATCTTTTCACATGCAACAATTTCCATCATTTGTTCCCTCCACATTTTCAGTGTAGGAGTTTGAGGCTCTTTCCAACATCTGAGAATCAGTCGAGCACAGGTTATTAAGCCAGTTGTTAATAACTCTAAATGCAAATTTAGGCAGCACTGCAGTTTTGTCCCCAAGGAGACACAACTTCGGTGATCTAGGCAGTTCACCTTCTAACCATTCACCCATATATTCCAGAACATTCCTCCATAAAGGAGAAACCATGGGACACTCCCATAATGCGTGCACGTGTGTCCCTTGTTGTGTTTTACATTTCCAACATAAACTGTCTTTAATTAGACCTGTTTTATTGAGTCTTGTTGGGAGGTAATAATATCTATGTAATATTTTATATTGAATAAATTTGCCTCTGGCTTCTCTGATATACTCCCCATTGTTGGTGTCACACCCGCTCCCAGTCAGCCAGCTCAGCCACGCCCCGCTCAGCCTGGCTCAACCACACCTGGGATTCATTCCCTCAATCAAGCCCTGCCTTTATAAGGACTCAGTTTTGTTACCTCATTGTGAGGTATTGATTCTCCGAGTCCTTACTGAGCCTGCTCTTAGCCATTTCTACCGTGTTGCTCCCGTGTTTTTTGACCTCTTGCCTGTTTTTTGGAGCTTGCTTTCAGATTTTGGATTCTGGTTTGGATTGATTCTGATTCCTGTTTACGACCTGTTTTTTCCCTGACCACGCCTCTTGGATTCTGTCATTAAATATACCTTGAACCGCATCTGGATCCCAGTCTGTTTCATTACAGTTGGAAAGAACCCTCTCCTGTGTTTCATCATCAAATGTACAACCCAAGTCTTTTTCCCATATCATCCTAAGGTTTTTACAACCATTGTTAATTACCCAAGGACATATCTCATACCCCTTTGATGCTTTATGAAATATTCTTGGTTGTTGTAAATAGCACTCTGTTGGGTTTTTTTCTTGATGGGACTGAACTTTCCCTTTAAATATAGTGTCTAATTTGTAAATATTTCCAAAGATGGCCATGTCCCTCCAGACTAAATTTTTCCTTCATTCTTTTATAGGAGAGCAAATTGCCCTCTTCGAATGATACCTTTTCTTAACCACTGAGCCCAATAAATTGTCTGTTTACCTATTTTTATTCTGGGGTTGTACCATATAGATGCATATTTTTGATAATTATGGGAGATCTTACATTTTTTATGTACTTCTTGCCAAACTGTCTTTGAATAGGCTAGAATGGGATTCATCATATTATTTTTTTCCTTTTTGATATTTGTGCTAGAGCCTCAATAGGTTTAAAAGGAGAGGTAAGTTCCTGTTCAATCAGGATCCAATCCGATTCAGAATTTGTTCCATCCCAGTGTCTGGCAAGCTTAGCCATTTCAAAAGAAATACTGTAATATTTTATGTTTGGTAATGATAGGCCTCCTCCCTTCTTTGGCTGACAAAGCTTATCCATGAATATATATGAATTCTAGGCTTTCTTCCATCCCAAAGAAAGTGTTTTATCATATTGTTATATCTTTTTAGTAGTTGTTGTGAAATACATATTGGTATCATTCCAGTTAGGTAATTTATCTGTGGGGCTATGACCATCTTTATTGTGTTCACTTTCCTCCATAACGTCAAGCATAACTTACTCCAATTATCCAGATTAACTTTAATCTTATTTAATAGTATTTACATATTAGTGGTAATAATTTCTCCTATATCTGGGTTCAGTTCTATCCCCAAATATTTCATACCTTTTGAAAACCATTTAAAATTAAGTGCAGGTAGTAGGTTAGGGGAACATGTTTGAGACACTGGCATAGCTTCTGATTTGTGCCAATTAATTTTGTAACCAGATACCTTGAAATATGTTTCAGTAACTTCTGACAGCACTGATGTAGAGTTGGCAAGATCTTGACTTGAGCATAAAGAAATAATTTGTCTTCCCTGCCACCTCCAATAACTCCTTTAATTCTCAACTCCTCTTTAATCAATGTGGCTAGGGGTTCGAGGAAAATTGTGAAAAGAAGTGGACTGAGACTGCATCCTGGCGAGTTGATCTGGATATACTAAAGAATGGAGATATTATCCCGTTAGTGAAAACTGCAGCCCGGGGGCATGAATATAGAACCTTTATCCATGGACAAAAACCATAACTAAACCCAAATTTTGACAGTGCAGCAAATAGGAAAGCCCATTCTACCCTATCAAATGCCTTATGGGCGTCACGTGATATGGCTGACACGGCATGGGTTCTATTCATCCACAATCTCCTCATGTTATCAGTTGATAGGGGTGCAACATATCACAAAACTCACGGTTCGGATCGTACCAGCGGTTTTTGAGTCACGGATCGGATCATTTTTCGGATCAGCAAAAAAAAAAAGGGGAGACAAATATAACTTTGCTTTCCATTTATTGCTTAAAGAACACTTAAAGCAAGGAACTTTTGCTTTTGCAGTATTCATGATTTCATTTGCGGTGTAGGAACCACCAGATTCACGAGCCTGTAATATTGCAACAGCTTCGACTGTGACGTAAATTCCGAGCGCTTGTTTTGCTGTTCTTCAGCTGTGTCCGAAATCGCTGCCTATTCACTATATAGTGCATATATATACATTTTACACTTGATCGTCGGCCTTAACTGCCAGCTATCTAGCTAACATTAGTTTCAACTAATTTGAACAGATGAAGCTGGGTGCTAGTTTTTTCATTAAGTTAGCTAGTGATAGCTAGATAGGTAGCAGTACTATCTAGCTAGCAGGTTAATGTCAGTTGCAACTAGCTAGTCACTTAGCTAGCTAGCTGGCACAGTTAGACACAAAGATGTTCATACAAATGTTCGAATAAACTTGCAAACGTAAAACTATATCCAGAAAATTATTAATTTATTGTATGACTGTGAATAGTGAGTGAGTGAACAAGTGAGCAATTTCGGACGCAGCCTTTGTCTTCGCAAGGCTTCTGCTAAGTAAGTTTGCTGGTTTTTAAAATGGCGCTTGTATCTTTTCATTGCAACTCTGCATCGAGATTTAGGGAATTATTACTTTAAAAAGTAACAGCGGCAGTAAAACTGTATTTCACACTATTATGGTTAATCTTTGCAATTAATCCGCGGCTCACATGCGTGCCGAACCATGGGGGAGGATCGGTACGGATCAACTGCGGTCCGTTACACCACTATCGGCTGATGACCTATTTTTTATAAACCTCACCTGATCTTTGTGAATGATTTGTGGTAAAACCTTATCTAGTCTCAATGCTAATATCTTGGAAAGTATTTTACAACCAACATTTATTAAGCTTATGGGTCTATAGTGTTAAGTGTAACTGCGCATGCGTGGCCTAAGCGGGGGTAGTCGTATAGTAGAGCTATGCCTGTAATGTATGTGTTCGGAGTGCTCCAGTAAAAGTTGAATGTTTTGCACCCTTCGTTGTCATTATTCGAGTTTACATTGGTAGCAGAGGATGTCGTCAAACAGCTACAAAGTGCCACCTCCGTTTGATGAGAAAAAATCGTATGAAAGTTGGAAGAACGAGATTGAAATTTGGAAGCTAGTCACCGAACTGGATAAGAAGAAACAGGGGCTAGCGGTTGCATTGTCGCTAACAGGGAGAGCGAGGAACGCAGCCCTGGAAATAGCCGCGGCGGATTTGAACAAAGACAATGGACTGGAAACGCTTTTGCACAAACTGGACACCGTGTTTTTGAAAGAGGAAAAAGACCGTCAGTACGATGCTTACACGGAGTTCGACAACATCAGAAGAGAAAGTAGCGTGTCGATGCTGGATTATATCATTGAATTCGAACGGATCTACAACAAGATGAGTAAGTTAAAAATGAAGCTTCCAGATGCTGTGTTAGCTTTTAAACTGCTTGATACAGCAGGACTCAATGTTAAAGACAAACAATTAGCACTTACCGCTTGCTCGGATCTCACGTTCAGTAGCATGAAATCAGCCTTGAAGAGAATCTTTGGTGATAATTCGCCACCAGATGGAGCTAGTGAGTCGAATGATCCGGACTGTGCATACTACACGCGATTTGCAGGGAAACGTGATGCCAGACCAAGTTCTCAAAATGCTATGCCAGGCTCAAATCCATTAGACAAATTCGGAAGAAGATCACGCTGTGCTGTCTGTCAAAGCACTTTTCACTGGGCAAAGGATTGTCCTCACAAAAATGAACAGGCAAAATTAACAGAGGCTGTTGAGCAATTGACACAAGATGTTTACATTTACATTACATTTACATTTATTCATTTGGCAGATGCTTTTATCCAAAGCGACGTACAAAAGTGCAAATAGTGAGCAAACAACAGGCACAAGAGCAAGATGTGTAAAGGTCATACAATGCAAATAGTGCTGAAGCTGAGCGCAAGGTCAGTGACGCGAGCCAACTAATCTGAACTAGGATTGCATCTCAAATACAATTCACAGATGTTGATGTGTGCAACATTACTTTGTATTCAAAAGACTTGTCTGACTCTGAAATCTTTATGGTGGAGGCTTTGGGATCAGCTGTCCTTGACACAGCCTGTACCAGAACAGTGTGTGGAAAAAAATGGCTTGATCACTATGTAAGTGGATTACAACAGAGTGAGTTAGCTAATTTACAGACCAAAGACAGTGCAAGAGCATTTCGGTTTGGTGATGGGAAAGTTGTCCATTCAATGAAGAGTGTGAAGATTCCAGCTGTGATAGGTCGAACTAGATGTCATATAGAAACTGAAGTTGTCCCTGTAGACATCCCATTGCTCTTAAGTAAAGCATCGCTGAAAAGAGCAGGTGCTGTGTTAGACATTGAGCATGATAAAGCCACTATGTTCAAACAGCCAGTGAGTTAACCTCTTCAGGCCACTATTGCGTGAACATCAGAACTGAGGATAACCCAATAGGAAGTGAGATCCATGATGAAGAGGAAATTCTAACTGTGACTGGAAATATGACCAAGCAAGAAAAACAGAAGACTCTTCTAAAACTACATCAACAATTTGGACATGCCTCAGTAGAGAAACTGAGAAGACTTCTGGACTCTGCAGGTAACCATGATGATGAATGCCTTGCGATCCTAAAAAACATTGTTAGTAAATGTGAAACATACATTAGACACAGCAGGCCAAAGCCAAAACCTGCTGTGGGTTTACCCATGGCCTCAACCTACAATGAGACAGTTGCTGTGGATTTGCATGAGCTAGGACTGGGAGTGTGGTATCTGCATGCCATCGACCACTTTACACGCTTTAGTGCGGGGGCTATTGTCACAACCAAGAAGCCTAAAGAGATTGTAAAGCATCTCATCCATTGCTGGATAAGTGTACATGGGCCTCCTCAAAGGCTATTTAGTGACAATGGAGGTGAGTTTAACAACGAAGAAATGAGGGATATGGCTGAAAAATTCAACATTGAACTCAAAACTACTGCAGCTTATAGTCCATGGAGTAATGGGCTTTTGGAAAGACACAACCAAACCCTCACTGAAATCTTGTTGAAATTAAAAAGGACAATGGATACAGTTGGGGAATGGCTCTGGATTGGGCTTTGATGGCAAAGAACTCAATGCACAATGTGCACGGCTACAGCCCATACCAACTTGTGTTCGGTCAAAATCCAAATATGCCATCAGTCCTGACCAATAAGCCACCAGCCCTTGAAAACACTACACCAAACACCTGGATGGCTAAGCACATTGAAACCTTACATGCTGCAAGACGAGCCTTCACAGAGGCAGAATGCTCTGAGAGGATCCGACGAGCTATTCGCAAGCAACTCCGTCCGAATGATGAAAAATATGAAACTGGGGACAAAGTGTACTACAAACGTGCTGACTGCACAGAATGGAAAGGTCCAGGTGTTGTCATTGGCCAAGACGGGGTAGTGGTCTTTGTGAGACACGGCGGTACTTATGTCCGTGTACATCACTCCAGACTGAGAAAGGTTTATACTCAGCAGACCGTGCAGGAAGATGTAGAAACTCAGCAGGTGGAAGCCGAAGGCCAAGTGGTGTTGCCACACTCTGGACCCAGTTATGAAGACTGTGACACAGAAAGTGTGGAGGAGATGGCCACAGATGATGACTTACCAATCTTGAATGACAACAGTGAGGCTTCTCTTCCTTCACATCAGTCTGATCAGGATACATGTACACAAACTGAGACATTACAGACAGAAATTGTCACAAATGCTGGAAATCTGCAAGTGAAAACTGGGCAAGTAGTGACATATACAGACAGAGAAAGTGGACAAACAATAACCGGAAAGATTCTTGGCTGTTGGAAAAAACAGAGACTGGTTTAACATGCAGTACAGCGGACCAGAAGAAATTGCTGGTACTACAGGGTCAGTCAATCTGAGTCAGATGGACAATGTACACATGGCTCCATCTGAGCATGCTGACCTGTGCACAGACAATTATCAAGATGACATTCTGCTGATGAACGACGATGTTTTTCATTCTGCTAAGCAAACTGAACTGTGTAACTGGAAAAGTAATGAAGTCTTTGAAGAGGTGAGAGATGAGGGTCAAAAATGCATCTCAACACGGTGGGTGTGTACACTTAAAGAGACTCCTGATGGTGTTACACCAAAAGCTAGGCTAGTTGCTAGAGGCTTTGAGGAATTAAACAGACAGGAGCTCCCAAAGGACTCCCCTACATGTGCCTCTGAGTCTCTAAGAATGACCATGGTCATCATCTGTCAAAGGAAATGGCAAGTGAATTCTATGGACATTAAAGCAGCCTTTCTACAAGGTAAAGAATTGACACGAAATATCTACATACTTCCACCACCAGAGGCTCAGAGCCAAGGAATTCTGTGGAGACTTAAGAAGTGTGTTTATGGACTAGCAGACGCGTCGCTTTATTGGTACAATAAAGTGAAAGACACTATGTACCAATTGGGAGCTGTCCTGTCACAAGTTGACCCAGCAGTCTTCTACTGGCTGGACGATGCCTGTAAAGTAATGGGAGTCCTCACTTGCCATGTGGATGATTTTATTTGGGGAGGTTCAGAAATGTTCTCCTCAACAGTCATACCACGCTTGAAAGCAGCTTTCCATGTAGGACGAGAAGAGCACAACACCTTCAACTACATTGGAATAGAGTTCCACTCTTTGAATGATGAGATACAGGTAAATCAGAGTAATTACATACATAATCTACAACCCATTTCAGTGTCTCCAGTTAGAGCTACTCAGCGAGAGGCTCCACTAACAGACAAAGAAATTGACATGCTGAGGTCAAAGATTGGCCAAATTCTATGGGTTGCAAGACAAACACGGCCTGATATAATGTGCGATGTATCCATCCTGGCTTCCAGTACAAAAAATGCAACTGTTCAGACTCTGCACTGTGCAAACAAACTGATCAGGAAATTAAAATCTGATGAAGTGACCTTGAAGTTTCAGTACTTAGGTAAAGATAGCTCCTTGAAGCTAGTAGCGTTTAGTGATTCTTCAATGGGCAACCTTCCAGATGGAGGTGCTCAGGGTGGACATCTAATCCTGCTCATGGGAGAAAGTGGCAAATTCTCACTTATTTGCTGGCAATCAAGAAGAGTCAGAAGGGTAGTCAGAAGCACTTTGGCAGGAGAGACTTTAGCTCTTGCAGATGGCGTTGACAATGCCATATTCTTAGCTACACTGTACTCAGAACTTACTATAGGTGACTGCACGCACAGAGGTCTACCTATTGTATGTGTGACTGACAATCACTCACTGCTTGATGCTGTCAAGTCCACCAAATCAGTTACTGAGAAGAGACTGCATCTTGAGATCAGCAATATCAAGGAGCTCATTCAATCTGGAACCATTCAACATATCATGTGGTCAGCTACCAAAGAACAGCTTGCTGACTGCTTGACCAAGAAAGGAGCGTCAGCACTTGTCCTGCTGAGGGCTCTCAGCGAAGGTGTATGGCAACTTAAAGAATGAGAGGACTTAATATCCAATCAAAGGGACTGATGGAATTTAAGGAATTGTTTATGTTTAGTTTTGCTTATTTAACAGTTCAGTTGAAACTTAGAACTGTGTTTATTTTTCTTTAAAGAAAAAGGGGGAGTTTGTTAAGTGTAACTGCGCATGCGTGGCCTAAGCGGGGGTAGTCGTATAGTAGAGCTATGCCTGTAATGTATGTGTTCGGAGTGCTCCAGTAAAAGTTGAATGTTTTGCACCCTTCGTTGTCGTTATTTGAGTTTACATATAGTTAGCTGGGTCTGTTAGATTTTTGTCTTTTTTGGTATAAGTGATATTATAGCTTCATTAAAACTTTCTGAGAGTCATCCATATTGCAATGCTTCTTGAAAAACTTCAGTCAGTATTGGACAGAGTATATCTATATATTTCTGAGAATATTCCGCTGGGAAGCCATCTGCACCAGGCGACCTCCCAGTTTTCATACACATAATAGCAGTTCTTTGTCAGTACTCTGGCCCCCTAGCTGTTATTTTTATGTTTTTCCTGTCCGTCCTTGTCCATGCGCTTTTGTTTTCCTCTCGTTCTAGCCCTGCCCCGATCTCTGCCCGGTCCCCGCCTGCCTGATTGCCTGATCACCTCCACCTGCCAGCCTGCTCACCTGCTCCCCATCATTTCGTTAGCTCTGCCCTATATAACACCCTGCATGTCCCTGTCTCGTTGCTAGTTTGTTACAGTGTTTCCTGCCTGTTTTGTCCCTGCCATTCTTTCTGCCTGCTTGTTGCCCGTTTTTCGACCCTGCCTTGCCCCAACCTGGTTTTCTGCCTGCTGTTTTGCCCTGTTTGCCTGATTGCCTGCCTGCCTGGTTCCTGACTCTGCCTGATCCTGCAATCGCCCCCGGATTTGCCCACGGACTGCTTGCCTGGTCTCGACCCTGCCTGTTGTCGTTTTCGCTGTTCTGTCTCGCACTTCAATAAAGCCGCTTGGAACCTGAAGCTTGCATGGTCCGCGTTTGAGTCCTTGCCTGAGCCGTGATATTCTTACTTCAACTTCTGTTATAGGGGCATCCAGATTATCTTTTTCCTTTTGGGAAAGTGTTGGTAAATTCACTTTCTGGAAAAAAAGTGTTCAGTTCTTCTTCAGGGCTAGTTGTACACATAGATGTATACAAGTCTTGATAAAAGTTTTTGAAAACTGTATTAATCTCTCTAGATGATGTAATTAGTTTATCATCGTTTCTGATTGCTGTGATAACGTTATTTGCATCCTGGTTTCTGAGCTCTTCTTTTCACCATTTTCATAAGAATTGGTTTTGAGTCTAAATAATGCATATTCTGCCTTTTTATTATATATTTCATGCAATTCAAATTTTAGTTGACAGATTTTCCTAAATTTATCCTCCTCATATTGTTGTACCAGTTGTTTCTCCATCTTAACGATTTCCTTTTCCAATAGTTGTACTTTCTCTGTGCTTTCTTTTTTCTTCCATGAACTGTAAGCTATACATTTTCCCCTAATAAATGCTTTGAGTGTGTCCCAAATGGTAGCTAGCCTCTCTGTTGTCCTGATATTTAAGTCTAAAAATGATTTCCTCCATTAGTCTTGTAGCAAATTGTTTGTCTACTTGTGTTCAATCTCCATCTTCACCCATTTCGTTTTTCAGCATTTAGATCTATGTGTAGTTCCACCAGTGTGTGATCTGTTATTGCTATTACCCCTATATTGCAATCTGTGACCGAATTCACAATTGAACCAGAAATCAAAAAATCTATTCTTGAATAAGTTCTGTGGGAGTGAGAGTAGAATGTATATTCCCTTACCCTAGGATTCATCAGTCTCCAAATATCTTCTAAACCTATTTCTTCTTTGAGAGTATTTATTGCTGTTCTGTCTCTGGGGTTTAGACCTGTATTGGTTTTACTCCGGTCTAGGTAGTCATCCAGAGTCTGATTGAAATCTCCCCCCAGAATAATCTGTCCGTCCATATTTCCCAGCATTTTGTTGATCTCATGAAAAAAGCTTGGTTCCTCTTTGTTTGGAGCATAATTACTACAAAGTATGACTTTGACTCCGTTAATAAGTGCATCTACGCATATGATGCGTCCAACATTATCTTTAAGTTGTAACAATACAAAATTGAGTTTCTTGTTAACAGGAATAACAACTCCACAGCTCTTACTAAATATTGAATTATGAAATACATTCCCAAGCCAGTCACATTTCAATTTTAGAGCTTCCTCTTCATTTCTGAGATGTGTTTCTTGTATAAATGCAACATCTGTGTTTTTAGATTTAAGATAAGTGAGGATTTTTTTCCGTTTAACTGGCGTGCTGTAGCCATTTATGTTCCACATCACTATATTAATATATCCATTACACATTCTCGTAGAATGTATACTTGCGCATCGCTGGTTTAATTATTGTACCATTTCTTAACTCAGTATAACATAACAATGCCATGTTCCTGCTATAATAAACATGAGAACAAAAGATAAACCAGTTTTCCTGAAAAAACAACAAAAACTCAAAACTGATCAGTCGATCAGTCATTAATTCTCCGTCATTTGAATATTCTTCCGAATGAAATCTCCAGCCTCCTTCGGGTCAGTAAATCTCCATCTCTTCCCCTTCCATGTAAACCTGAGGTTGGCTGGGTGTGCCAGCGTGTGTTTCACCTGGTGCTCCCACAGGGTTTTCATTAGTGGTGAGAATCATCTCCGCTAGTGTGAAAGCACCTTGGTCATGTCTTCGTAGATAGAAAGGGTACAGTCCTCCCATTCCCCTCTGTTTTTTTCACAGCTGCGAAACCTGACAGAACTTTGTTGGGTTGTGTAACGTAGACATTTCACCAATATCATACGTGATGGCTGGTTGTCATCTGGACACAGTCCCCGACTTCTGTGACTCCGTTCAATCTCGTACTCATCCCCCATTAGCCCTAGACCATCTGACAGTATTTTCTTAATATAGTCATTCATTGCACTCCCTGCTTCCTTTCATTCTTTTGATCCAATCAGGCAGGTGTTGTTTCTTCGGTTTTCCTGGTCTTCAACTCAGCTCCAAAGTTATTCCACACGTTTTGCCAATCCCTTGTTTTCGTTAGCCATATTGGCGGTGTGATCCTCCATGTTGGATATGCGACTCTCCGCCTCTTTGAGTCATGTTTATAACGCACTCACTGTGTGATTCAGCTCCATTGTGTCAGACTTAATTATGGACACGTCATTTGCCACTCTGTTCAGAGTAACTCCAATCTTAGCAATTTCTGAAAAGAGGCCTTCGATATCAGTTTTCTGGCTTGCTTCTGGGCTAGCAGGGTTAGCTTCCATGATGGCAATAGTTTTCAAGCGAGTGTGCACACTTCGCTTCGTCTGGTTCATTGTCGAGCCCGAACCTGTATTATTCTGAATAACATTTGACTGGGTATAAATACCAATTACTTGTGTCAACCAGTGACCATTTACGGAGAGTTATTATAGAGAAGTTGTAAAAACTTGTCGGCGGGGGTCTGGAGCATGTCTAAGGTGCCGCCATTCCCTAGGTCTTCCCCATGTGACTCCCTCATTTTAGTTACAAATCTTAATAGAAATCCAGTTGTCACAATTATTTTGAAGAGAAATTAATTTTACCATGCAGATGTGATTTCCATTACGTTTTGGCTGAACACAGCAAGATCTTCTCTTTTTAGATAGTCAAACATCCAGGCACTGCTCTCATGCCAGGATAGTTAAAAAATATCTTGTCTTTTAGGTATTTATTTTAAAGTTGAATAAATTAACATTAATAATAAACAATTATGCTTATAATTTCCTGTCCCTATCACAAGTTCTGCCCTGCTGTGTCCACCTCAGGCTCCTTTTGAGTGAGGTTAAAATAAATTTGTCAAATTCAAGATGCCTTTGTTAATATGTACACAACTAGCACATATGTTTGACAAAACTGCCTTCATTTCCTTGGTCTCTTTTTGGTACAATTTTGCAGTGTTTGTGAGCATGTCAAGGCCATTTAGGGGCCCTATTTGAGTTAAAGGCATATTCTGCATTACCCAGAATGCACAGTGAATGAATAGCTGAGGGGCGGTGCACAGCCACTAGTGGCCCACAGGTTTTTATGCCGCGGTGCATGGCAAACCCAGCTTTGCTGACTTCTTGCTTGTTCATGCTGCAGCTCTCGCTTGACTTCTTTGTGGAGGTTTAAGGAATTTGCGGCTTCCTGGATATTAGAGGCACGTCCTGCCAGACATGAAAACCCTCACAAGTCAAAAAAAGAAGGAGGACTCTGTCCCAGGTCTGGAAAAACAAAATGAAAAAGAAACCAAGAAATAAACCGATGAAGTAATGGATCTGTTAAAAGCATGGGATCTCTTTATGAGCGTGGTCTGTCCATGAGCCTGTTTGAAGACAAAGCGCAGTTGTGGACTTGAGGTGAACCTTGCACATTTCTGCATACTGCTGTGAGGCTGGAAAATTCCAGCCAAGTGGGACACCGTGTGTTCCACTGTTCCTTCTTTTTTTAGGGTCTCAGTCCAAACTGCTCCTTCTCTTTCAACTCCCGTACAGAGCAGCAGGCTCAGGTCAGAGCCTTTGATATATGATCTTGGGGGGCGGAGAGGAGGCTGGGAAGGGGAAGGTGCGGTTTAGGATAACATTAGTCTTAGCATTTAGCTTAGCACCCAGAAGAGAGGAAGGCCTGTGACCTGGGAGAACAACGCACCCTTTGTTGACCTCTGCACAGGGATCCTGTTAAGTTTGGTCCCTGACACCTATGTTGACCTGGGATGACTGCCAGGGGAGCAGACTTTGATTCTACAGGGCAAGGGGAGGGTTAAACAAACACATGTTTTCTGAAACCAAACTGGTCTACAGTCAGCAAGTCGCTGGGAAAGTCAGTTCAGCAGGTAGCTTTGCATGAGATCAGGTGAGATACGTTCACTCTTTCTCAGTGAACAACAACACTGTAATCTAACACCAGTTACAAGATACTGAGTTATACTTTTCAAAATTTAATATCGTTGAATTCTGTGATTTTTTTTAATGTGAAAAGCCCCTTCCACCAAACATCTGCAATAATGAAGAGTCTTAAATCCTAGAACATGCAGCAGGAAATTTGGAAAACACAGGAATGTGTCACGTCATACAAGCCAGCTACAGTGGGATTCTTAGAGGTGGAACTGACACATCTCCAGGTTTTGTAAATATGCTAGAGAAATGAAGAGCATGTGACATTTGCTGTTTAGATGTTCTAATATCTAACAGTGTGGTAGTGGTGGTAAAGAGCAGGTCTTGCAAACAAAACATTGCTGGTTTGATTGCCCATTGAGACACTGCTGTATAAGTCTATGTATAGATTCGTAAGTCTCTCTGGATGAGGTGTCTGCTAAATGACAATAATGTAATGTAGAATGCTAGAGAGAGCTATGACTTGCACAGAGACAGCAGTTTTTGACACCAGTTAATATAAGTTTTGTTGTTGATTTGTAGAGGTCCACAGGACCATGTTTTGAATTGATGTCTTTGAATAATTTGAATCATTTCTGCAGCTCTAGATGAAAGTAAGAATCTAAATTTGCTTAGCGTGTGCTCCTTGTTTCAGCCTCGAAGACCTGCAGCCCGAAGCAGTTCGTGTGTAAGGACCAGGTCACATGCATCTCCAAGGGTTGGCGCTGCGATGGGGAGAAAGACTGTCCTGATGGTTCCGATGAGGCACCTGACGTCTGTAAGTCTGGCCACCACCACATCACAACTCATTGTGTCCTTGTGTCAGCTGTCTGCACCATAGCCATTATTGGAAAAAGTCCTTTCAACTGCTACAGTAATATGACATTTGAATCTTGAGAATGAGCCAGTCTCACATAATTCATGACTTTTGCCTACCCTCTTACTGCCCGATATTGCCTTGCGGAAAGTAGAGATGATGTGTGACAAAAGTTGGCCTCATTAGCAGAAGGGAACTTGAATGCATTGCAGTGCAGCAGTGAGTCCCATGCATTTTTAGTGGTGTCACAAATAAATGACACAAGTGCCATGCACACAACACAACACGTGACACACAAACCACTATTGATGAGGAGGAAAGGCATCTTTAACTGCATCAGGATTCAGTAGTAACTTTAAATGCCACACAACCCTTTTTTGTGAATCTCAACCTCTGTCTTGCTTTCTATAAGCCGTCGTTCATTTCCTGTCAGAGCCTGGGTCGGGAGCAGCTCGGCTCAGAGTACCTTCTTCCATTTGTCATTTTCCCTGTGCTCTTCATCTAGTCAGATTCTGCTTGCAAGAAGCCCTTGTTCCCTTCCCCTGTGTGAGCGGAATCATGGTGATTGAGGTTAAATGGGGACAAGTCTGTCAGTTTCCTCACAGGAATTCCCGATCACTAACAAAATCAGATTCAAGACATTCTTTGCAGCATCCACAGCCCCCACCCCTTCCTCATTTTCAACATTTCAATGTTACTCTGAAGCCTGTACTGGTAAACAAACAGGTTATAATGTCTGTTTGCACGGTATATCATAAAAACCCCTCAGCTAAACTGTAAACCAGATATGTTAAGCTGTTTAGCCGTATCTGTAAAAGAAGATATGACTTGGCAGGGAGGGAGTCTTGAACCGCATAAATGTTGATTGAAAAAAATAAATCAGATTTGGCAGAGAATATAGCTCATAGATAGAGAGTTGGTGCGGAGGATTATGCCAGTTGCAAGTGCGGCGTTCCCAACAATTAAAGAAAGGTGTGAGGTTACTTTCAGGATAGGTGCTGACAGCATCCTCTCCTCCTTGATCTTAGGAAGGTGCCTCCTGCACTGAGAAAACTGGATTCAAATGAGTCAAATTGGATTTGCTTGCTAGGGAGAGAGCCTTTCCGTTTGGCCTGAAAATAATGCATTGTTTCATCCACAGGATGGCTTTCAAACACTCTTGCGCGCCTCGGTCATACCCAATTACACAATTTACAAAGTTTATCTTCATAAAATTGGATGTCTTTTTCTTTGAAGGGGGGAGGGTTGCCCATGCCAGACAAGATATGATTGCGGGGGATCTGCAGAAACTCTTAGTGAAGATCAGAGGGTACGACAGCATGCCTTGGGAAAGACTAACGCTGCAGCACTCACCTGGGGTCGGCAAGCTTAGTCAAAGTGGAAGCTGTGCATTTGGAAGACAGTGAGATGAAGGAGGTAGGGAAGGCCCTCTTCGTCTAGACAAGAGGAGGTGAGGGGGGAACTGTGTCCGTCTGGAAGTCATTACAGACCTACTCAGAGGAATGGATAAGCCTGCGGTTTTTCATGTCTGCTTTTTCCAATGCAACAGTGGATTCCCTCGCCATTTGACAACCCCCACTCCCCCAGCGCAGCAGCAGCAGTTCTCCAGGGGTGGTCAGAGAATGCATGGACAGACGTCCTGCTGGGGTGGGCAACTTTCCTCTGTCGGAGGAGGAGGTGGGGGAAATGTCCGTGTTCGGAATTTGTTCCACCTATTCTCTTCCCCCCTCCCTTTCAGAAAAGGAACACGATCAAGATAACGAAGTGGTGGATTGAGCCAAAAGTGGCAGGCAGGTAACATGTCTGTCACGTGGCTCAATGGTGCACCCAACTGCCATGGGCATACCCGAGCATGTAAGGAGGCGGGTCTTACAGGAGGTGGGGCCCCGCACCGAGGGCGTCTGTGCAAGCCGTGACACATGAAAGGCCTTTATTTACTTGCTCTGGGGTTCCACAGGGAGTTTGTTGTTGCTGGCGCTGTGGTGCTGTTATGAGTGAAAAGCCGGCTGCCAGCCCCTCCTGTAACGACCCCCACAATGACTGGCTTTGTGCTGGGGGCTCAGAGGAAAGGCTGAGAGAGGGAGAGATACTGGTGTGGAAACCAGGTTTGTAGTCTTATAACTGGGGTAATTTTAGATCTAACCACTCTTAAGTCATATGTGCGCTTTTACCACCAGAAAACCAAACGTGTGTTTTGTGTGTGGTCTGCTGGTTTAAGTGGAGTACTTACCAGGAGATTGAATTCCCAAAAGCACACTGGTGCTGCCAAAATTTTCAAAGTGGATGCAAAGCTGTCAATGTCCTCCCAGTGATGGCATCCTCCATTGGCTGGCTTCCAGTTCTGCTGCACTTGGCCCCGCCCAGGTCCAGGAGTTGGCATGTTAGAGTTCCTTCTGCGAGGGCAGAAGGTGAGGAAGAGCAGAGCAGAGAGAGAACCTGCAACCCAATGGAAAGTGTTGTTTACCTCTTAAGTAGAACATCTACAACAGTGTTTTCTCCTCATAGTGTAGCACGAGATGGAATTGCCTGTCAAGTGATAGCTTAATACCCTCCCTCTGAGGTTTCTCATGTGAAAACAGTGAGGGGCCCCTTGAATAGTCTGGGATAGTTTTCTTTGGAGAAATGAGCCCTCCTTGCTTTATGGCGTCTGTCTGTGTGAGTGATGCCATAAACAGACAGAGACAGAGGTCTCTGAACTCAAAGGTGCTCCCACATCCTTTCGGCATGCCCAAGAACAGAGCAGGAAGTGCTCAGGGATAGAACAAGAAGTGGTCTACACCACAGTTCTTCTCTCTTTCTCATTATTTAGACGCTCTTCAGGACCAGAAAAGGGAACGATGCGCTTGTAGCTTCCCTGCAGCATGAGGCATCAGAGCCGTTATAGTCCATTATTGCTATGTAACACAACTGTTCTCCTGTTTGCATGGCAGCAGCTGACCGTGGGCACAGCGACACGACCAGACACCCTCCTCTGATACTCATGATTAGTCTGTTATATGAAAAAGCAAATGAGTTCTACTGCTGTGGGTAATGTTATGTGGAAGATGGCCAGAGCTGAGAAGACACTTCATATTACATTATTGTCATTTAGCAGCAGCCATCTCATTCCAAGTTAAATTTTATCCAACTGGAAAATTTATACAGCTGGATATTCTCTGAGGCCATTGTGGGTTAAATGCCTTGCCTAAGGGTACAACAGCAGTGCCCCAGCAGGGAATAGAACCCAACAACTTTTGGCTACAAGGCCTATTCCTTACCATTACACCACACTGCTGCCTACACAAATGGATAAAATGCAGTGCATTTTGACATAACATTCTCAAATGTTAAATAAAAGGTTCTCTGTAGTATTTATAAATTTTCCAAGAGGACAGCCTGTCATTTTACTAAACTCTCCTTGCCTTCTGTGTCACACATAGACAGTGGCCACACAGCTGCTACTGTGCACATAAGCACACACTAACACACACAGAAGCAGTCAAGCTCATGCTCACACTAACACACAGAAGCATACACAAGATCACACGCACACCAACACACACACAGAAACATACACAAGCTCACACTCACACTAACACACGCAGAAGCATACACAAGCTCACACTCACATAACACACAGAAGCATACACAAGATCACAATCACACCAACACACACACAGAAACATACACAAGCTCACACTCACACTAACACACAGAAGCATACACAAGCTCACACTCACACTCAGAACACACACAGAAGCACACACAAAAGCACACTCACACTAACACACACACACAAAAACACACAAGCTTACCCTTACACTAACTCACACACCCTCACACACAGACACATACACAAATCTCTCCTCATAGCGCTTTGTGTCTGAAGGATTGGTCTGCAGGTGTGAGGCTGTTTTTGTCTTGACTGATTAGAGAGTATGCTGCCATCGCCACCCTCGGGAGCTAAAATGAAATGGACTGGAGAACAATCAGAGGAGGAGGTGGCGGTGAGGTCATGTTTGAACCCCTGTTTGGCGGGCGTGGGCTAAAGCAGTCATTCTGAGATCAGTGTATTCCTGGCTCCTCTGTAGTCTTGACCCTTATTCGGGCCCCAACTGATTACCACAGTGCTGCTTCCTCAACCCACTCCATCGACTGTGTGTGCAAAGGACACAGATGAGAGCTGTATGAAAGTCTGTCAAGTCTCATCCCCACATGATAGCATGGGACAGACGCTGTCCTGTGGAAGGGGTGGTGGGGGAGGGGGGGCAGAGGGAGGATTCTGATCACCCTCAGTGTGGCGTCTCACAGGAAGTGTCGCAGACTCGTCTCAGAGGAGTAAAGAAGAGGCTGGCCTGCCATTGGAGTGTTTCTGCTCCTGTCATTAACTCCAGAGGATTTTTTCGCATGCTTGTATTTGGCTTCTGACACCTGAGATTAATGAACGAATGAAAACACCAACACGTCGAGGAGTGTGTCTTCGCAGACTGCATAAACACCCCGCTCCATTTCCCCCCTGCCAACTCCCCCCAGTCAGAAGAAAATAAACCTGTCAAAACAACGCAAAAAGCACGCTCTGGAGTCTGGAATGAAGCGCTCCCTTTTTTTACTGTGCTGCCAGCAAACAAATTTATGTGTTGCAGTGTTGCTGTGGCCCATCAGAGGGGAAATCAGTGTATTACAGTTAATGCTAATCATATACAATAACAAAATTCCACCACTATGTGTGTATGTGTGTGTGTGTATCATTTATTTCCAAACAAGGTTGAGGCACAGGGCAATGAAGATTATTGTGGTTACTCAACTGCTTACACAAGCATGCTGTTTCACCGAAAAGAACCCTGGCAGTCATTCCAGACACCTCTCATATCATCGTAAGAATTCTGGAAGGAGATTTATAAGCCGGGAGAGGTTGTGACCCATTCCTCTGCAGAGCTTAAGTGGGCAAAACTGAAAGTGAGCCTGCCTTTTGATGACAACCAGTTTAATTCAGAGAACTCCCAATTCAGCGATACTTCCTCTGCAGCTTCTGCAGCACCTTCTAAACACCTTTGAAAAATCCAGCTTGCAAGCATTGTTGGTTTTTTTGGACGCTTTAGCCAATTAGGGCCAGTTTGCTGCTTGGACTGATATTTCCCAGAGTAAGGGTCTTTCCCATTTGTGGGTCCACACTCCCATTAGGGAATTGATGCTGTGTGGGTTGTTTTAGAGTTCCTTCTACTATGGCTCCTGTAAAATAGCACTCTTTGGCATGGACAGGGGTCTAACTATGGATCTAGATTGGTTTGCAACACTGCCGAACCCAAGGGAAATGTTTATGTGTAGTCACTGACTTAGCTATAGGCTGACTATGCTGTTATTTTTTTTCTTTATAAGCCTTAAGTATATTCTCCAAGTCTCATGTGTTTTGACAAGACTTTACACAAAGACTCTGACGTAGCATTTTACACAAAGACTTTACGCTAAGCTCATGGCTGTCATACAGAATAAGCAGTGATACATATGCTTTTGTTTTGCCTTTTTGTCTCTAGTCGCATCTTGATAGTGCTTCTTAGCCAGCCAGGTGGTGAATTTCATCCCATCAGATTGTGTGATCTGCCAGAGTAGGGGTTATGCTGCCATTTTCTTTTTGGGCAGGGGCACAGCCTCTTTGGGCTCTAGTATCAAGTATTTTTGAGTTTCGCTATGCCATATATAACGTCTGTGCCATGAGTGGTTGAGAGCATGTTCACTTGCGTTTTTTTTTTTTTTGCTGAGGCCACCGGATAACCTTTTTCAGTAAGATTTTTTTCTTGTCCTCCATTTGATGCACACATTCTGTAGTGAAGATATGAGCACTTCAAAGGTTATTCCACTATTTTTAGAAGAAAGGAGGAAAGGGAGGATGAGATGTGAGGTCAAACAGTAGGGGAAACCCAGACTTATCCCTAAATTCAATCAAAGCTGCCAAGTCATTGCAAGGGAAAGTGGTGTTTTGCCAGAACAAACAACTCACTCATTCTCATGCCTCATATTACAATAAAGTAATTTTCCACTAAGATAGCTAATGGAAGCTTAATTATAATACAGTACCAGCTTAATCTGGAAAGGTATTTTTATTAAATAGCACTTACAGTCAAGAAGACTTTTGGTGGTTAAGGTTGTTTGCATTGACTCCAGGGGTTACTTAGGAACTAGGGCTGCCACTAACAACTATTTTTCTTTTTAATGTATCGACTATTTTACCGATTAGTCGATTAATCTAAACGATTAATTTTCCTCCAAAACATCACATTGACCATTTCATTTAAGTTCATTTTATTTTGATGACCGAATCACAGCTTTGCTGATATTACAGTATAACAGTACTCCCTCTTGTGTGATATTGCTTAATTAACTTACGCCTTTAATAATATTGATCACAACTATTCATATGTTGTCTTATGGCATTCCCTACCCAAAGAAATGTGCTTAAAATAATGGCAGAAGTAAAATAATTAGATAAGGTACATGTCCCAACAAGCCCAACGCGCATGAACACACACACTGGCACCGTCAATCAACATAGAATAAACCCAGATTCTAGCCTAAACATTTTCTCAAACAGTTATTCAATGGAAATTCTAAGGTATCAGGCAGACGAATTTATGGCTTTAATAATGAGTGTATTTAGCAGCTACAAGGACAAAAGATATTAAAAAGCTCTCCCTACTAATGGTATTTTAATAAACATGAATAGACAACACTTACGGTGGTTTTGCCTTTTCTGGCGGTCCATCATCCAGAATAGCACCTGTGTGTTTTCTCTGCAGGTGCTTGTGCATAGCGCTAGTGCTGCTGTGGTATGCCATTGAAACTTTTTACAGTGTACAAACCACCTTTTGTTTTGTGATCATTTGAAGTACTCCCATACTTTCGAAGCCTTGGGTCTTTGGAAACTTTTACACTGAACCTCTTTTGCAGCTGAGTCGGACTCTGCTTCAGCCGCCATGATTTTTTAAAACTGTAGCGTTGACTGGAGACGACCAATGACTGGAGCAAAAAACGACTGACATCATGCACACAGCAATTACGTAGTGATATTGAAGACAAACATTTGTTAAAATGAATTGAAGCGTTTTAGAAATCAAAAATGTAAATTCATAAAAACAAAAAAAATGATGCATCAGTTTAAAATATTGATGTCGACGCATTTTCAGCATCAACGTCATCGATTACGTCGACTAATCGCAGCAGCCCTATTGGGAACAGAATAAAGGCTGGGTTTGGTAACAGCTTGTGTCTGGTAAGAGCACAGATGCTGGCTTTGGTAACAGTACAGGGCTAGGTAAGTTTATGTACAGCTTTCGTGACAGAGCCCCACCTCTCTGAACCTACAGGTGCACCACTGTGACTCTTTTTGAGATGTAGATGTGGTGGCTGGAGGACACAGGTTTGGGGATGGCAGCATTTGCCACATTCAGCTAAGGGAGGTGACTTCACAGCGTGGTTATCTGCACATGTCTCTGTTCTTCAGGCCTAGCTGGTGGCAGGCCATGTGTGCCTCTGACCAGGGGATCTCTTTGTCGTTCTTGGCTGGTCTGGCCTTTTGTGTAGGAAAGGCCAGAGGGCAGAGGTACAGATCTGAGGAGAGACACAATGCATGGAGGGGGAGAGGCTTTCTGCTATTAACAAACAAAGATTCTATATGTTTGATAACTGTGGGTGGAGGCTGTCAGTATGGAAAGAGGGGATGAGATTAGCACTGAAAGCATTGCCCATGTAAAAAAGGTATGCAGATGAGGTGTGTGTGTGTGTGTGTGTGTGTGTGTGTGTGTGTGTGTGTGTGTGTGTGTGTTGGGCGGGGTTCTAGGCCGCAGAGGTGCAGATAATTTACATCTTAAAGAGGAAGAGGGGCAGGTATGTCATAACCTGCTGTTTTTCCCATCCTGGTAGCTGGAGCTGCTGGGGTACACCTCTTGTAGTCGAGGAAGTGGATTCCAAAGCTCAAAGGCTGTGCCGGTGTGTGCTGTAGGTGTCTATATCTGTGTACTGTCTGCATGTGTCTCTGTAACAATGCTCTCTGTAGTTGTCTGTAGGTCTGTGTACTGTCTGTATCTGCGAGTGCTCTCTGTAGATGTCTGTAGGTCTGTGTACTAGGGCTGCCCCTGAAAGTTGATTAGTAGAATCATGTGTCAGAGACCCGTCAGTCGACTGAGATTCTTCAAGTCGAGCAGTGTTTTTTTTTTTGTCCATCAGTGTGCATTACAATAACAGGATAAAACAGACAGAAGCTTACAAAAATGCACAGGGATGACATTTCAATGAGGAATTATAAATAAGGGGAATCATAAATATATTTTTATATTCTAGCAGGGCTAGCTGGTGCGCTTGCTGAAAAAAATCCATGTGATAATGCGCTGGTGGTTAACTGATGAGAGAAGCTGAAACCTGAGGTGGAGTGGTTGGTAAACTAGGCTAGCTATAACCATGTCTAAGAAGAAGTCTAAAGTGTGGTGGCATTTTGACCTTTTGAAGGACAACCCTAACAAAGTTAAATGCAAACTCTGTATGCAAGAATTTGCTTATCATTCAACAACATCGAACATGGCAAACCACTTGAAACGGGTAAGGTGCATAGCTAGGCGGCCATTCTGCAATTATCTGGGCAGATTTACTATACATATAATGCAGGCAATAACTATTTACTGTACAAGGCTAATTTAACCATTTCGCACGTAGCGTAACATTTTTTATGCTATGTAGCGTGTGTGTTACGGTACATGGTTTGTTATGTTTTCATTGGTGTTATTAAGCTTCTCATAGTTTTCAGTCAGCATTTGCTATATTTTTAATGTTAAATCACTGTTTCCTCAAAGCTAAAATTAGCTAGAATTTTTCCAATCTAGTTTTCTAATCGCACTGGTTTTAGCATACACGCTAAACAGCTAATCACACCGGTGTGACCGTACGCGCGAAAGGGTTAAATGCTTCAAAATATGTTCCAATGACTCTGTTGCATTTGACTATGTTAATGTGGTCGAAATCATCACTGAAACTCATGCCAATGGATCTTCTGATAGATAGTCTATAGGAAAAAAAAGGAACGAATAGTCAAATCTTCGTATTGAATCCAATTCGACTGACAAAATTCTGAGTTGGGTACAGCCCTACTGTGTACTGTCTGTATGTATCCGTGAGTGCTCTCTGTATGTGCCTGTAGGTCTGTGTACTTAGAGATGGGCAGAATTTCTGTTACTTGTATTTGAAATACGCATTTCATTTACTTTTGAGTATTTTTAGGTGTCCAAGCAGCGAAGCTGCTGGAACCCTATTGTGTTTGTTCTGATTTTTTTTTCTGCCATTAAAGTGTTTGCACAGCAAAAACTATAGATGCTAGAGCTACCACATTTGGTAGATACGTTCCTATGGTCACCCACTACTCAGGTAAAAAAATTACCCCAATGGGCCAGATGGTGGCACTATAGAGAGCCACACCGCATTTTGGGCTATAACTCTTGAACTGTTTGGGGTAGAATCAAAATTCTTTTCCCCCTTATTCCCTGGCTCCAGATGAACAAGACAGCCATTTGGACCAAAATTATGTGCCATATTGGATTTTCCGCCATTTTGAATTTTTTGCAAAACCTTTAAAATCTATCTCCTCCTAGACGGTGCGACCGATTTGCACGAAATTTGGTAAACAGCATCTTCAGACCAAGATCTTTAATCCCAGTCAAAAACTACACTTTGCTACATTCCAGACGGCACACCCAGATCAACATTCATTGACCCAGACACCTAGACTCAGGTCAACTTTCACTGACCCGAGATGGCAAAAATCATTTGGGTTCTTCTAATGGCAAACATTCTCACATATAACTATATAAAATATATCTTACTTTTTAGAATGTATATATGTTGAATGCCATAGGTAAAGGCTAAAGATAAAAACAATTGATACATGTGGCCCGGTAGCTAAAGAAGTGAGTGAGACAGCAAACTAGCTAGCTATTAATTAGTGCTACAAGTTGGCTTGGATAGTTAACAACATGAAACAGCTCGACGAGCATATAAGACTGGTTAGCCATGGGTAGCCAGCAAGTGTTAGCTAGATGTATGTCTGGCTACATATTGCATGGTACATGGTGGTTAACATTATAATATATCAAGCTAGCAATGCTAACAAGCTAGTGATGCTAGCAAGCTGTCTAGGCTGGTGCAGAGCTGTTGAGAGAGTTGCGACACTGATTGATCTCGCCGCCACGTGATCACATGGTTCATGTACACCTTCAATAGTTCCAAACAAACCCCGCGCTGTCAAGTTCTCCTATGGGAGTTTCTACATACTGTACAAGACATAGTATTTTCAGTATTTTATTTATTTATTTATTTTTTTACAGTTTTGCTTAGATACAGTAGCATTCTACTTCCTGTTATTCCTTCCTGTAGGGTTCAAACTCTCACCAGAGCCTTTTGTACATTATAAAAATCTGAATGTTCTGCGATTTTGTACAAATTCAGAATGCCCAATGTTACAAATGTATTTTCCTATATTTTTAAAATACATATATTTTATTATACATTTTCTGGCACCAGTATTTTGTATTTTATTTTGATACATTTATTTGGGGGTTATTTTGTATTTTGTAACAAGATACATTTATCTTTGCCCATCTCTGTACTGTCTGTATGTGTCTGTGAGTGATGTGATGTGTAAGTGCTCTCTGAAGGTGTCTGTAGGTCTGTGTACTGTCTGTGTGTATCTGTGAGTGCTCTCTGCAGGTAGCTCATTGTCGGTTTGTGTCTGTGTGCAGGGCTGTGTGTTGCCTTATCCGTGCGCTTGCAGATGTAGGGTAGAGACTGCCCTCACTCCAGCAAGGCCCTCCCAGAGCAAGGCAGACACAGGATCCAGGGCAGAGCAGAGCGTCCGCACTGATCTGGGATCAGCTTCCATGTCAGAGTCAGAGAAAAGCATGTAAAGCACATTAACACATATCAACATAAGAACTGACAATAATTATCAATGATTATCAGGATAACTGTACTGCAAGGGGGGGGTTGTCTGAACTGGATTAACTTGATTAAACTTCAGAATGCACAAGTGCAGTTTATCTGTAACCATTTGAACATCTCCACTGCTTTGTTTTAGATGTTTTTTAAACAATAAAACACAAGATCAGCAATTTGTTTTGTGCAAATAGAGGTCCTCATAATTAAAAAAAACAAAGCAATACTGAAGCAACTGTTGGAAGCAAAGACACAACTCCACTCTGTCTGTAGTGAGCTGTGAAATACACATATGTCTAAGGCTATGTTCACACTGTCAGTCCAAATCCGATTTATGTGCATATCCGATTGGAATCCGATCATATGTAGCAAGTCTGAACAGGCAAAAATCACATGAGATCCGATTTTTACAAATCCGTTTCAAACCACATTCGTATGTGGTTTGAAATCCGATTCAAGTCGCATTTTTGCAAATCCATTTAGGTCTGAATGCTCTGATCGGATTTCAGGTGTTTTTTTACATATGTAACTTTTGACACCACGTAAAGTTCACGTGTACATCACACGTACAGGAAACATGCTAGTTTGGTGGCGGAGGGAGCCATTGATGAGCGGTTGTAGGTCATAGTCAGAGCTGGAGCTAACATGTGTTTGACAGAATTGTCGCCTCCTCCATCTCTGATGCGGTCTCATTATTTTTATAAAATTTGCGCCACGGCTCCACATTGCCATGCTGTATATAAGTAAGCCCATTTCATTACCGTCCATTTTGTTTTTTTTAACTACTACTGCTAACTACTACTTCTGGGTGCAATGTCATTACTATAGCAACCAATGTGGATAAGACCGAAAATGAGGATTGCCACCAGGACACACAGATCGGATCTGATCACTTGCAATATATAATGCGGACAGTCAATCAGGAAGATCAGATTCTGATTGGATATGCAAAAAATTGGATTTGGACTGACAGTGCGAACATAGCCTAAGTCTACATGTTTCTTGTCAGGAGGACCTCCGCCTGAGGTCCTGTTCTGTGTGTTTTTCCCTGTCTGTCTGTGTGGGTGTGTCTTTTGCTTTTGTTTACAGGTCCTTGTGTTTCCTTGTCCCGCCTTCCTCCCAGTCCTCCTGTTACTCAGCCACACCCATCACCTGAAGCCTGTTCCACACGCCTGTGTCTCGTGCCCTCATCATCTGCCTGCTTACATATACCCTGCTGTTTTCTTTATTCTTTCCCTGATCGTCTCAGTATCTTAGCTGTTTTGTTCCTGCTGTTTGTTTTTAGCCTGCTCCGTTTCTGCTTGTTACTGGCTCTGCCTGTCCCGGATTTCTTTTGCCTGCCGTTTTTGGATGTTGTCTGTTTTCCATTGGATTTTTGGTTACTGACTCGGCTTGTGTTTCTGACATCAATTTTGGTTGAGATTTTTGACTTGTCATTAAAGAATTGACTTTTCGTACTGCCCGCATTGTCTGCGCCTGGGTCCTTACCCCACAAACCCTGATAGTTTCTACTTTCGGTGTTTGCATTGCTGCATTTTATGAATGTTATTTAGTGTCCTCTTTCCAACAGATTGCTCTTGTGCCCTTCAACCCTGTGAATTCATGAATTTCTTAAGCTCTGATCTGATTATACATCCCTTTATTCTACAAACCTGCCCCAAAATCAGGCATGTAAAATGGAGTACGAAAGGATCAGAACCTTTTGAAACATTAAACTGTTAGACTTGACTCCCTAGTAGAAATGCTTCCGTAGAAAGCAGTTTTCTCATATGAACTCCGGACAATGTCCGGAGAATCAGGTCCAGACATTATCCGGAGTTGCCCTTTCACATATGTAGCACACAACAGGAGATGTCCGTGTCAGACGCGTTCTCACCTACTGGAAATACTCCATTTGGTTTAGGCGAGGGGTAGAGCATGCAGGAGGCAGGACATGACACAAAACGTACGCTGCGGAAATCGCAGTGTTTTGTTTACAGCCAGGGTACGAAATACGGGACCCCCTGAAAGCCTCAACAGCAAAATTTTGGGGCGTCTCTCGAAATTTTTTTAAAAATTGTCACTTGCAATTGTCACTAAAAATGTCTTTTAACCCTTAAAGCCCGACAGACGCAGCCTGTGTCCAAATTCACATCCCTTCTTCTCGGTTGAATTGCTCACGAAGTATTCATCGCTAACGATGCTAGTTGGTTGTCTATGAGACTAAGTGTTGGCAAGAAAAATAATTTTGAATTTACATCAAATTTAATCATAGCTACAATCTGCATATAGCTCTGTGTCCATCTCCACACCCATTACTCTTGTTTGAATTACTCATGAACTCGTCATTGCATAGACATGGAACACATATCACAAGAAAGAGCGGAACCGGAGCTTTGTAGCCTATTGATGCTAGTTACATATTTGTACATACCGAAGTAATCACGTTATGAAGACAGATCAAACTTCTGCAAAGTAATATCTTTACTAATTTCTTTACCCATTTTCACTCTTCTGCTTCTTGGTTGAATAAGTCACGAAGTCCCTATCACTTCACAACGCAAAATAAACAGCAGAACTTACCCTTTCCAATGATACCATTTCTCTGTGCGACAAAGCGTTGTCGAGTAATCTGGTTGGAATCACAGCAAATTTCTGCAGTCTCCAACATAGGGCTGACATTACATCCCACTTTGTATGAAAAATAAACACAAAATAATGTATTTGCTTTTCATTGCAATGATTCAAAAGTCATGGTCAAAAGACATGCGCAGGTTTTCATAAAATAAAGCACATTCTTCATCCAATGATTCAGTGACAAGACTTCAGTGAATAAAACAATGATATTGCAGGGTGTAGTTGTAGCGTGGTTGTGAATTTATGTGAGTGGCCTTATTGTTAACGATATAAGCCTTGGTGATGTGTGTGCAAAGCGTGTATAGCCTAGTTGATTGCCTTGGCTTGCATCCATGAAATCTTGTGTATTGCATATTGAGTCTGTGAAAGACTTCAGCATAACACTGGAGCACTAGGTAGGGGCATACAACACTCCCATTTTTCCTGGGTTTCTCCCGTATTTCAAGGCCATCTCCCAGCGCCCTGCCGTTTTGTTGTCCCTCCCGGGAAACTCCGGTAATTTGCATGGCAAACTTTATGAATAATTGTCACACACGGATCCATGAGTTTTGTATGTTTGTCTGACGTTACTCAAGTTGCCAGATCATCTATGAAACACAATCTACCAGGGGCACAGGAACCGGGGGGGACACGTCCCCCCAATATTTGTGTGGGCTATTTGTGTCCCCCCAACTAGTTCCAATAAAACAGGGCTGTGCTATATAAATTACTTTCTCTAGATGAGAGACACATTTGTAGTCGTGTCACAATTCAATTCAATTCAATTTTATTTGTATAGCGCTTTTTACAACACAAGTTGTCACAAAGCAGCTTTACATTGTTCCCAGGCCTGAGACCCCCTGAGAGCAAGCCTAAGGCAACAGTAGCAAGGAAAAAATCCCTAATTAACAGGAAGAAACCTTGAGCAGAACCCGGCTCAGAGGGGGAGCCCATCTGCTTCTGGCTGGCACTGGGCAGATAGAATTTGAGAGAAAAAAAAACAAAGTTGTACAATGTACTTTCAAGACAATCGAGTCTGATAGACAGTAGTAATTAGCAACAAGGTGATTATAAAATGTATCCTAAAATGTCCGGTTCTTGGCAGGCAGTTCACTTGATAGGCAGGGCAGTGGGGTAGCAGGACTGGAAAACAGGATGTGACTTGATAGGCAGGGCAGTGGGGGAGCAGGACTGGGAATCCGGAAGTGACGCTTGGGTTACAGCTCCAGGCAGGAGCCCTGAGCAGGAATAGGGGACAAAAAGAAAACAGTGATTAGTGGTTGTGGTTGTTAATTGCAGGAATGGAAACATAAAGGCATGAAGGCAGAGGGGGGGAAGAGGGACGCAAGTGTGTAAAAAAATCCCAGCAGATAAGCACTATGGCAGCATACCTGGGGTAAGAGAGGCAAGATGCCAGCACGATCATGAGGGTGACCCTAAGGCAGTCAACACCAGATCACAGCTGGATCAGCTGAACACAGAATACCCAGGCCATGATGTAGTGACAGCAATGACCACTTAGTTCACCAGAGACTCTACGATCAATGTCAGCAACCATGCCATGTCCCTCAACTAAAGGATTTGAAGTAAAGATAAGTTTTTAGCCTAGACTTAAAGGCGGAGAGAGAGTCCGCTCCTCGGACCTCGGTGGGTAGATTGTTCCACAAAAGAGGGGCTCGGTACGAAAAGGCTCTACCGCCTATAGTACTTTTACCCACTCTTGGAACAATGAGAAGTCCCGCACTTTGGGAACGTAGAGTTCGTTTTGGAGCATATGGGTGAAGAAGGTCCTTAAGATAGGGAGGGGCAAGCCCATTTAAAGCTTTAAATGTAAGGAGAAGTATTTTGAAATCAATGCGGTATTTGATAGGTAGGCAGTGGACAGAGGCTAATACTGGGGTGATGTGCTCAAAGCGCTTTGTTCTCATTAGCATACGAGCAGCTGCATTTTGAACCAGCTGAAGGGGCTTTAGGGAGGCACATCCTGACAAGAGGGCATTACAGTAGTCCAATCTGGAAGTAACAAAAGCGTGGATTAGCTTTTCAGCATCGTGTAATGATAGGATTTTCCTGATTTTAGCAATATTCCTCAAATGAAAAAAAGCAGTCCTGGAGGTGTTTTTTATGTGTGGTTTTTCAGGTTTGGCCGAAAGTATAACTGGGTATCGTCTGCATAGCAGTGGAAATTAATGCCATGTTTACGAATGATATTTCCAAGAGGGACCATGTATAACGAAAAGAGCAAAGGTCCAAGCACGGATCCTTGTGGTATTCCATGTCTTACTCTGGAGAGTTTGGAAGACATTGTTAATGAAGACAAAGTGATGTCACTCTGAAAGATAAGACCTGAACCAGGATAGAGCCTTTCCGCTTATGCCAATCAGGTTCTGAAGTTGGTCTAATAGAATAAGATGATCGATGATATCAAAGGCTGCACTTAGGTCTAGGAGCACAAGTAGATACAGCCATTGTCAGAGGAGAGAAGTAGGTCATTAAGTACTTTTAGGAGAGCGGTTTCTGTGCTGTGATGCGGTCTAAACCCAGATTGAAAGACTTCCAGAATATTATTGCACTGTAAGAAGGAGCAAAGTTGCTTTGTTACAACTTTTTCTAAGATTTTCGAAAGGAATGGGAGATTCAAGATGGGCCTGTAGTTCAACAAGTCATTCGGGTCAAGAGTGGGCTTCTTCAGGATAGGCTTAATGACTGCCAATTTGAAGGACTGAGGCACGTCTGGATGTAAGGGAGGCATTGATAAAACTTAACGCAGTGCCAATTTCAGGTAGCAGCTGTTTTAAGAATCTTGTTGGAATGGGGTCTAGTAGGCAGGTAGCATTTTTAGATGAATTTATTAGGGAGGAGAAATCGCTAAATTCAATGGGTGAGAAAGAGTCTAGGCATGTGGCTGGCGTATTGGACATCTCTACATTATCTGAGGTTGGACAGGCCAGGCTGGAGGCAGAATTAGAGGAGATTTGAATTGTGTTACATATCTTTATGATTTTGCGGTCAAGAAAATTCATGTAGTCATCGCAACTATGAATTGCTGGAGTGTAGGTGTTGGCTGAAGCAGGGCTCTTAACTAGTCTGGAGATGGAGCTGAACAAATACCTGGGATTGTCCTTGTTTTTCCTCTATTAGGGTAGAAAAGTACACAGATCTGGCAGCTGTGAGCACATGCTTGTAGCTTGCATGACTTTCTTTCCAGGCCAGAAGATAGACCTGTAGTTTTGTGGAGCACCATTTTCTTTCAAGTTTCCACACAGTTTGTTTGATAGCATGGGTCTGGTCATTATACCAAGGTGCAAGCTTTCTGTCTGGGACTTTCCTCACAACAACTGGCAAATTTAGGAAAAAGTTTAATTTGGAATCGGAATATTGTACTCCCTGAGCACGTTTTGTGAGCATGCCACTTTTACTGACTGGATCATTATCAAAAAAAAAAAAAAAAAAAAAAAAAAAAACACAAGCACAATCAACTTGAACCCAAGCCTTAAAAACAGACATTCGATCGTTTTTTGGAATAAAGACTACCATAAGTGTCAGGAGTGGTGTTAGCTCACCCCTGAACCCCAACTGGTTCTTTACCCTTATGGGATCCACCCACCACAAAGGATGCCAGGACAGGGTATATAAAAGGAAAGCAAGACTAACAAAATTTAAAAACACATCTGAGCAGGGACGCCAAGACTCTCACCATTTTCCCCCTGGCCTGGTTCGCTCCTCTCCCCAACCTTCTCTCACTCCCCGGGACTCCTCCACCCCAGCCCGAAGACGACCCACAGTCATCGGCAACCCCCACACAGCACACCACTCGGACCTTTGCCCACACCCACGCATGCTATTAATCACTCCTGGTGTCCCCACTCTGGCCCTTCCCGCGCCCGACCCTGCTTTGGTGGGGCGGGGGGGCTGGGCGGGGTCCCACTCGGCCAACTCAACAGGGAAGGGGGGTTGCACCACCAGGGCAGGCCCTCACGCACGCACAAGCACACAAAGAATACAATAACGATGGGATGTAGCTTGGCCCACGCCTCTCTGCCGGGCCTTACTACATCCCAAAATAAAAACCAAAAGAAAAGGAAACAGAGACTGAGGGTACGCTCTTGTTCTCGCCGTCTGGCCTCCCAGCGGCTGCCACAGTCCCCGGTTGTCAGCTCCTCCTTGTCGACGCCGCACCGTCAGGTCTGGATGTCCACAACGCCATACTGTAGGAAGGGGAATGGCAGCAAGTCAGTGTTACCCCGGCCCCCCGCTGCTACCGGTCACACACACACCCCAATGCCTCCCTGGGGCACGGATGTTCCTTACGACAACGGGGTATCCACTCCCTGTCTCACGCACAGCATTAGGGGGGTCCGAGGCCGCTGTCTCCACCCGCCGGCTTCCCCTTTCCCCAGCTTGTCACAGTCCCAGCCCCTGTCGCTCCGTCTTGGGAACCACCGCCAGGAAGGCCTGTGGTCCATGCCGCCCCAACAAACACCACAAGACAACACAACTACACAGCCAAAACCCCAAAAGGAAAAAAAAGGGAAAAAAGGAAATTAACAAAAGAAAATTAAGTTCCCAGTCCACGACTTCCGGGAACTTAAAACAAAAAACTAAGAGAAAAAAAAACTCCAAACTGATTCCCAAAATAGCCAGCTTCTCAATGGAAAAAAACCTAAACCAAAAAACCCTGTCTAAAACTCCCCACACGCAGAGCCTTCTTCCCTGGCATCCCTCACAACTAAGCTTCGCATCCCTCCAAAATACCTGCCCGGTGCCCTAATCAGGAACAAGGAGCAGCTGTGAGCCCGCACTCCAGCCGAAGCTGCCGCCCAAAAGCCAATCAAACAATCATTCAATTTGCCCTGGAATGCGTGCTACCGGTGCCGCACCCACTTACCTCCAGGGAATCCAGCCTGGCCAATTAACCCTGTCAGGACTCCTGACATAAGTATGGTAGATGATAGTGATAGGCGTGTGTGGATTTATTTAGCAACCAGTTTCACGTTAACTAGGCTAGTTTCTGTACTGTTGAAATTACTGTACATTAAATAAAATTTGATTTCAGGATACGTTGAATCCATGTTAAAGCAACAACCACAACCACAGTAAACCCATTAAACAGGTTCTTATTTTCGAAGGTAACTTACGGCTCCCGCTCGTTGACACAGCAGATTAACTGGGACGACACAGCTAGTTACAGCAGTCATTTAAAAAGCACCGGGTTAAAAAAAAAAAAACATTGAGTTCAGGAGTTTACCGGCTTTCTCTATAACCTACTACTGAACAGTATTCTGTTTGAGTATGTCGTAAATTTTCATATATAACGTTAGCGTGTTACTTATTTCGCTGATCGTTAATGAACAAGCTACGTTAGCTAGCCAGCTGTTTTGTCACTGACATATTGCTGAGATAGTTAGTATCAGCTAGCTAGCTAGTAAAACCAGTGGGAGAATTATGTGTTTATGTAACCTGAACATTCAAAGTATCACAGCTCAGTAAGCTATGCTGACAACCAGGGACCAATTTCTGTATGTATTACATTGTCATTTTATCATGCACTCGCATACAATCAAGAATGAAATGCCGTGTCTCCTATACCAACAGTGTACATAAATTTGGAAAGAGAATTTAAAACAACATATATCTATATACAAAACACTCAGTTTTGGAAACGTTTGGAGGGGAAAGCCAGCATGTCTTTATGGTATATTTGGGGGGGAGCAAGTTGTGTCCCCACGCCAGTCCCATGATAGAAACATCATGAACATGCCCACTCACTCGCTGTGAATTCTCCGGACAATGATCTGCTCTATTCACACATGGACTTAATCAGACATTACACAGACTTTGTACTAGGGAGCTGGCAGGGTAAAGTCCGTTTAATGTCCTGTCTAACTGATTTGGACATTTGCGTTCTCACATACAGCTCCTCCGGGTAATGTCTAGATAAGTTCAGGGTTGCAGTGCATATCTGAAAGGGGCTTAGGTTAGTTAGACCAATAGAGCAGGGTTAGTTGGACACTAGGTTAGTATTAGCAGGACTGGTAGGGTTAGTTAGACCCTGCGTTACTCCTGTGAGTGTGTTCTTTGCTGTGAACTATGCTGAGAGCAAAGGAAGGAAAAGACTTTTCTGTGAAACCGGTGCAGATAGAAAGCCAACGACTTCCTGGACTTGGGGTGAGGGAACTGAGTGCACAGCTCTTAATCCGCTCCTAAATTTTTCTTACCTCATTAAATCCTCCTGTTCTGTCCTTCCCTTCTTTACTCCAACTCCTCTGTAGTTCATATTTTGATGGTCACTTCTTGGCATCACCATTTTTTATTTGGCATTCAAAACCTACATTTTTCTCACTTCCAGACTACCCAGATAAAGGTAAAGTTTGGGCACTGGGTGCTAATGTGAGACTCCCAGGCTGCATGCTGCATGACTGCCCCTTAGCCTGTGGTCATGCAGTGCTTGTCCCCCTTCAGAGGTGTGCAGGCCTCAGCCAGCACCACCCTCCAGGGCTGCTGGGGATTAGGCGAAGGTGGAACTGTTTAAGTTCTTTGAGAGGGGTGAACGTGCCATCAGCAGAGAGCCGGATTTAGTTTCTGCTTTCTGTGTCGCTCTGCCAAGCTGCATAAAGACCCCTTGGGCTGGAATGCAGAGTTTTGAAGGTGCAGAGGTCCAGCAGGTGTGGCCAAACTCTGGAACAGGCGCAGGGAGTCCCACTCACTGCCATTGCAGCATCCTGGAAACCAGAGCTTGCACCGTTCTGTAGGCCCGGATGAGCTTGTGGAAACAAGCTGATTTTCCAGCAGCAGATTGGCCGTCTGCTGGAAAGAGCAGGCTTTGGGTGGCTCGCTACACGATTCCACTTTGCCTTTGTGGACGTGCTTCATGACTAATTGCAAGGGGTTTGTTTTTCATTTTTGAAAACAGAACACATGGAGGTGTCAGAACCCTGCGCCAAACGAATAGCCACAAATGAAAACAAAGCAAACAAAATAAAACTGAGCTGCAGAATGTGTAACTGTGTGCAGTATACCCAGGTTGGCTTACGGCGATGCACAGAAACATTTGATTGCACCTTGCCTGGGCATCATTTTCAGTCACATACCAGCACATCTGGCTATAAAGGGCAAGCAGTACTCATAGGTGTAACTTGGAGAGTAGCTTGTTAATCTGAAGTGCATTCCGGAAGCAGCTAACAGCACCAAGTGGTGGTGCTTGGTAGTCACTGTCATGATCTAATTACCTGTCCATCCATCAGCCAGTCAATCTGTCAATCAATCAGTTCAGTTTAGTCAGTTCAATCAGTTCAGTCACTGAGCCGATGACTAGTCTTAATTTGACTGTTTTTGTGTTTGCCTGCTTTGAGAAACACCCACAGGCATCCAGGCAGGTACGTGTTTGCGACAGGAGGTAGTAATTTGTGGTTTGGGATTCTGTGATCTGACTACACAATCATTAAGAGGCGCTGACTGCCAGTGCATCTCAACACCCTTTTTTCTCATGTTACACAGGGGTGTTTGCAAATTCAGAATGTGCAGATTCCTGTGTGTGTGTGTTTGTCTGCAGATAGATTGTTAAGTGAAATTTTATTACTCTGGAAGGCTGAGTAGAGCCCTGGCTGTAACACAGCTCTCAAGCACTGGGGAAAGAGAGGATTAAAATCAACACAGAACTTCTGCATTGGTAGTCAGCTTGTTGGGTTGCTTTTGGGAAATGCATCCTCAGTTATTTGGTCTTTCACACTAACCTGTTATCTTTAGTCACGTTATCAACACTTGCTTACGCACTCTGCTATCTTTGAGGACATGCCAATGTCTTTGTTTCCTTTTCGTTTGATGAACATACTTCTACATGCAAGCCCATCGTTCTGAAAAGTGAAGATGGGAAAACTGCTTCTGGGTGGCAGAGAGAGACTAATACAAAAATCAACTGTGTTTGTCATTGCAGGTGATGGCTGTCTGTTTTATACTGTATATGTAAATGACATTGCCCCTCCCTGTTCACTCTTCCAGATGTTTCACAATCCATAGTGTTCATCGATTCTACTTCCAAATGCTGATCCTGGATCAGTGTCCACTTTTGACTCTTAATTGTTGGTATGAGTTTTGGGGCAGGTCTGGGATCAGTTTCCTCTTTTGACCCAAATGGTTTGTATGAGCACTAAAGTTCATTCTTAGTCATTGGGGCTACAAAGTGCAACCTAAGTTCATCCTGTTTGGCATTTGAAGCTTAGTATAGGCTAAGTACAGGCTTACTGTAAAGAGTTTGAGGGCTGCACTGTAAGGCCTGATTAATGGACCTACATCACTTTGTCTCTCTGTGTCAAGAGGCTTGAAGTCTGATTTGACTTTTGCAAGGTGTTCAAATCTGCCTCTATCCATGCGGCTATTCCCATCATTTTAAAGAAATGTTTACTCAATAAAATACAATTTTCTCCACAGAAGAGCTAATGATTGTGTTTACTGTATCAAACTAAATATTATTTAGCAAGTAGAGATTGGTATGTGCTTTAAGTGAATACATACACATTTTGTACTGTCTGCAATATAGAGACTGGTATGTGGTTTAAGTGAGTACGTACACATTTTATAGTGTCTGCAATACAGCGACTGGTTTGTGGTTTAAGTGAGTATGCACACTTTTTGTGCCATGTCTGCAGTGTACAGACTGGTTTGTGGTTTAGGTGAGTATGTACACCTTTTGTGCCGTGACCACAGCATACAGATTGGTGGTTGAATGTCAAGACATTCCAGATGAAAGTGACACAACAGTAAAAGAGAGACATGCTTTAGAGGATGTGAAGAGGATTGTGGTCTGGGGTTCAGCTGGGAGAGCTGGGAGAGCTGGGGGAGCAGGTGGAAATGGGAGTTGAGCATGGGTTACTCACCACTCACCAGCTTGTCACTGAGTCATTGTAAAGGAGACATAGAGACCTAAGAGATGCACAGGCTGACTAAAGAAGCAAAGGAGCACATGAACTGGTGATCCCATGGTGCTTAGATGCAGAGGACTTTACCTTGAGAGTGTGAAAGTGTCTCTGTTGTTTGGCGTTTCATATTTTCCTACCCACTGTGGCAAAACTTCAGGCATATTAATTTATTTTGTCCATTTTATTATGCTTGATTTGGAAATGATAACAGATGGCAACAATATGCTTCAGGCCATTTTGTTTCAAACCATTACTGTGATTCTGTACATAACTACATAAACTGTACCCTGATGGAAACATGGTTTGCAGGGGGAACCTTTGCATAATGGTCAGACCTACTGTTCAAAAGAGGGAGGGCCACTGGAGAGTAAACTTTAGCTTGCATTTGTGTGTGTACAAATCTCAGTCTGCATGGACTGAGTTTGAAAAGTGATTCAAATCATAGCAGGACTGGGGATTTTGGTTCACTCAAAGCAGGGCTGGATAGACTAGGATTCATTCTTGTCGGTGTCAAAACAGCTGAAATGTGTTGATGTCATGCCAGGTCAGATGGGCTCAGGGGACATGTGTTAACTAAGTACACGCTTCTGTCACAGGATGGCTCCTTGGGACTGAAACCAGAACAGAAGAAATGACTGGGAAGTGGATTATCTCCAGACCAACATTCAGCCCTTAGTATGGCGCCCTGAGGGGGGGCTACATTTTCCTTGTTTCTCTTTTCTTCTTTGTAAGCTTTTTTTGTATGCTTTTGCCACTGCACCACTTTGACAGCACAGCAAAGAGGTGCGCCACCAGCAGAGCTGAGCTCCATGCCACATCTCAGTTCCTTACAGAGGAGCTCCAAACAAACCTGATCTCTGAGTCTTTGTTAGAGCATGCTGGTGATTAAAACATGAAGGAGTTCTATCCTGCTACTTTAAAATGCTTGTGAATGAACAGGCTGTGAATAGCAGTGAGGACAGTGTTACCTTTGGCGAAGCCTGACACCTCCCTTAAAGCTCCACCGCGAACAGAGGCAGGGCATTTTAAAGCCTTCCTCTATTCACATTAGCTATGCACTCTCCTCCAAAGCCCTGCCAACTGTCTTTAGAATAGCGCTCTGTGGAGCTCACTTTGCTTTCTGTGCAGGAGGTGAGTCCTTCGTCTCTGTGCTACTCCAAATTGGGTCAGCAGATATTAGAGAGTTCGAGAGGGACTAACAGTTTGGTTTGGGCCAAGAGAGGTGGACCCATTGAACAGCCCCCCAGTCCTTGTTTTGTGTGCTCTGGTCAAATCAGAATCCTTCCCCCCTTTAATCTCCCTTAATGTGGAGAGGAGCATGCTGCTGCTGTTTGGCTTAAAGCCTCAAACCGGCCACCTCCTGCCTGTCTGCTGTTCAGTTCAAAGCTTGTAATGGGCAGTGTCTCCTGTCTGTTTTTCCCCTTCCATTTTCGGCAAGCGCATCCTCACCATGGATTGGCAGAGTGGACAGGGCACGTGGGAACTTGGCAGAGCCCACGGCAAGTATGGCAGTGTGTTGGCCCTGTTGGTTTTGTACAGTGCTCTCCATCAAAGCTCAAAAACAACAAAGAAAGTGAGACACGAACCCTGGCCAGCACAGGAGAGGAAGCAGAAGACGCCATGTAGCACCATTAGCACTAACCCTAACTTTCTCTCTGTTGAAAGATTTAGTGAAACACTGAAAGATTTGGCAGTGTATGTATACAATAATAGCATATAAAACCAACACAGGTTTACTCCTAAATTTGTAGTCTCCCCTCAGATTATAAATTACAGACATCCAACCTATAATCAGATATTGAATTGGCTCATATGCCCATTTGAAATTGGTGTAATGATACACAAATAGATACATAGACTGCCAAAGTGGCACAAGTCTCTGGAAGTGTGTCTGTGTGGACCATAACATCAGTTGCACGATTAAGAGGCTCAAGTCATGGTGTAGTTTTGTAAACAGTATCCTGAGTATTTTACCTTTCTCAAGTTCATTTGGTAGAGGTGTGATTAAAAAGCTCTATAATCCATTTCTGTCTTAAGTCCATATATATTTCAGATATGTAACAGTATCAGGTTTAATTTTTAGTAGACCAGCTGAGAGGGCTTGACTTGCGCATCTTTGTAAAATTAATTTGGGAAACACCATGTTGTCTTTCAGCCATTATTTTTTTCTTACTATTTGAGTTTGGAACTGTATGGCATATAACAAATATGGAGCGTGTGATCAAATTAATTTTTTCCAAATATTTATATTCCCTGTTCAAATTATTCTTGGGTTTCCAACCATGGAATACCACATACAGTCTGTATGCCTGTACACAAGTACAGGCGTACACAACTGAATTTTAGCAGATGCCTGCCGTTTGCATCAGAATGAAAGCATTTGAGAGCGAGACGCTCAGTTTTCCTCAGATGTCCACAGAATCGCCTGATTGTTTTCGGCTAAATATTTATTGACAGTTTAAAGCTACAGCTTGGGAGCTTGCATGCATAGCTTCCCCAGTAACCCCACCCACCGAGGTGGCTCCAGCTTCTCTCTGGGGGCAGCTTTGACTGGACCGGGCCCAGGTCCTGCCCACAGGCCGGGCTGCAGACGCTTTTGTGCCTCCAGATTAGAAGCAAACTCCAGAGTGCTGTGATTTTCACATAATGACATTTCCCGTCTTTAATTCCTCCACAATTGTTTTCGGCAGAGCAACCTGCACCCACAAACTGCGATTAGGTCTATGTCTGTTACTTTACCCATGAGGGAAAACGGTAAAACCCCTCTCTTTTACGGGGTTGCCATTCGCAATAAACGATTCCTCTCATGAGTGACGGCTCTGGTTTTCAAGCCAGTAATGTATTATCAGATTTCTAATATTGATGTGAGCAACCCAATTTCATCAAATGCTCAGGGTTGATACCTTCCTAACCTCTTTTCATGAAGTCACTTCTCATTTTCCGCAAATGCCAAAGCTGTAATTCTGCACATCTGGAAGCTGAGAGGAAAGAGGAATTTCTACCCTGTGTTGTCAGAATCATAACCACAGTATGCCATAACCATAAGATATTATTGTTATGTGTTTTCTACTGGAATTCATTCTTTTACATTTACTGCATAGCTCTTATGTTAATTATACTGGAGCGTGTATAGCAATGTACTTGTAAATATAGATATTTTAAAACCTGACTGGGGAAAACAACACATATTTTGAATATTTGATGTTAATAAAAGAGATGTGTAGTAAAGATAAAAATGAATAAGTGATGAATATTAAAGATTAAAATCTGTTCAACCTATGTAAATCGCTCTGGATAAAAGCATTTGAGTGTGTGTGTGTATGTGTGTGTGTTTGTGTGTGTGTTGTGTTGTGTTGATCATTGGTGATTAAGGTGTGTTAGTGTGTGTGTTGTGTTGGTCCTTGCTGATTCAGGTACGTGTGTGTATGTTGTGCTTGATCTTTGCTGATTCAGATGTGTATGTGTGTGTATGTTGTGCTGATCTTTGCTGATTCAGGTGCGTGTGTGTGTTGTGCTGATCTTTGCTGATTCAAATGCATGTGTTGTGTGTTGTTGTGACGGAGTGCCGTCACTACGGTTGAGTATGCGCTCTGACTACCATACCAACAAGCCTGGCTCTTTGGCGTTGCGGTCAAAGCTGCAGTTTACTACCCTGTAGACCTGGGTTCGAGGCCGGGTGGGGTGACTGCTCCCTCCCTTCGCTACAGTTGTGCTGATCTTTGTAGATTCAGGTGCCTGTGTGTATTTTGTGTTGTGCTGATCTTTGCTGATTCAGGTGTGTGTGTGTGTGTGTGTGTTGCAGGTCCGCACAGCAGGGTGTCCCGTTGTCCCTCTAATGAGTACCAGTGCCTGGGCACAGAGCTGTGCATCCACATGAGCAAGCTGTGTGATGGTGTCCACGACTGCACAGACGGCTGGGATGAGGGCCCGCACTGCCGAGGTAAAGATCACCCCCTCACCCGTAAGCTGTTATCTCTGTTCGGCCTAACTCAGACCTACCTTATAGCCCCAGTGCTTTTAATAAGCCAAACACAATTATCACATTGTTGAGGTCTTGCTTTCTTCCTCATGGAAGAAAAGCAGTAATTTCACCTGTTCCTGTTCCTGGTACAGAAGAAGCCTGATGTCCTGGGAGTCCTTATCCCTGCAACCGATTAAGAAAGAAACCCCAAATGTTCAGTAGCATCTGGGACGAAGTGCACTCTGTCCCTGTTGCTTCAACCAAACACCCTGAGCTGCCTGCCGCATAGGGGCCTGGCTGGAGGTGCTGTCCACTGCAGACGTACCGCTAACAGAGTCAGCTTCATGAGTATAACTGGCTGTAACTCTCGACCACCACTCCTAGTGTAACACAGGGCTGGAGATCAGCTGACCAGCCAGCTCTCTATAAACCACTCTGTTCATACCCTCAGAACTTGTCAAGGCAGCTAAATCACAGAGACGATTCTTGGGTTCAGGTTCAAGCGTGGCTGGAACAAGATCTTACCGACATCATGGCTGTGCAGATACACAGTTGGACAGCCCTGTTTAAGCGGATGTGATCATTTTCTGTGCAGACTTAAAAGTCCCTCCTTGCTAAGGATGAGCTGTGGAGTGCATTTTATTTATCATATTATAGTCGATAATTTAGTCGATAATAAAGTCGATATTTAATAATATGGTTCACTATTCATTTTGAGTAGGATAGATAAATCAGATTATCCTAATTGGTTTTATTTTGTCCTCAACTAAACCCTCATGAAACTGTAAAGCCTTGTAACAATAAACATAAATAATAATCACAATCATAATCATACACAATTGGTAAAGTGCTTCTCAATCCAAGAGGTACTTTACAACACAACACGAAGACAAATCAATGACGAGGTAAAGATAAAGACATGCTACAGAATGTAGCTCATTTCTCATTGTTTCAGCAATTTCTGTGCACAGCATCCCATTCAACCATTTACTACTGCGTCTATTACAATAATAGGTCTGCTTCTTCACCCTTTCAAGCGTTCCAGTTTTATAACAGTAGTGACCATGTGTTCACTTACATGTTGTCCACAGTCCCTACCTTTGTAGTATGATTTCTTTCATTTGATGAAGGGATTCAGGGCACTGCTGAAAAACATGAACTTTAACTGGCAACTAATATGGAAAAGGGATAATCTGTTGTGGATAATCTGGGATTGACTGTTTTCTCCGAGTCTCATTTAGCTCCTCAACCTGAAAACCGAGAAAGCCTTCTCCACTTCAGTCCCCCACCGCTGACCTAACCCTTATCACATGATGTCCAGTAGGTGCTGGTGACAGCACAGGAGAGGAGAGGACTTTTCTTGTCTCAGAGCCCCTGAGTGGCTCAGTGGGTGATGACTATCCTCTGTTCAGTGTTTGCCCTCCTGTGGTGCATTATGGGAGTTGTAGTTTGAAGAAGAAGAAAAAAACAGCTAATGTGAACCAAATGCCTGGTGAGGATTACGTTCGCAGTGACTCAGTGCTCCTACACAAGTTCAGAAGAGGTTTTGATGAGGCGGGTTTAATGTGTACAGTGTCTACCAGTTGATTTCACAGACAGTGGGAAAAGGGGGGGAAAGCATAAAATAAACTAGAGGTCGCAAGCTACCTCAAATGCTTCCAAGACCCAAAGGTGTAAAAAGATATGTAACTGTATAGATATATAATTAAACAAACTGAGTTTTTTTTTTTCTGCACAGCATGATTCCATAATCACATTAACACCTTCAGTGCTTTCAAAACAAATTGAACAGCACAATTCAATTACAAACATTTGTTTACTCACAGCTATGTTGTTTTATTGTTACACAAATTTAAATATTGTGTAATAATAATCATCCTGTTGCAATACCAAGTTACGTGCAGATTCTACATAAGGAGGACTGTTGTTACATGACACACAGACTACTTCCTTTCAATGCATATTACCGTATTAAATGAGGTACGCTTTGTTTTAAAGTTTGAGAAGTAGAATATTAGCAAGCTATCTAGCAACCGAGCACCGCTTTCATATATTAAACTACACTACAGAAGGCACGCCGGTTAGAGTGAAGAAAGCAAAAAGAGTGCAACAACGTGCTTACGATATCATGAATATCAGGTTATGTAGACTCTCAACAGTGAACAAGTCGCTCCTTCGGTAATGCATACACTTCTTTCTTTGAATACGTTCTTCCATAACAAGCGCGCTTCGGTTTTCGAAAAGCAATTCATAAATGTATTCACAATATTAGCAAACCAGCAAACAGCCTTTGATATTAAACTACATTATGAAACATTTTGATTGCAGTGAATAAAGTAAGAACCTTTAGAGACATAATATCATGTTTAGCCTATTTAAAATGATACTGGCAAGGTGACGTTCAAATGTTCTAATGTAGCGTTTCTGCTTTTTACAACGATAAACAGAATTTAACAAAAGATTGGCTGCAGCTGAATTAAGGGTATTTAATGTCAGTGATGAACGAAATTTATCTTGAACGTCATCTAGGTTTTCATTAACAGATACAACACACATTATTTTATAGTGACAGTCATAACAAGATTCGTTCGAACAGACCTAAACAACCATGCTTCGGTTTGACAAAACTAGCGAGGACACCATGAGCTGCGCGGTGATGTTAAAACGCTACACGACGTATATTGAAAAGAACAATGTAATCGTTCGTAAAGTTAAATAGCCAGCTAAGTTTGAGATGTAAATTCTAAGTACTCACGAATGTAAAATATTAGCCAGCTGGCGATGTTAAAACGCTACAAAACAAGTATTGAAAAGAACAATGAATTCGTTCTTAAATTGCAGGGACATTAACTTAGCTAGCTCGCTAGATGGGCACAGAATGGTAATACAATAATGCGATGATTGCAGACACAAAGATGACAACATATTCAATGTTGCCAACTACTTTCAATGGAAAGTAGCTAAAGCCTGCTCGAAAAGCCGCTAAATGTCGCTAGATGACGTACATTGCTAATCGTGTCGTATTTGCATTCTGCCTAGTGTCAGGTGGTGTAAGCCCTTTACATTTACATTTACATTTATTCATTTGGCAGACGCTTTTATCCAAAGCAACGTACAAAAGTGCAAATAGTGAGCAAACAACAGGCACAAGAGCAAGATGTGTACAGGTCATACAATGCAAATAGTGCTGAAGCTGAGCGCAAGGTCAGTGACGCGAGCCAACTAATCTGAACTAGGATTGCATATCAAATACAATTACAGAAAAAATGGAGTACCGCTATACTACCTAGGTAAGTGAGCAACAAGTACAAGACAGGAGTCAGATTCTCAACGTCAAAGTTACAAGGTCGAAGAGGGAGAGGTATCAGTCCAGGTAGAGTCTGAAGAGGTGTGTCTTCAGCGCACGTCTGAAGGGTTGGATTGAAGGAGTTGTTCTCAGGGGGGTGGGGAGTTCATTCCACCACTGGGGGGGCGATGATGGAAAAACGATGTTTCAAGGAGCGTGGGCCTTTCGTTCTGTTGGTGGGTGGAGCGAGGCGTCCGGATGTAGCAGAGTGAAGTTGACGAGCGGGTGCGTAGGGTAGGATGAGGTCCTGGAGGTAGGTCGGGGCAGTCTTTCTTGCAGCAGAAAAGGTGAGAGTCAGGGTCTTGAAGCGGATCCTGGCTGCGATTGGGAGCCAGTGGAGGGATCTCAGTAGGGGGTGACGCGGGAGAACTTGGGGAGATTGTAGATCAGCCTAGCAGCTGCGTTTTGGATGAGCTGCAGCGGCTGAATGGTGCAGGCTGGGAGGCCTGCGAGGAGGGCATTGCAGTAGTCCAAGCGGGAGAGCACAGTGGCCTGGACGAGCAGCTGGGTGGAGTAGGTGGTCAAGAAAGGGCGAATCCTCCTGATGTTGTAGAGGAGGAATCGACAGGAGCGTGCCGTCTGGGAGATGTAGTCGGTGAAGTCCAGCCTGTTGTCGAGGGTGACGCCCAGGCTCTTCACCGAAGTGGAGGAAGTTACTGTGGTGCCGTCAACAGTAACCGAGAGCTCTTGAAGAGGAGAGGTCCTGGCCGGGATAAGCAGCAGATCGGTCTTGTCCAGGTTAAGCTTGAAGTGGTTGGAGGCCATCCATCTGGAGATGTCAGCCAGGCACGCAAGCTCTTTTCGTTGACCTGGGGGGTGGAGGGGGAAAAGAAAAAATTAGTTGAGTGTCATCAGCATAGCAGTGGTAGGAGAAACCATGCGAGCCAATAACTGAACCAAGAGAGTTAGTGTAGATGGAGAAGAGGAGGGGTCCCAATACAGAGCCCTGGGGGACACCTGTAGTGAGGGTAGTGGGTGTGGAGGTGGAGCCTTTCCAATAGACCTGGGAAGATCTACCGGTCAGGTAGGACCTGAACCAAGAAAGGGCCGTCCCAGAGATGCCAAGCTCAGAGAGCTTGGCGATGAGCAGCTGGTGGTCGACGGTGTCAAATGCAGCGGAGAGGTCGAGGAGGATGAGGACCAAAGACAGGTCGGAGGCTCTGGCTGCATGGAGGACCTCTGTCACCGCCAGGAGTGCCATTTCGGTTGAGTGCCCGGGTCTGAACCCGGACTGGTGGGGATCCAGAAGGTTGTGCTTGTGGAGAAAGGGAGACATCAGGTCGCTTCTCTCCTACTCTCTGTGCTCACATATACTGGATTTTAATGCAGCCGAATTCCCAATAAAGCTGTTCTCATCTACACATTTTTCTGTTTCTGTTGTCAGACAATGGGACGAGTATGAAATAGTGACTGAAACGCGGCCCATTAAGACTACATGTTAACCAGCAGTCACTTCCAAGCAGTTTCCAAGCTGCTGCTCTGCACTGCTAAAATTCTGATTTTATAACCGTAAAGTCATCTGACAAAATCACCATACACATAATTTAACATGGCTGTGCCGTGATTTTGGCTATATTTACATGTAAAATGATCACTCAGAGAGAAAGTTAGAAGCGACAGAATATCTTTATTATTTTTTCTCTCACACAGCGCACAGCCTCTGTCTGGGTAACAAACAACAAGAAGGATGTTCCGTTTTAGTGAGTGATAAGACAGTGATAACGGTCAAAACGATCAAATTAAATTTAGAAAATTAAATCAAATTAAAGTTAAAATGAAGAAGGAGCAAACAATACAGATTAGTGATTGGTCCTTGGCAACACTGTTTGCACATGCGCAGCTCATTCACGTCCATGTCAGCTGCCATGCTGAATGTGCTGCTCCGTCTCTCTGCCACTCACTGAACAGAGTAGACGCAGAGAGAGGTGTGCCTCTCGCTCGCGGGGCAGTACTGGTCACTCTCTTCTATGGAAAGTAGCTAAGCTTTGTCTAAAAAGTCGCTAGATTTGTCGCTAGGTGCTTTTTTGGAAAAAAGTCGCTAAAGGGGTCCAAAAAGTCGCTAAATCTAGCGACAAAGTCACTAAGTTGGCAACAGTGAACATATTCACCGTCCTACCAAGATACAGTATCTACCTGGCTAGCACAGAGACGCTGCACGATGATGTTAAGAATCACAACGTGTATTGAGGAGAAGAGTTTAATAGTTCGTAAAGTGCATGGACATTAACTTAGCTAGCTCCCCAGATGAGCTTTCGTTCATTTCACCGTCACACCAAGATACAGTAGTTAGTTAGCAACGTAGCGCAATGACTCGCTACGCGGTGATTAAAAGACTTTCAACGTGTATTGAGGAGAAGAATGTAATCGTTTGTAAAGTGCATGGACGTTAACTTAATAAGTACTTTTCTCAGAGGAGACCGAACTTGAGATTCGGAGCAGAGTAACCCTAAATTTTATGAGGCGACAGTCTGCGTGCTCTGCCATCTTGTATCTGCCGAGTTTTGTGTAAGAGTTTCAAAACACGGCCACTAGCGCCCCTCTCGTGGAAGACTGCAGTACTGCAAGTATTGCCATAGACTCCAATTCAATTTTGAGATCATATTTTATAGAATTTTTATAGCGGGGGGCTTCGCCCCCCACATCTGCAAACTTTATGACAGAATTCCATACACATATGCCGCAAACCTACCAGGTTTGGTGTGAATAGCTCTTACCGTTTTAGAGTTATAGCCGTGGGAAAAATCTGTTTCATCATTTTATTGCACAGGTACACTCTTGATCCAGGTAACTTCCAAATTATAGCAGATAAACCCCGTGCAATTTGATTAATAGACCCCTTGGGCTACATCCAGGACCAGATTTCACATTCCCTAGACTTACGACCTAGGAGGCTTATCACTTAGAAAAACACCCAAAAAAAGGGGGATTTTTGTAAATATCGGGAAGCCCCCAAAAGTTTCCATGCACAAGTTCATGTCATAACAGACATGCATACCAAATTTGGTGTAAATCAGACTTATATTTCTATATGTTTGGCCTGGGAGAAAAACAGAAGGAAAAAAAAAACTAGAGGTCGCAAGCTACCTCAAATGCTTCCAAGCTCCAAAGGTGTAAAAATATACATAACAATTAAACAAACAGTTTTTTTTCTGCACGGCATGATTTCATAATCACATTAACACCTTTAGTGCTTGCTACCAAAGCAACAAACAGCCTTTGATATTAAAGTAGATTACGAAACATTTTGATTGCAGTGAATAAGGTTAGAACCTTTAGAAACGTAATATCTTGATTTACCTTGACTTGATTTAAAACGATACTGGCATGGTGGCAGAAAAACCGGCGAAATTCAAAATGTTCTAATGTAGCATTTCTGCTTTTTCCAACAATAAACAAAATTTAACATAAGATCACCTGCAGCTGAGTTAAGGGTATTTAATTTCAGTGATGAACCGAATCTAGCGTGCTACGTTTTAATTTACAGATACAACACGCATTATTTGAAAGTAACAGTCATAAGAAGATTTGTTCGAACAGACATAAACAAGTGCGCTTCGGTTTTACAAAAGTAATTGATAAATGTATTTATAGCAAAGGGCGATAGTAGTCACCCCAGCCGGCCTCGAACCCGGGTCTCCAGGGTAGCAAACACGCGGCTTTGAGCACGACGCCAAAGAGCCAGGCCAGCGATGCCAGCCAGGGTGGGACAGAACTGATTTGGGAGCCAGTGGGTTGGGTGGGTTGGTATGAGTTTGAGGGGAGGGGGTGTTACATAGATGTCACAGCACAGGCTATCCTGCCACCAACTGATGCCTATTCAAAACAAAGACAGGGAATACCTAGCTAGCATGAACTACAAAAAGGTCTAGGGGATCCAAACTACGCTACCTGTGGTGTGCAAAGAATGTGAACTATGTCAGTGTGACCTACATGATGGATGCACCTACCAAAGGCCGCAAGAGAACTAGCTTACCTGAGGGCTTCACGGCGTCTCCCGTTACGAGCACCGTCTTAGCTTCCTCCTGAAGCGGCGTGCTCCAGCCTGGTATCTCCGTTCATGTTTATTTTAGGTGTCCCAAAGTGATGATTACAAAAACAAATTATAAACAAACATCTGAAAAACTTATCATGAGCACATAGTCTTTCGCAGGATTGAGCGGGATAAGTTATCTGCCACCACCGGAACTCTTCCTCTTTTTTCCTCTGCCTCATCCAGGTAACTTGCCATCAATTTAAAAGACACTAGCCACGCCTCTCAATCAGCTGGGCCCCTGCAGCCTTCAACGTCAGTATGTAATAGGCTGTCCCTAACCAGTTCCCTAACAATAGAAGAACAAGTATGGCCAGGCCGGAGGCTTCTCTTGGGCAGCTGGGCCTCTTACTGCTCCCCCATCAGAGTGGATAATTGATAGTGGTGGAGAATGGGTGACCGCCCTCCCCCCTTATATCTTTGCCCCGTCTGCACAATGGGAGCCTTGATGATTGAGCTGCGCTGGTGCTGTGGGTTTCAGAGGGCACTCTGTGTCCCCTGGCGCTGCCGTTGCCTGTCTCTGATCTCTAACTGGGAGCTATTGTGGAGGCCAGTTTGCAGTCCAGTTCTGGGTGTGTGCACGCGGGTGTGCATTTTATGGGCTCAGTAGCTCAGCTTCATGGCCAGGCTGCTGGTGTCCAGGTCGCTGGAGTCCAGGCTGTGCTGAGCTCCTGTTTGCTCAATGTGCTTGTTCCTGATGTGGCCAGTTTGGGTTGTGCTGTGTATATGTGTGTGTGTGTATACGCCTGTGTGTGTGTGTGCGCGCTTGTGTATGTGTGTGTGCATGCGTGTGCACAAGGCCAGTTTTCAGCAGGATCATGGGAGCTGAGAGGCTGATGAGCCCTGAGAGGCTGGTGTGTTGGAGCGTGCTGCCCATCCCCCTGGGTTAGGCTGTTAGAGTGAGTCTCTGCTCTGCAGACACTGCTTCTAGACAGTCACAGGTGAGTCATCGGCAGTCACTGCGCCACGCTGCACCGCACTCTGAGGCAGACAAGGTGGCGAGCGGCAGGGGGACGAGTCAAACATGTGCAGACGTGCTACTGTGGCCGCAGACCACGGAAATGACACTTTTCTGATTGGATGGAAGGCTTTGAGAGGCTCCCACACTGTTGTCACCAGCACCAGCAAAACCCAGATCTCTACAGCATTCCCTTGCCTCTGTGCATATTGCCAGCTACAAGGAGGCTCCAGGTCTGGGAGTTTTGCTGTAGGGATTTTTGGAGGACAACTTGGTTGAGGATGCAGGTTTTACATGTGTCTGAGTCAGAAATTACAATGTGAAAAGTTCAGACTCCTTTACAGCAGAGCCGCTTAGCTCTGTATCCTCCAAGACTCGACTGAAAACTTGGAAGGAGCTAGCTCTTACAAACTGCTGGAGAGGTTTAGATGTTAGATGCAGTGATGGTTCAGAGTGCAGCCAAGCTTCCCTCACCACTCCCTGCCCCTGAGCAGAAACCCAAAAGCAGACCAGTGCAATGCATTAAATTCACCTTGATTGCAGTCTCTCTCTGACCTGGTGTGAATGCATTTTCCTTTGTCTCCCTCCTTGCTTTATCTGGTCTGCCCTGGAGTAGGGCGTTCCCCCCAAGCGGTTTCACAAGGACACTGTCCGCGATACAAGTCATGGCACGCTCTTGCCACAGTTTCCAGGAGTGACGGCTTGATTTATGATTTTCAGCTTTATGGTCAGTGAGGGTAAAAGGTTCGCAGCAGGAAGAGTCCAGTCCAGTCCAGTCCCCAGAGTCCAGTCCATAGCTCCACTTTACTTTCCTCATGTTGCTCAGTGTTGCTCAATAAAGACTTTTGCTTTTTTGCAATGAACTGATTGACCTACATACTGATTTAAATTTACACTTAGGGACAAGCATAAACATTCTAAGAAACAGAGTGTTTTGGGGGGGCTTTGGGCTGTTTTCTGAGAAATCAGGTTGATGAGGATTTAGTTTGAAGACGCCTGGAGAGACAACTCCGTGGGACACGTCATCACTCTGCTGAGTCAGAGGCTCCTACTCCTAAATTTTCATATGAAGAGTTTTACAGGCACAGATTACTCAAAGGCTTGACTGACCACTATAACCTACAGCAAGCACTCAAGTAGCAAAGGGGGGCAGGTGTGGATTCTGACCCTGGGTCAGTTTTTCTCACACAGTGGTTGGGGGTTAGGATTAGGGCTGTGTCAGCTGATGGGGGTTTTGCACATGCTGACCTGGGCAGAATCAGAGGTGGCAGTTGGGATATGGGAGCAGGTGTGTGGTTAGGCTCTCCTAATGGCCACCTCTGGGTGTGCAGAATGGATTTTGGAATGGGGTGTAACATTCGCCCTGGGATCCTGCGCCCGCTGCTGTCACACAGAGCCCTCAGTGACAGCACTCCCCCTCCACTCCCTGTCTGATGTGTCGGAAGCTGAGTGGTGCTAGGCCCCATTCCTATGCCCGTCTGCGCTAGTGATGAATATTAATAGTGTGTTGGATTAGGTCCAGGCCCCTGTCTTTTGCAGAGTAACACAGCGGTTAAAATTATTCAGCTATTTATAATGCCAAGGTTTTGAGCGGAGGCACGTGCAAGTTTACATCTCCATCTGCACGTGTCTGCATGTCTGCCTGCCTGTCTATGCATGCAGGTTCCTCTGCCCACCTGTGCCAGTAGGCCCCCTCTCTAACTAGCAGGCAGGGGCTGCTCTCTCAAGAGAAGGATGTTAGCCCGCTGGACAGTGCTCATAGGTCTGCCCTGTTTTCCTGCATGCAACTCTTTTGTGGTGGACGTTGAGATGATGTGTGGGGCTCTGCCAAGCTGTGTCCTTGTCCCTCTCTTTCTCTCTTTTTCATTCCCACTTCCTCTCCCTCTCTGCCTTTGTGTCTGTGATCTGTGATCAGCTCCTGGTGAACAAGCAAGCAGCCAGAGCCCCAGTGTCAGTCCAGCTACCTCTGAGAGCAAAGCACAGATGGACATGGAGCATATGTCCGGTGCCTCTGACTTGGGGTGTGCGACACATGATTGATCAATCATATATGCAGTCTCAACAGCCCCCGGGGAGAGATTGCACAGGTCACCACACCACCCTTCCTTTGGTGCAGCACACTAGTACGCAAGCAGACCGACATGTACAACACCTCCGTGCCATTCCTGCCACTGTCATAGGCTGTTGTGCTGGCATCATGCCCACAGAGGGTCAGGAAATTCGAGTTCTTTTCTTTAAATATTAGTGCAGTCAGTTCAGTGTCTGGAGCAAGGCCAGCTGTTTATGTGAATGCTTTTCTGTTTGGTGTGGAGGTGAGTAATCCTTCATCACAGAAGTATTTCTGTTTTGCTCCCAGTTTCTTAAGGTGACTGATAGAGGAGGACCGATCTTTCCTTGCCAGCGATGTCGGTTCAGGCTGGCAGTGAAGATTGGCCCGTGGTTTCACTGTGTACTCTCTGTTGTTCCCCTCTGCAGAGTTCGCCTCAAACTGCACTCACTTCGGCTGCCAGTACAACTGCTCTGTGACGCCTGTGGGGCCCATGTGCTATTGCAAGAGCGCCTTTGAGATCCATTTGGATGGAAAGACCTGCAAAGGTGAGCCTGACGCAGGCTATACCTTAGCCAATGGCCAATAGCCAAGAGCCAATAGCCAATGGCTCTCTCTCCCTCTCTCTCCCTCCCTCCATACCCACCACCCTCACCTACTGGACTCTGTGCAATAATGTTTGAATTGTCTGTGCAATAATGCTTGTATTTTATTGTATTGTATTGTATTGTCTGTGCAATAATGCTTGTATTTTCTCTAATCTACCTCGTGTGAGCTACTGGACACCTGAATTTCCCCAAGGGGATGAATAAAGTATCTATCTATCTATCATTCCCCCTCCTGTCCCCCAGGTGGTGCATTGACAAGGGGAGACTAAGTGTGCTGTGTGCTTTCAGACTTCGACGAGTGCACGGTGTATGGGACCTGCAGCCAATCCTGCACCAACAATGAGGGCTCCTACACCTGCAGCTGTGTGGAGGGCTACCTGCTACAGCCAGACAACCGCTCCTGCAAAGCAAAGAACGGTAACTGCAGTGTTACATGCCACACCACTAAACAAGCACCAAACATTCTACCGCTCTACCACCTCTGCTCCTGAGGGATGATGGAAATGGCAGCACTAGTCACAAGACTTTGAGGCTACCACACATCACAATACATCAACTGTTACGATATGCAGTTTATTATTTTATGGATTTAGGTCTGTAAAGATCACAAATTTTGGCTTGGGTTTGCAAATGAGGAGGGACATCATTTCCCTAAATTCAAGATTTTTCTCAAAGTGCTCCATAAACTCTACCCTCAGCTATGCAACACATTCAAAGTTATACAGGAATTTAGATTAATTTGTTTATTCTTGTGTTGTGTTGTTGGGTTGTTGAGTTGTTAGGTTGTTGTTTTATTGGGTTATTGGGTTGTTGAGTTGTTGGGTTGTTCAGTCAGTGAGTTATTGGGCTATTCAGTTGTCAGGTTGTTGGGTCATTGAGTTGTTAGGTTGTTGAGTTATTAGGCTGTTGGGTTGTTGGGATGTTTTGTTGTTGGGTTATTGGGCTTCTGTTCAGTGTGTAAATGTCACACATGTGTAGGGTTGGTGTTCAACTTGTCAGATTGTCTCACTCTGTCTGTAGAAACATGCAAGATTTCATTAAACTTAAGATGGTAGATGATTTATTTGCTTGATACATCAGGCAGAGTGCATATCTCCACTACATAACATATGCAGTGTCAGCCATAAAATCAAATAATTTCTCCCAAAGAGAAATAATTTCATTGAGTTTCACCCAGATCCCCTCTGCTCCACCTGTTGTGGGAGGAGGGATGTAGGAGTACTCTGATAAGGTAGTAAGAGCTTGAGTGCCTGCAGTTCATTCAACAGAAAAGGCCTAGAATAGGAAGTTTAGGCATGGAATTCAGATGTATGCCAAGGGGAAAGTCACACTATTCCAAGCTGAAGTGAAAGTCTAACAAAGCCTAACTAGTTCACTCTCTCTCCCCTCCTACCTCCCTCCTTCTCCGGTCCTGGTTCAGAACCAGTGGACCGGCCTCCAGTGCTGCTCATCGCCAACTCTCAGAACATCCAGGCCACGTCTCTGAGTGGCACCTCAGTCCACAGCCTGCTGTCCACCAGCACCAAGCAGACCACCGCCATGGATTTCAGCTACACCGAGGAGACAGTGTGCTGGATCCACGTGGGTGACACAGCTGCCAGCACACAGCTCAAGTGCGCCAGGATTCCCAACCTGAAGGGCTTTACTGAAGAGAGGACCATCAACATCTCACTGAGCCTGCACCGTGAGTACTGCTCAGCACTGATCAGAGCAGAACCACACCACAGCACAGTGCTAAAAACAGCACAGCATGACAGCACAGCACAGCTCTGAACACAGCAGAACCACAGCACAGCACAGTACTGAAAACAGCACAGCACTGTGCTGAACATAGCACAGCACCTCAGCACAGCACCAAAGGACAGCACAGTGTAGCAGAGCTGAAGTAATAGCTCGTGTGAGCCCTGCATAAAGCCTTAGGTAGCGGGTAGCAGGTAGCCGAGCAGTAGCAGCGGTTACGTCACTCCCTGAGAGACCTGGTTAAGTAGCGTTGTTGCTGACAGGCTAGGGACAATTTGCCTTTAGCTCAACTGGCAACGACGCTGGCCGTAAGGGGTTGGCAGCGAGCAGTGAGAACCCCGGTTCAAAACTCGCTCGCTCGCTGACCCTCATAACATCTAATTAAAGAACACAACGCTGACCCACAACCATTACAACAGCACGCTGCTGAACACAACACAGCACAGTGCTGAACAGGTCAAGACAGCAGAACGGTCCAGTATCCTGCTTCTCTTATCAGTCTGTTGAAGAACACAGAGGGACAATCTCACCTGGAGCCAACTGCTGAACTGCTGAACATGCGTAACAATAGGTACCCAATGTCCTCAGAATGTTGTATATCAGGGCACACCATTGGTGCAGTGCCTGAGAGGCCATCAGTCACTGCATTTCCGATGTTTCTGTTGTTTAAGGAAGGCCACTCGAGGGACTCCTACATCAGTCATCTCCACAGCATGCACCTGTCACGCCGTGCCCGGGAGAGATGGACTGACCACAAAAACAAAGCACTCTCCCCTGCATGTGTTCCGCACATGTTCCGCGCATGTGTTCCAAGCCTAAGCTATGCTCTCACGCTGAGGAGTAATGCCGAACCAGCCTGCACTGCAGCGTGTGTGTGTGTGTGTGTGCATGTGAATCTCCTTACTCCTCACATCTCCCTTTTAAAGTATAGCCTATGTGTGTTTGTGTGTGTGTGTCTCTGCGTGTCTGTGTGTCTGCATTTACCCAATAACACAGCCCATCCCACATCTTAAACCAAGACACTTAAGTCTGTTTTTCCTTCAGTATTCTTTCAGTATTCTGAGGAGGGCTGGCAGGGGTGTGGGTAAAACTCTGGGCTTTTGTCTGTGTTATGTGTCAACCACACAAAGGAACGCGGAATACATTCACACGCACGTCAGAGGTGGGGCTGCTCCCTCAACAGCACCACAAACCTCAGGGAAAACGAATGATGTCACAATAATGATGTCATAATAACGAGCCAAAGGACTACCTCTTGAGGCATGGAGGTGTTGATGCTGACACTGTGACAGAGCTCTGGGGAAACGAGTAATAAGGAGACTATTCAGCGGATAAGGCACACAGGAAAAACTCAGGAAAAACATCTGTGTGGAACTTAAAGGTCATGTCTCCCCCGTCCCCAATGTTTATGGTATCTCCCTCAAACAGTGAATCAGAGGGAAGCTGGCCAGCGTATATTTCCTATTCTCAAGGCCACATCAGTGACTCAGCAGAGTCTACTTGCTTTGTAATTAAGGAGCATTCGGTTAAATGCCAAACCCAAAGCTTTTCCTGTTTTTTCCGTGATGGAATGGAAAGGGGGTCAAGGTGATTTGAGCAGGCTCATGTTCTGTTAAGAGGATTCATGCAAAGGCCTGTGTTGCCTGGTATTTTCTTCTAGATGTTTTTGTGTGCTGGCAGTGTGCAATGCTAACTTTTCTTTAGCGACTACATGAAAGACAGGGGGAAGGGCTAAACGGCAGAACTTTGGGGTGGGGGTGTCTCTGGACCAACGGTATTCCTGGCCCTGGCCAGATCCTGTCTGCATCAAAGCAGCACGCTCCCACTCCCTCCCATTACATAGTAGATGCTCTAAGCCAGAGTGACTTACATGGTTTAAACTTTATCCATTTATACAGCTGGATATGTACTGAGGCAATTATGGGTTAAGTACCTTGGCCAAGGTTATAACAGCAGTGCCCCAGCGGGATAGCAAACCAGCAACCTTTTGGTTACAATCCCTGCTTCTTACTACTATACTCCTTACCACTACTGCTAACATTAGCAGTTAGCTTAGCTACCTTAAAATGGTACATTTTTTGAGGCAGAAATTGAACTGATAGCATTAATGGAGAATTATGATTCTGACATTAATGCAGTTATGTGGTAATGACCCCTGTTCAGCTACTGTTCATAAGGTAACTTGTCCATTAGACCTCTGCCCATCAAAGCATCTGAAGTTCCTTGGCCTCCGGCTTGTTTTTGGGCACGCTGCTTTGTCTCTGAGACATGAGATGGAGCAGGGACCCCCTTCCTTGTCATCTGCACCACGCCCCCACTCCCATAGCCCTCATTCGGCTTTTCCCTCATTATCAGCAATCAAAATATCTAAATTCCAGTGATGTGGAAGAGGGGGGTGAGGCCCCCAGCACCAAACTGCGTTAATTGACTTGCGGGGCTGTGGTTGCCGTACTTCAGTTTGGGGCTGAGCCTCTCCCTCCCCCCTCTCTGAGTACAGATGAGAGCCCTGCCTGCCCATGCTGGCTGGCTTCAGGTTGGAGGAATGCACAGGAAATTCCATGGTGTGCAGAGCGAGGCCCAGACTAGGCCTCAGTAGGCATGCATGGGTCTACACCCCAGCCCTCTCGGCCATTACCCACAGCAGAGGGCTGGGTTGCCTGACCTTGCCTCGTGCCGGCTGAACAGGGGAGGCAATGAATAGGCCTCCTGCTTCCTTCCTCCGTTTTGTTCAGACTTCCTGTTTTACTGAACATCACTGGCTGCTGTCTGCGTGTGAAACCTGCAAGAAAAAGAGAGAGAGGGAGAGATGGGGGCAGGGGGGGACAGAGAGAAAGTAAGCAAGAACCACGTGTTTACAACAGATACTATCCTGCCAATAAAGCACCTTTAAATTGAAAATTGAATTGAAAGAGAGAGACAAGGACACAGGGAGAGAGAAACAGAGAGACAAACAGAGGGAGAGAGAGGGAGACACGGAAACAGAGAGAGACAGAGGGAGAGAGAAAGGTGGGGAGAGAGCGTGCTTCTCCCTAATTCATCACCTCTCACTTCTTGATCGGCTTTTCAGCATAGACTGGTTTGCACAAACCCTCTCCTATGCCTCTCAGATTCTCTCTTCAGCTGCCCTGATTGGACAGTTCCAGAGGCCACGCTCTCTCTTGGCTTCTGGGCCCTGCACTGCACGGGACGGCACTGGGAGATGGACGAGGCAACTGCCGGCCAGGGCCGTCACACAAAAAACAGTGCATTTCTGTGATTGATAATCCCAGCATGCAATGCAGATGAGGAACCCAGATGTGTTCTCCCTCTCTCTCTCTCTCTCTCTCCCTCTCACCTTCCAAAAAAGGCCCCGCATGAAAGCGGGATTGTGTCTCTGAACGAAGGCAGTGTGTGAAGTTGGCAAGAACAGGAACTGAGGGGAGCCATGAGTAAGATGGTGGGGATTGGGCTCAGGCAGCAGCGTCAGACTCTTTGCTATCTTAGTTATTGCCTCTGGCCCTGGAGCTGCTCATGCAGCCCCATGATTGGACGGCTGTGTTTGTGATGTCATGTTTGTTTGTGACTGGCATGGTTTGCTCCCATTGGCGTTTTGGTTTTGGTCTTTAGTGCTGTCTTACTGTGTGCAGAATGCAAGCCTGGCTCTTTACGCACAGTGTGTTTTGTCAGAGGTTATGAGCTCATTCCCACAGGATGTGTGCCGGATGTACAAGATGTATAGTGCTACTACCTGACACTCTCACCTCCAGCCACAGTCTCCTGTTCGATGCGAGTCCTCATCTTGCCAAAGCTTTGAGGCTTTGACTGGGTTTAGCTGTTTAAATGCCACACCTCCTCTTACAAAGTTTTTGCCTCTCCTTTAATTTGTGAGAAACAATCCAACAAACTAAATTCAGAAAGTGGAGGAAAGCTTGACTGGCATGGCCCAAACTACATTACATTAAGTTGTTGTCATTCAGCAGATGCTCTTATTCAGAGCAATTTACAATTTTATCCCTGCATATTTACTGAGACAACTGTGGGTTAAGTACCTTGCCCAAGGGTACAACAGCAGTGCCCCAACGCGTAATTGAACCAGCATCGTTTTGGTTATTAGCCCTGTTCCTTCCCACTACACCCCACTGCTGCACATTAAAAGTGGAAGACACTCACACACTCCCCATACTCCCTCCGTTCAATCTGTCAAAGGCCCTCCAGCTAGTCTGCAGATTGGCCCTTGTTGTCAGTGGTGCAGCAAGTGAGGCTAATCCCTAGCTAACGGTGGACAACAGCAGAGTCCAGCAGGGCAGGTGCTGGCTAATCGCTAGCTAATGGTGGACACAGCAGAGTCTAGCAGGGCAGGAGCTGGCTAATCACTAGCTAATGGTGGACACAGCAGAGTCTAGCAGGGCAAGAGCTGGTATGGAGAAAGCTTGTGCCAGACGATGCAGCAGCAGATAAGGATTTTGATAGGACCCATTAGGAGAAACACTGATTGCGAATGGTGCAGGACCATAGCACAGGGTGGTGATGGCTGTTTTCATTGGAATTAAATGCTCACTTGGTACATATCCACCCCCCCACCCCCCCACGCTTCTGTGTGCATGAGTCACACCAGAGCGCATGTCTTGCCAGCATCTTTTGGAATTCGCGAAAAGGCAGCCCTTTGGGAATGATTACTGCCGTTTCAAAGTTTTCCTTTCATTGTGCCTCGGACTTCCCTGTCCAGCTGACCTCATTTGCCCCCATCTTCTCTTGAGTGACACCGTGTTAGGGGACGTTTGCGTGAATTTTTTTTTTTTTTTGTGTTTGTGAACGCAAGCTGCCTGCTTGATTTTTCTCCACATTATACTCGTCCTAACTCTTTTGAGCACTGCTCACCTGCATGAGGTTGAGGACCTCAAAACCACTCAGACTGGGAAAGGGTGAAGTGGCAGATTCTCTGGTCATATTGTAGCACTACCTTCTGGCTGTCTAACACTCCTCACTGGCCCCGTGGTAAGCAGCTCGATGTGGCTGTTGCCAGGAGTCACGGTGTGACAGATTCCAGCAGCAGGTTTGCTCTCGGCCTGACTGCCTGCCCTCGACTGGAAAATGGTACAGCCCAACCCCAAATGTGTTTAGCACATTGAGAGAATGTGTCTTGCATAAGGATCATGCCGTGTGGATTCAAGAAGTAAGGAAAAACAAACAGGTTGTGTGGAAAGGACAGAAAACAGCACTGTGTCCTTTTTTTCAGTTATTTTGTTTTTGTGGTACTAGTGAGACAGGCTGATTGGCAGTAACTGAATGTAGACTTTTTCCTCTCCTTGAGCACAGGGGTGGTTTGGGGGGGAGGAGGCGGAGGTTGGCCTTCTTGGTGACGCTTTCCATTTACAAGAAACATGATGAAAATTTAAGAGTAACAATGAAAGAGGGCATTTTTAAATAGTAAAGCAACAATTCTGCTTTCCTTTCCCTTTCAGTTTATGTGCACTACGGTGTTAAAAATAACTCCTTTATGAAAGCAGGGGAGGCAATCAATACCTTTTGGAGCCAACAGCTGGAACTGTTTAAGAAGGAGTACATATTAAATGGAAAAGCACCTATGGGAGTATCTCTCCTAATTCCTGCAAACCCCTCAAAACTTTCCTCTGTAGTAATTAGAGCCTGGTCCCAGCGTCCATCTCTCTCTGCTGTGCTTTCACTCTTTTCCAGGCATTTCTCACAAACTTTTGCTCATCTTGTCTGTGATTTTTCACAAAAAATTACTCATCTCTTATTTTTCACAAAGCAATCACTCTTCTGTGATTTCTGACAACAACAAGCAGTCACTACTCTATGATTTTTCACCAAAGCAATCACTGCTGTGTGATTTTTAACAACAACAATAAAGGGCAGCATCTGCATCATGCCCTTTGAGGAGCTAAAGTCTAAAACTGCTAAAGCATGTGTCATGAGTTTGACCTGTTCCTCAAGCTGCCTCACGCGGAGCATGCTGGGAATTCATGGCTGCCCAACGTCAGAGCACCATGTGGAACTGAGAGGAAAGGGAGATGAATGTAGACAGAGGGGTCTGGTGCAAGGGGTCAGGAAGGTTGGGGTGTCGCACCCCGAGCACGCCCCACCCCCTAAAAAGGGAGAGCGGCTGTAAAAACACAAAGCTCTATAGAAGGCGAGTGCACGGCCCCTCCTTGGCTCGTGATCCTGTGAGAGTCCGCACAAGGGGCCCTGTCGGTGGAGCTGTAGGGAACCAGTCCAGTCTTAATGTTATTCTTCTGTCAAGCCAAGAAAGAGGGCTCCCCCCCAGTGGGATTGTGGGATTCTTCTGGGCAGTGTGTGCTGCCAGGTCCTGGTGCAGTTACATACAGAGAGTTTCATCTTTTCCCCATCTGAGCCGGTGGCTGTAGCCAGTCCTTTTCTCAGAACAGAAAGGACCTGTGGGAAAATACACTGGACTGGGACAGAGGCTATTCCCCCCTGCCACCCGCACTGGCCAGTGGGGGTTACATGCTCAGGAACAGCCAGGCAGGTGTGCTCAACAGCAGCTCTGCAGCATGATCATCCTGGTCCAGTGTCCATAGCCAGCTTTCCACACCAATGGACCACTTTTCACAAGGCTTCAAAACAGTAACACAAGATGCACTTCTCTGAAGTCAGTCATGTCTTCTGCACAGTTCTGCTGACTTGCTGATTTCTGCCTTACCAACATGTGAACCTCACAGTTCTGGCCAGCCAATTCATGGATCCGCCCCAAATCCCATGACTCTTGTGTAGAAGCACAACACAACAATGTGTCTAAGGTGATCTCTGATTTGGGAGATGTGGAACTCAACTGTGCCATGCCTTTGGATACACACAAGTCCGTAAAGTACTCACAATATGCTTTGATGCATCTAATCTTCTCTGTCAATATATAGAATAGAATAGAATAATTCTTTATTGTCATTGTAACATTTACAAAGAAATTGAGTGCAATCCTCAACAGTGCAAAGGATCAATAAAAGAGCTTATAAATAATCTATAAAAATAATCTAAAAAGTAAGGCTATATAAAAAGTGGTAGAACACAAGTAAAAACACACAGAGATATCTACATTCTGCCAGAAAAATTGCACAGATCCCTTATTGCAGCGTGAGAACCCTTATTACAGTGAAGAACCCTGAACATTTATTGCACAGATCCCTTATTGCACAGTGAAGGTGAACATTATATTTTAGTGGCATTTAAAGCTTGTACAGCTATGGGATAAAAACTGTTTTTGAGTCGGTTTGTCCTTGTTCTAATGGCTCTATACTGTCTGCCTGATGGTAGCAGTTCGAACAGAGAGTGACCGGGGTGGGATGTGGGATGTGTCCTTTATGATATCATGGGCTCTCTTGAGGCAGCAGGAACCGTGTAGGTCCTCCAGAGTGGGGAGAGGGCACCCGGTGATTTCCTCAGCAGTCTTGACGACCCTCCGAAGCTCTTTTTTGTGTGCCACAGTGCAGCTGGAAAACCACACACAGAGGCAGTAAGTGAGAATGCTCTCTTTGGTAGAGCGGTAGAAGGACACCAGCAGTCTCTGGGCGATGTTGTTCTTCCTGAGGACCCTCAGAATGTAGAGTCTCTGCTGTGCCTTCTTTACCAGTTCTGTGGTGTTCATGCCCCAGGTCAGGTCCTTCTCAATGTCAACTCCCAGAAAACGGAAGTCCATGACCCTCTCCACAGTCCCCACCGATGATTATGGGTTGAATGTCCGTTTTTTCCTTCCTGAAATTGATGACTAACTCCTTTGTCTTTGACGTGTTCAGGAGCAGGTTGCTGTCTCTGCACCACAGTGACAGCCGCTCCACCTCGTCCCGGTAGGCGGACTCATTGCCCCCTCATCGTCCTCCATATTTATCATCTCTGAATCCAAATCTCACTGCAAATTTAATGTAAAAATAAAATTCTTTCTCTGGTGTGATTCTAGAAAATTAGGTCATTAAGCCCTGTCTGTACAGAAATTTCCATTTGTGTTACACCTGTCTCGGGTGTAGTCTGCATCAGCTTATTAGCACACCCCTCCCACACAGGGCCATTCATCTAGGGTTCACCTACAGGAGTTACTCAGGGCATGTTGACCAATCAGAGCAATATGTAAGTGCATCCAAAGGGAAGATAGCCAGGCTCAAGGTGTGATTGGGGGACAGGACAGGTGTGTGTGTGCCTGTGGTGTGCTGTGTGGCCCAGACGTGGGATGGGGTTACTGTTGCCCAGTAAGTAGCACAACCCATCTGTGAGGACCACAGGGGCAGACTGCAGGAACATGGGAGCTGGGATGGGCAATGGCAGGCCTTTATTTTAGCTGGCCTGGATGAAAGCCATGGTCCTCAAGAGACATGTAACTGATACAAGCAGGGTCAAAGCCCCCACTTGATCTCTTTTGACATTTTTGAAGATGGCATAGACTAACAGAGATCAGATGGGTCGGAAGACTGAGCAGACCTTGTCTGACCTCTGTGTGCCTGTAACACAGAGAGTGTGTGTGAATGAAACTGTGGGCATGGGTTAACTGCACACAAACACATTTGTCCCTGGGTGTGCCGTTTTTAGCAGTTGATCTGTCCTTTATATCATTGCATAACTTGGATCTGTATTGTCTTGTGACAGTCAAAGCTTACGTCCTGTTCCTGCACTGATATGCACACACACACACACAAACAGACACACACACACAATTAAGTCAATCTCTCAAACACTCACTCTCACGATCTCTGGTATATGCAGTTAATTCTGCAGATTGCACCCACCAAAAGGTGGTGTGTTCTGACTGGCAGCCATCCTGTGACAGCATCATTCTTCCATTAATCTCCCTGACTCTGTGTCTCTACCCACCCCCTGCCCTTAAGAAATGATTTCTGACTTATTAAGGGACAAAACTTCCATTTGACAGGTTGCACAGCAATCGATAATCCTGTAAAACTCGCCTGTTTTCTTTGAGTGCTTGAAATGAACAATTTACTCTGGCTGCTGGAGAGCTGTCGCATCCTGTAATGGATGAGCTGACTGTGGAGACACTGTGAAGAATTAAAGGGTTAAAGGGTTTGTTTGGTGGCTCACGTCTGTGGCAGATGGCAATCGGTCACATACCTCTCAGTTCATCCCTCTTTCCACACCTTTGTCTTCCTGTTATTGTCTTCTCTCTAGCGTGATCAGATTCTGTTGGTATAAGAGACAGGCCTGAAACATGAAACATCTCTCTCACTCTGTCTCTCTTTCTGAATTCAGTTCTAGTTCTCTTTGCTGGGATGACACGCACACAACAATACTACCAAAGCATACTGCACACAATGCAAGTAGAGGAACAAAGAAAAGACAACACTGTTTCAGAAAGATATCAACAATGTTGATGACAATTAAAATGAGAATTTCTCTTTATCTCTCAGGTCAGTTCAGTTTAGTTCAGTTCTCTTACGGTTTGAAATAGGTTTGGCGATTACTTATTGGCATGTAGATATGTATCTAATAGTGGTGTAACGGATCGTAGCTGATCCGTGATCCGTACGGATCACCCCCCACGGTTCGGCACACATGTGAACCGCGGATTAATTTCAAAGTTTAACCATAATAGTGTGAAATACAGTTTTACTGCCACTGTTACTTTTTAAAGTGATAATTCCCTAAATCTCGATGCAGAGTTGCAGTGAAAAGATACAAGCACCATTTTAAAAACCAGCAAACTCACTTAGCAGAAGCGTTGCGAAGACGAAGGCTGCGTCTGAAATCGCTCACTCGTTCACTCACTCACTATTCACAGTCATACAATAAATGAATAATTTTCAGGATATAGTTTTATGTTTGCAAGTTTATTCGAACAATTGTATGAACATCTTTGTGTCTAACTGTGCCAGCTAGCTAGCTAAGTGACTAGCTAGTTGCAACTGACATTAACCTGCTAGCTAGATAGTACTGCTACCTATCTAGCTACCACTAGCTAACTTAATGAAAGAACTAGCACCCAGCTTCATCTGTTCAAATTCGTTGAAACTAACGTTAGCTAGCTAACTGGCAGTTAAGTCCAGCGATCAAGTGTAAAATGTATATATATGCACTATATGGTGAATAGGAAGCGATTTCGGACACGGGAAGAACAGCAGAACAAGCGCTCGGAATTTACGTCGCGGAAGCTGTCGCAATATTACGGATTCGTGAGTGCGATGATTCCTACACCGCAATGGAAATCACGGCTACCGTAAAAGCAAAAGTTCCTTGCTTTAAGTGTTCTCTAAGTAATTAATGGAAAGCAAAGCTCTATTTGCCCCCTTTTTTTTTTTTTTTTTTTTGCTGATCCGAAAATGATCCGATCCGTGACTCAAAAACCGCGGTACGATCCGATTTTTGTGATCCGTTGCACCCCTAGTATCTAATGCATATGCAGAATCACAAGAAGGATAAAGACAAAGTAACAGTACCCTAAGGCAGCGTGTCCCCAAACCTCTCCTGGAGGACCCCTTGTCCTGCATGTTTTAGATCTCTCCCGGCTCCAACACAGCTGATTCAAATGATCAACTCGTTATGAATTCCTGAAGCTGCTTAATAACAAACTGATGATTTAAATCAGCTGTGTTGCAGCAGGGAAAGATCTAAAACATGCAGGACAAGGACCTGCAGGAGAGGTTTGGGAAACTCTGCCCTAAGGTCATTTGTGTGATTTTAAACGGTTATGTCACTCAGTTTTAAATATGTCCTATGTGTATGATTAGAGGGCCTGTGTTGTTCATGTATACATATATGAAAAACAAATAAATGTAACTTTAACAGACAAGGTCTTAACTCCCTTTCACCCCATCCTAATAAAAACAGAAATAACAACATAATTCCAGAATCAATGGACTTTATCACTCTTTCCCCCTTTCCCTCTCATTTTTTTTGCTGCATCTTTCCCTCTCACCCTCTCTCTCTCTCCCTGTTTCTCTCCCTTTTTTCCCTCTCTCTGTGTCTCATGCTTTCTCTCTCTCTCCCTCTCTCGGTCTCCCTCTCCCTCTATCTCTGTCTCTCTCCGTCTTTCTCTCCCTCTCTCTCTCGCTCTGTGTCCCAATCGGTCTCTTTCTCTGTTGTGCAGATGTGGAGCAGATGGCCATTGACTGGCTCACAGGAAACTTCTACTTTGTGGATGACGTGGACGATCGCATTTTCGTCTGTGACAAGGATGGGGTCACCTGCGTCACGCTGCTGGACCAGGAGCTCTACAACCCCAAAGGCATCGCCCTGGATCCAACCATGGGGTGAGCTCCCTTTCCGGGCCGGGCCAGGCCAGGCCAGGCCAGGCCGAACCCAAACGCTCCAGTGTTATTCGTAAACTGAAATAAAATAATTTACCCGAAGGAAACGTAAAACTAAAATTAAACGAAAGTAATAAGGATTGCTAAAAAACTAATAAAAATAAAATAGAAAAGACAAAAAATAATTGTCGTTATCGTTTCAAGACGGCGGACGTCGTATCCATTCAAGGCTGCGGGTGTCACACTCAGGGGCGGTTTGTTCCTTAAGGCGATCGGGCGACGCACCACCAAAGGGGGAAAGGGAGGGAATTTTTCTATCATATTCTACCACAGTGCTACGCTAGCTGTGACTGTTCTAGACAGTTTGTCCTGCCTCTGAATATCATGGCCCAATCAGCGCCAAGTCGTGTTCCGTGCAGTACCACCACTTTCGGGCGATTTCAGTCTGGTTGAAAATTGCCCCGATCGCGCTGATAGACACTCATGTTAAGGCAATTTTTTCGAACTGCAGGCGCTGCAATGCAATCTGTATGGGTTCAGGGTGGGCTGGCACTAACGTGCTCTCATCATACGTAACCTGGTGTAGAGATCGTCGGGGCAGCCAGCGATCTTGTCACATTCAAGGTCAACATGGCTAATGTTACCTCAACTCAGAGCAACTCGATCGTGTCATTAAGAGAAATACCGTTCAGTCGTCGTAGTAATCAGGATAAATTGGCAACTAAAGAATTAGGACCACCCAGACCAAATTTAAACATCAAGCAAGTATCTGCAAAGGGGGGGGAAATCGTATAACTGGGGATTTTCGCAGAGCTGGTATGAGCGGAAAACGTGGCTAGCAGGCTACGAAGTAGCTAACGTTTTGTTCTGCTACCCCTGCTCAATGCAATGTGGCAATGTCAAGTTAGCTAGCTGACTAATTTGCGCAATACAATGTGACAATGTCGAGTTAGCTAGCTGTTAATTTACCCATTGAACGGGTCATCTTAGCCATTATCGCAACAATTGCCCCCGAGATTTGGCAGGAGTCGCCATTGGTCACACTCCCAAAATTCTGTGTAGTATGAAACAAATGTATCACATATGTTAGTTAAGTTTAGTCTTGAAATGTTGATATCTTCAATGATAAGCAGGTTATTTTCACGCTGCAGTAATCCTAGACAATTTTTTGTCCTTAACTAAAATTACTAAAACTGAAACTATAATAGACTAAAGCGAAATAGAAATGAGTCCATGAAATAAAAATTAAACTGAAAATAATAAAACCACTGGTGAAACTAAAACTAAATGGAAATTCAGACTGAATACAAACATATTATCAAAATAAAAACGAATTTGAAAATCTAAAACTATTATAACCTTGAGGCTAACGTAACACGCACGCTACATTGCATAAAAAATAAGTTATGTGCGAAAGGGTTAAAACTAAAGAAATAGTTGTTACACACATTTAAAGGCATTTTACATGAGTTTTGTTACGCATTATAATTAATAAACATGAGTATGGACAGGGGTTATTGAATACATATAACATACATTAAAGTTTTTTGATCCTTGCTATAACAGCAGTAATACATCTGTAATAGATTTCTTCCCTGAGATTTACTTTCTTAAGTTAATCAAAGTAACAATATCCTGACTTCATATTCACATTTATGATATAATCAATGTTCTTACTGTTGCACTTAACTTATTGGGAGCTTTTTCTTTTCACCTAAACATTGTATTCATACATTATACATTGAATGTTTTCCTCCGTAACAGTATTTGTTGACAGTTGCAGTTTCTCACTAGTTTTCAACACCAGACTCGCAAACCGCTTCTCCTCAGTGTCAGTCCTTTCGATTGATTTGATTGGTCAGTTGACCAGAAGGTTACAATGACGTGATGTACTTGCTAAATGTTATGTGTATGCTCAGTGCAGAGGTCTGGGTGTTGTTCAACAATCATTTTCTCATTCTCGTGTGGAGAGATTTAAAAAAAACGTGTGTACTGTGGATGTGATCCTTTTCAAAACTGATTTCTCCCTGTGTTAATGAAGGTCTTTAACACTGAGTACAGCGTTTGTCCCTGTGTTTAGGAAGGTGTTTTTCACCGACTACGGTCAGATCCCGAAGGTGGAGCGCTGCGACATGGACGGGCAGAACCGCACCAAGCTGGTGGACAGCAAGATCGTCTTCCCCCACGGTATCACGCTGGACCTGGTCAACAGGCTAGTGTACTGGGCCGACGCCTACCTGGACTACATCGAGGTGGTGGACTACGAGGGCAAAAACCGGCACACCATCATTCAGGGTCTTCTGGTGAGTGCCAGAGACTGTTATGTAGCTGTTTCATGTTCTACTCCACCCTCCCGCTCCAATACGTGTCTGTGTAGCAGACCCTCTTCCTGTTCATGCCACCTATTAAGCTGTGTGGTTAGCTGACAAACTCATTACTCTCGTTCACTATTAAAGAAAGCAATAATTATGAATAACTCCCATGTCTTACTGCAAGTAGGGTGAACTTCACTGTAGAAACAAAACAGATCTGTGTTTTGTGCACTGATTTTCAGTATATAAATGATAATGGCGTATATGCAGGTAATTGTGTGCAGCTCACAGTGCCAGAGTGCACAGTCCTCTCTGTACTTCGTGATCTGGTACAGTGGCAGAGCCAGCCATTATCTTCAGAGTGTACAGTGACATGATCGTTATTTCCTTTGTTTACATTGTTTATATTTGCATTATTCAAGTAAGGAGTCATCTTGAAAATCCTCTGTCAATAACACCAGATTTGTACTTATTTGTGACAGATAAATCCACTGTCCATCTGAGAGCACACATGGCCATGTATTTGGCTTCAGTGGTCGTACCTTGGCTTGTCAAGCTTGTAAAAGCTTTTATGCTTTGCTCATTGGGATCTGCATTATCCTCAGGTTTAGAATAATATATTTCTAAGAATTCACCACCAGATCTGCACTACAGGCTGATTGATTCCCAATGCGGGTGGGGACATTTGACACCCTGCCCCTATGTCTCAGCCCATTTCTGAGCCCTCGTGTGACCCCAGAACTGTGGCGTTGCCCTCTTCACCAGCCTATTTCCTCCACATGCCACTCGATGGGTCCGAAACCCTGCTGTCCTGGGAACAGTGCTAGAGATTGTGGAGTGCATTGTAAACTGGCTCTGAGGGTCTTGCCAAGCTGACCTCAGTCCAGGCCTCCAGGCCACTTAGCCGGTCTACCATCTCCTCAGAAAGAACGCTTTGCTGTAGCTTTAGTCTATCAGCTTATTCAAACAAGTGGCTTCTGCTTATGTATGTACACTGCTGGATAAATGAATATGACACAACCCGCCTTGTCTTTTCTTTCAGTCTCTTGGAATAGAAATGCAATTCTAAAGCCTCTTTGTTGAGAATGATGACACAAAAAGGCTAATGGATATCATTACATTTTCCATTTGAATTTTTGTGCAAGCAGTGCTGGGTTCCATTTAAAACCTTATTCAATGAGGGTGTTGTTTGTCTTTATGAAGCCTTGATTCGTATTAGATCAACAGTTGTGTGGATCCAGGGCAGCTTTCAAGCAGTGTCCTTCTATTAAGATATATATTAGAAATGTTTTAATGTGTCTGGATCATTGTCTGTGTTAGAGTAATGGTCTCAATTAAGTCTTAGAGCTTAGAGCAAGAGGACATTCTGAGAGGCCTGGCCATTTCTCTGTCTGACTGTGGGGGTTTCCAGAGCCTCTTACAGTGCTAACCTAATAAAGCAAGGGCCAGTTTGGCTGCCCAACATCGCTTTCCATTATGCCAGCTTCTTATTGTCTGCTCTTAAAGCCTCATCAGCCATAATACTGTTTCAAGGCATAGAGGATTACTGATATACAGTAGGTCTGTGAAGAGAAGTAGATTCATGGCAGATTTATTGTGTTGTCTTAGCATGCAATAGAAGGCTGTACCATCCTGTATATTCAAACTAATAAGCAAAATGTGCTTTAGAGGTTGTGGTAGGGGGATACATTTCCCCCTTACATGGACGTTGTGTTGTATGTATACTGTACACATTGGATCTAACAGAGTGTACAGATTCATATGACTAAGAGGATGTGGAATTCTGAATTAACTAATCCTTATGAAAAGGACACCCTGTGTGCCAGTAGCAGTTTCACTTTCATAGCAAAGGTTAATTTGTCTGTGTCCCTTGTTAATCCCCATCTCTGTCTCTCTGTCTGTCTTTCTGTCTTTTCCCTTTTTACAGATTGAACATTTGTACGGCCTGACGGTGTTTGAAAACTACCTATATGCCACCAACTCGGACAACGCCAACATGCAGCCGAAGACCAGTGTTATACGGGTCAATCGCTTCAACAGCTCTGACTACCAGGTGGTTACCCGCGTGGATAAGGGGGGCGCCCTGCACGTCTACCACCAGAGACGCCAGCCCCCAGGTACTGAGCCCACGGACAAATCCCCCCTATGAGTTTTGGCATTTGTAGACTCCATCCTCACTGATGAAATGGTAATGAGAGGGTATGGGAGGCTAATTATGGTTGTAGGAGATGGTTGCACCTATTTGTAACCCATTCTGTCTGCCTCCCCCTATCTGTAGTGCGTAGCCATGCATGTGAGCCTGACCAGTTTGGGAAGGCGGGTGGCTGCTCTGACATCTGCCTGCTGGGGAACAGCCACAAGACGCGCACCTGCCGCTGCCGCTCTGGATTCAGCCTGGGCAGCGACAGCAAGTCCTGCAAAAGTGAGTACTGTGTGCCTAATCAGCATGCAGGAGTGAGTACTGTGTGCCCAATCAGCACTATCCTGCCCCTGGACAATTCAGACTAAGGACTGTGGTTTTGGCCAGTCTAAACAATCAATGTCTGTAAACCAGAAAGTCACTGTAATTATAACTGTGGAATCAAGATTGATTCATTTATTGAGCCAATTCAAGGGCAATGGAGGTCATTTCTGCAAAATCATAAACCCAGGGAAAGTGTTTGATTGGACATGTTAGACATTTATTGATAAGCTCTCTAAGGTTCATCTGCATGATGCAGACTGGGCATATTGAACGAAGCACCATTCCTTGGTTTAGTTTTCAAATACCCATTGATTCTACCCAAAGACCTTAAAATAGATTAGAAGTTCCAGCGAGTTTTATGTCCATTGTTGAGATTGGGGTAAAATATTGATCATTCGTTCAGAGAAACTAAGTGCCCTTGAAGCAGACTTTGAAGGGTCATCTCTAAAGAAAGGAGGAGGAATTGGTATAATTCACAAGTCTACCTTACATTTTCACTGTGGTAGTCCCCATTTTTATTCATGCACACATGTGTATGTACACATACTAACATCATTGCAGGGTTTTAACTGCAATTGTTACTTGAAAATCAAAAATCTGACAAGAATGATTGGTTCTTTAACAAAACGTACGTATGGCTAGTTTTTTATATTTTTAACACTGTCAGTGAATCATGTCCTTCCTTTATGAGGTATTCAGCTTTACAGTGAATTCCTCCTGACCCTCATTTCTCTTAGGGGTTCTGCCTCAGCAGTTGATTCTTTGAAGCATTTATAGGGGAGTTTGTCACTTTATTGCAAAGATTTTAGCCACTATAAGAGACAGATGCTCTTACAAGGGATAAAACATACTCTGTGTGCAGGGAGGTCATTCAGTTGTGTGCTTTGGCAGAGCCAGAGCATGAGCTCTTCCTTGTGTATGGGAAGGGCCGGCCAGGCATCATCCGTGGCATGGACATGAACGCCAAGGTGCCGGATGAGTACATGATCCCCATTGAGAACCTGATGAATCCCCGTGCCCTGGACTTTCATGCTGAGAGCGAGTTCATCTACTTCGCCGACGCCACCAGCTACCTCATTGGCCGGCAGAAGATTGATGGCACCGAGAGGGACACCATCCTGAAGGAAGGTACGAGGAGGGTGCAACGGCAAGCAACATGGCGGGGACCCAAACTGGTCTGTAAGGCTTAGCCTGAGGCTAATATGTACATGAAAGAATATGTATGTGTGTGTGTGTGTGTATATAGTGTATATATATATATATATATATATATATATGTATGTATATATATATTTCACACACTTTTGTGTGAGCAACACAGTGGATGCGTGCAGTACCAGGCAACTGCAGGCGATGGCCATTTTTGTTCCACACTGTGTAGTTGCAGTCTCACGCTGCAGCGACAGCTCTCTCCCCAACACCCCCCAGGAATCCACACTGTGGAGGGCATCGCAGTGGACTGGATGGCTGACAACTTGTACTGGACTGATGATGGGCCCAAGAAGACCATCAGTGTGGCCCGGCTGGAGAAGGCCTCACAGACCCGCAAAACCCTCATCGAGGGCAAGATGACCCACCCCCGTGCCATTGTGGTTGACCCCCTGCACGGGTAAGTGAGCGAGCCAGAGAGGCCGGGGTGGGGAGGGTGGGGAAGGGCCCAAATCTGTGTCTTTCACGGTTGACAATGTCCGAGTCCAGACGCTATTTATAATAAGGTGCTTTTTATATTTAAATGATTCCCCCACGCTTATTTCAAAGGTGTCAGCTATTGGTATTGGAAAGCGGTCTCTTGGGAATGCTGCTGTTGGCACCCCCCGTCACCCTCCACAGCACCTCTGCATGATTGCACCTCTCAGTCAGACCACTCTGGATTAATCAGCCTCACATGTAGCTTTCACGCTGCATCTCTATGATAGAACGCCATCAGTGCTGTATTACCCTAGTGTAGATAATCCTGTCCCAGACCCTGCAGGGGAGCTCTTCTGTGGCCTTAACGTACCATGCAGCCCGCTCTGACCCCTCTCTTCCAGGTCCCAGCCCACTTTAGACTTCAAATCAGAGCCATCTCTGATTACAGACAAGGCTGTCCCATAAGCCGGTCACTTTTAAGAATGCAGGCTGTCAGTCAATGGCTGAACTCTGCTAGGACAGGAGGAGAGGGGAACCACTTTGCACACAGTGCTGAAAGGTTTCTGGCACTTCTCTGTGGCAAAAATAAACAAACGTAAAACTGCTTGGACACACCAATCACCAGGGTATGGCTACCTAAAGTTACCTCTAGTTTCATGAAATACTTTTCACAAATCTTGAAATGGATTACATGTTACAATTACATATATGCTGCAATCAGCAGGTAAACAACTGATCTGTTGCAGGGAACCAAATGTGCTTAGAGGCACGTATTGTCATAAAAACCCTAGAAATGCTGTAAAGTAATCTGTCATTTGTCATTTTCATGATATTGGCAGGGAATGAACTATCAAGAAGAGTGTGCATAATTCAAATTTATACACAGAGGTGAAGTAGTGCCCCATATCCCAATCATACAGCTGTTCCTACTCACACATACATGCAATCATATTTACACATGCACACACACACACACACACACACACACACATGCATGCCCTCACACACATCTTTGTCTTTGTCCCTCTGGTCCCTCAATGAGCTCATTGATCGGCTGGATTGGCAGGTGACAGTTCCACTGCGAGAAGGCAATTAGTCAGCATATGCAAAACCAGCGCGGCCATGCGACTTTAATTGAAAGCATGACCCTGGTGACTGTGGCATGTAAGGCCACTCTGCAGAGTAAGGGGAATGGAATGAAGAAATGAGCTCTGTCCCCTGCTCAGTTCAGGCTGACTGGCCAGCAGGAGGCAGATATTCCACATGGGCCTCTTCTTTTCAGAGGCCCCTCTCCCCCTCTTCCACACTGCTGCATTTCAGTCCGGGGTATCCCTCCCTCTCTCTGAGTTTGGCCACTTGGTGCACGTCTGCTACTAGTCACTGGGGAAGCATTTGGAGCAGAATGAATGGAGTGCTGTCCAAGCAGTACATCCAAGCAGTGCATGAGTGTGTGTATTAGTATGAAAGTATGAGTGTGTGTATCAGTGTCTGTTTGTGTGTGTGTGTGTGTGTCTGTGTGTGTGTGTGCACGAGCACAAATGTGTGTATGAGTGTATGTATGCATGTGTGTGTCTGTGCACTCAGCACGGCTCTCTGTCCTGAAGGTGGATGTACTGGACGGACTGGGAGGAGGACCCGAGTGAGAGCAAGCGGGGGAAGATCGAGCGGGCCTGGATGGACGGCACCAACCGCAATGTCTTTCTCACGTCCAAGACCGTCCTGTGGCCCAACGGCCTGAGCCTGGACATCCCGCAGGGCATCCTGTACTGGGTGGATGCCTACTATGACCGCATCGAGATGGTCTACCTCAACAACACGGAGCGTAAGGTGTGTCTCTCAGGACGGTGATGAGCTCCATGCAGTGCCAGTCACAGCACACCACCCTGCATTAGCCTTGCTCATCATTCGCACATACTCACACACACTCACACACTCACACTCATACACACACATACATGCACTACCGTTCAAAAGTTTGGGGTCACAATTTCCTTGTTTTCCATGAAAACATACATGAAACGAGTTTGAATAGGAAATATAGCAAAATGAAGTGGAAATATACACCGATGAGCCAAAACATTATGACCACTCACAGGTGAACCAAATAACCTTGATGATCTCCAAGCAAGGGCACATGTCGAGGTCTGGGTAGATTAGATGGTAAGCGAAGAATCAGTTCTTGTACTCAACGTGTTGGATGCAGGAGAAATGGGCAGGAGTAAAGACCTGAGCAACTTTGACAAGGGCCAAATTGTTATGGCCAGACGACTGGGTCAGAGCATCTCTGAAACGGCAAGGCTTGTGGAGTGCTCCCGGTCAGCAGTGGTGAGTACCTACCAGCAGTGGTCCGAGGAGGGACAAACCACAAACCGGTGACAGGGTGTTGGGCACCCAAGGCTCATTGATGCGTGAGGGCAACGAAGGCTATCCCATCTGGTCCGAACCGACAGAAGGTCTACTGTGGCACAAGTCGGGAGTGTGATGCTTTGGGCAATGTTCTGCTGGGAAACCCTGGGTCCGGCCATTCATGTGGATGTCAATTTGACACGTGCCACCTACCTAAACATCGTTGCAGACCAGGTACACCCCGTCATGGCAATGGTATTCCCTGATGGCAGTGGCCTCTTTCAGTAGGATAATGCGCCCTGCCACACTGCACACATTGTTTGGGAATGGTTTGAGGAACATGATGAAGTGTTCAATGTGTTGCTCTGGCCTCCAAATTCTCCAGATCTCAATCGGATTGAGCATCTGTGGGATGTGCTGGACCGACAAGTCCAATCCACGGCGGCTCCACCTCTCAACTTACAGGACTTGAAGGATCTGCTGCTAATGTTTTGGTGCCAGATACTACAGGACACCTTCAGGGGTCTTGTAGAGTCCATGCCTCAGCAGGTCGGTGCTCTTTTGGCGGCACACGGAGGACCAACAGCATATTAGCAGGTGGTCAAAATGTTTTGGCTCATCAGTGTAGTCATTGACAAGGTTCAAAATAATGGTTTTTAATTGAAATAATAATTGTGTCCTTCAAACTTTGCTTTCGTCAAAGAATCCTCCATTTGCAGCAATTACAGCTTTGCAGACCTTTGGCATTCTAGTTGTCAATTTGTTGAGGTAATCTGAAGAGATTTCACCCAATGCTTCCTGAAGCACCTTCCACAAGTTGGATTGGCTTGATGGGCACTTCTTACATACCATACGGTCAAGCTGCTCCCACAACAGCTCAATAGGGTTGAGATCCGGTGACTGTGCTGGCCACTCCAATATAGACAGAATACCAGCTGACTGCTTCTTCCCTAAATAGTTCTTGCATAGTTTGGAGCTGTGCTCTGGGTCATTGTCCTGTTGTTGGAGGAAATTGGCTCCAATCAAGTGCCGTCCACAGGGTATGGCATGGCGTTGCAAAATGGAGTGATAGCCTTCCTTCTTCAAGATCCCTTTTACTCTGTACAAATCTCCCACTTTACCACCACCAAAGCAGCCCCAGACCATCACATTGCCTCCACCATGCTTCACAGATGGCGTCAAGCACTCCTCCCGCATCTTGTCATTTGGTCTGCGTCTCACGAATGTTCTTCTTTGTGATCCAGACACCTCAAACTTAGATTTGTCTGTCCATAACACTTTTTTCCAATCTTCCTCTGTCCAGTGTCTGTGTTCTTTTGCCCATCTTAATCTTTTCTTTTTATTGCCCAGTCTGAGATATGGCTTTTTCTTTGCAACTCTGCCTAGAAGGCCAGCATCCCAGAGTTGCCTCTTCACTGTTGACGTTGAGACTGGTGTTTTGCGGGTACTATTTAATGAAGCTGCCAGTTGAGGACCTGTGAGGTGTCTGTTTCTCAAACCAGACACTCTAATGTATTTGTTCTCCTGCTCAGTTGTGCACCGGGGCCTCCCACTCCTCTTTCTGTTCTGGTTAGAGCCAGTTTGCGCTGCTCTGTGAAGGGAGTAGTACACAGCGTTGTACGAGATCTTCAGTTTCTTGGCAATTTCTCGCATGGAATAGCCTTCATTTCTCAGAAGAAAGTTCTTCGTTTCTGGCCATTTTGAGCCTGTAGTCGAACCCACAATTGCTGATGCTCCAGATACTCAACTAGTCTAAAGAAGGCCAGTTTTATTGCTTCTTTAATCAGCACAACAGTTTTCAGCTGTGCTAACATAATTGCAAAAGGGTTTTCTAATGATCAATTAGCCTTTTAAAATGATAAACTTGCATTAGCAAACACAACGTGCCATTGGAACACAGGACTAATGGTTGCTGATAATGGGCCTCTGTACGCCTTTGTAGATACTCCATTAAAAATCAGCCGTTTCCAGCTACGATAGTCATTTACAGCATTAACAATGTCTACACTGTATTTCTTATCAATTTTATGTTATTTTAATGGACAAAAATTTGCTTTTCTTTCAAAAACAACGAAATTTCTAAGTGACCCCAAACTTTTGAACGATAGTGTACACTCATACACACGTACACACACTCATACACTGTCATACACACACACTCATACACACACACTCATACACCCACACACACACATACACTCACCCACACACACGCATACACACACACACACACACACACACACACACACACACACCTGAAGCTAAGTCCACAGGGCAGCAGTTCCAGTCACATACAGTATTGTGCTGTTAATGGTGGGTCTTTTAAGGGAGACGCTGCAGATTCCTACAGATAGGAACACCCTCAAATACTAAACACCAATCAACCACATTTTCATTTTGTACAATAATGCTACAGGTGGTTAATGTCTTTGAATGTAACAAAAAGAGAACATGAATTAGTGGGAGGTATAGGGAGTGCAATGGCAAACCTGTGTATGCAAATATGCTATATAATGTGCTGTACTGTGAATGTTAAGATCCAGGATTATATTTGTATCCAGCATGTAAATAAGCATGTATGTGTGCTGTACTGTGAATGTTAAGATTCAGGGTTATGTTTGCTGAGAAGAATATTTCTGCAGCACTGTATGTGTTATGATGTCCTGCTTGGTGTTTTTCACTCCTTTTCCCCATGGCATGACAGACTGTGTATGAGGGCCAGGAGCTGAACCATGCCTTTGGCCTGTGCCACTACAAGCACTTCCTATTCTGGAACGAGTACCGCAGTGGCAGCATCTACAAGCTGGATCAGGTCACCAAGACTGTCACCCTGCTGCGCAATGAGCGCCCGCCCATCTTCGAGATCCGCATGTATGATGCCCAGCAGCAACAAGGTATGTGCTGGCTATCTCTTTCTTCCTCTTTTACCCTCTCTCCCTCCTTCTCTGCCTCCTTCCCTCTTTTCCCCTTTTTCTCTTTCCCTTTTTCCCTCTTGCTCTCTCTGTCTTCTCTGTTGGTTTCACATTTTCTCTTCCTCTCTCCTTCCTTGTCTCCCCCTCTCCTCTCCCTTGGTCTGTCCTGCTCTCTCTCTCTCCGCTTCCTCTGTTTCTCTTGTTCTTTCTCTCCCTCTCTCCTCCTGTCATTCAGAGCTGGGTGGGGGCAGCAACATGCTACATTTGCATGATGTACATACAGTTATGAAATGTTAAGCAATCGGTTGTGCATTTTTAAGCATTTTTTTGGCCCAGGTTGTTCTTGAACTGCTGTTGCATTGTCTGAAGCATGATCTCCTCTCAGGATTGACTTATGTCCTGGGAGCTTTTCATTGCTGAGTCTTCCTTTGTTTGCATGCATGTGTGCGTGTGCCTGTGTGTGCCTGTGTTCGTGTGTATGCATGTGTGTGCGTGTGTGTGTACCTCCAGGGTCCAATGCGTGCCGCGTAAATAATGGCGGCTGCAGCAGCCTGTGCCTGGCCATCCCGGATGCCAGAACCTGCGCCTGTGCCGAGGACCAGCTGCTGGACACGGACAACGTCAGCTGCAAAGGTGAGCACAGGAGGATCACATCATCACCCCTGCAGCCCCCTCTCCCACTGCATGGGGAGGGGGTAGAGCTTTACTTTTACAAGGAGATCGGGGCATTGAGAGCCACCTTGACTGGCAGTCTGATTTTTTCCTGGTAGGACATTGGAAAGGTGTCATGCAAGTATTGCCAGGCTGGGAGAGTGCAAGGCTTTCTCAGGCCAGTTGTTTTTGGTATTGCATGTTTGCATTTGTGGTAATTTGTTCCTGTGTCTCCTCCCACCGCAGCGAACCCCTCCTACATGCCCCCACCTCAGTGCCAGCCTGGGGAGTTTGCCTGCAAGAACAATCGCTGCATCCAGGAGCGCTGGAAGTGTGATGGGGACAATGACTGCCTGGATAACAGCGATGAGGCGCCCGAGCTGTGCCGTGAGTCAGGCCCAGGGGTCCGAGTGGCAGGGTGGCTCCGTTGCCTCCTGCTCTCCTTCCTATTGCTCCTCACTTTGATCTCTCGTCTTCCCTGAGTGAGCGATCCTGACCTCCCTGCTCACAGCATACTAATCTCCCTGGTGACATATTATAAAATCAGTTGTAATCAGACTGACTCGGACGGGGGCGGGGGAGGGGGGGCCCTCTTTATTCAGATCCTCTCGTCCTGTTAGCGCTGTCAGGCGTGCCGTTGGATGTCTTGTATCTTGGTTTGGGTCCTCTGTGGTGCAACTTTATCTGCCATGGTGCTGCCTCACATAGGCTGAGTAAATGCAGAAGAGGGGGAACAGGGGGTCCCCTATGTCCTGCTACCCCTCTGCCAGAAAGCTCTCTCAGTTTCGCATTCTTTGTTTATCCTTGCTGGGAAGTGGGGTAGGTTAGAGGTGCTAAAGAGAGAGTTTTGTGCATGCGTGTGTGTGTGCTTGTGCACTTGTGTGCATACGGCTAGAGATGAAGATGGAAAATTGAAAAGCATCTGTTTACGTCCCAGACCGAAAAGGCACATCCAAAAAAGCTCCCATCTCTTTTTGAGGCATTGTTTCTGTGCTTCCCCTTCCCCCCCCTCACAGACCAGCATACCTGCCCAGCGGACCGCTTCAAGTGCCAGAACAACCGCTGCATCCCGACACGCTGGCTGTGCGATGGCGACAACGACTGCGGAAATGACGAGGATGAGTCCAACACCACCTGTTCAGGTAGAACCCCACCTCACCCCTGTCCTGTGCCTCTGTGGGCATCTGCTGCATGTTCGGCTCACCATGGGCAGAGGGGCGCTGACGTTTCTGTTCAGCAGATGTAAACTCAGCCTCACGTTATCAAAGACAGCACCTTGACTGACACCTTGGCTTTTTGAGCACATTTAATAGATGCTTGCTCTCCAGGTTACTACAGTCAACTGAATCTGTCAGAGTTTTTGGCCTTCAGGCTCTCACTCACATGTGAAGTACTTGTGGTTGTGTCGCAGTGATGCTTTAAATCCATGTTAGTCAAGTCCCAATAGCAGGGCTATAATGCTGAACGGTGCCCTCCCTTAACAGCACGGACATGCCCTCCAAACCAGTTCTCCTGTGCCAGCGGGCGCTGCATCCCCAACTCCTGGACCTGTGATCTGGACGACGACTGTGGCGACCGCTCTGACGAGCCGGCCTCCTGTGGTGCGCCTGCCGTCTTCTCTCGCCCCATAAGCCCCTCCTGTTCTGGTCCTGACCTCCCTTCGCCTTCTACGTCCTATATGCCAGTTAGCACAGTCACAGTCCTCCCCGATTGGCCCAGGCACTGCACCTGACACCCAGGGGCTGATCAAAATGCAGCTGCCACTGCCATTTTCGTCCCAGCTTCAAATACGTTCACCATAATATCTGTCATTTTATTTGAGGGTTCCTGTCTGTCATGTTAGCGGGTGGAACTGTTTGCTACTGACTGTGTGTTGTCCTTTTTGAGGCATGTCACATATGAGCGATGATGAGACATAACAGTCTCTTTTTTGGCTCTCCAGCCTACCCTACTTGCTTCCCCCTCACCCAGTTCACCTGTAACAACGGTCGCTGCATCAATATTAACTGGCGCTGTGACAACGGTGAGTGTCCACCCCTCTGTCTCTCTCTCCTCTGCCTCAGCCTCTCTCTCCCCTTCATCCTTCCCTGCATGCCCCAGTCCCCTCCTCTGTCTCCTCTGTGCCAAAAACAGAACACCCTCAGCAATCGTGAAAGCATTCCAGCTGCTCAGAAGAGAAAGCTAATGGTGAAATCCAATTCATTTACAGTCATTTAAAAAAAAAACTCATTCTGCGTGCCCCCAGGGCCTATCATGAGGGCATATCCCAAAGCAAGGCATTTAAAATGTATGCTGTTTTCTCATAGGCCTTACCCATGAAACAACAGGTTTGTTAATTGGCCTTTATTTATATTGTAATAACCAGAACTACAAAGAAGTAATGCTTTAATCCCTGCAGTCCTTTATCTCAGAATCTTAATGATCTCCCAGCTCCGTGTGCCCAGTCCGCAAACATTCAAACAAACAGACCAAATTATTTCTGATCTGTCTCGTGGAGATAAGACATCGACTTAGTGCTCTCTGAGGTTCTGCCAAGCGAATTCAGCTCTTTAAATTTGTGAAGGTTACTGCTACGCTTTTGAGGTCTTTGGTCGTGAAGGTGTTGCCATCTCTATTGTTAACTCCAGTAAAGCAACGTAGCTTAGGTTACATGTCTGAGCATTCCGAGTCAGCATGAAAAACACACGCGATGACATCACCAACTAATCGACAATTAAATTTGTTGGCAACTACTTTGGTCATCGATTTTAGTCGACTGTGTCAATTATTCGTTGCACCCCTAGTCTAGACTGATTCATGCTTGCTGGGGGTGCTGCAGTTTGTGCTCAGGAGTTTGTCTTTGGCTTCGCTGGTACAAGTAGAGGTGAGCTAGTGACCTAGAGGTGAACTATAACAATAATATGTAGATCCAGAATAATGAGGCTGTCACAGCCATGAATAATTTTGTCAGCTGAATGGTGACACTCAATGAATGTATTGTGCATATTAAAGCCCTAGTTTTTATATCTAGGGTCAGTTGTACTCCCATCTTTCTTAGAAAAAAGCCAAACAGAGCCTAGACAGGAAGTGTGACCTGGGAAGTAAATGTTCTGAACAAAGAAGTCTTTGAATTGGGGGGGGGTGATTACAGTTTCCTTTATAGCTATGAGCTCGTAAAATTAGTACCTTCTAGTCAAGTGCTTCTTGGAAGTCCATGGGCAGATTTAATTGTGCATGCGTGGCTTTTCACCAGCTGAAAAATAATAGACAGCACAGTCCAGCTTATAACTCAAGTGACACAAAGACATAACTCACAATGTCCACACCATTGTTTGCAACTGTATCATTTGATTTCTTCCTCTCTGCAATTAGATGGGCAAACACTATGTTTAAGTGGCCATTAAGATGTAGAAAACTGCCAGTGCAGGATACAGACACAAAGACTATGGAGAGAAACCCTCTTAGCTGACCATATGTGGTACAGCGTAGTCACGTCCAGGTCATGAGGGTTTAATGGTTGTCACTTGGGAAACTGGACTTTGGAAGGGGTATTCCTATCCCATTCGAGGGACTGTCCAAACATTTTTGCAATGGATACTCACTTATCTGTAGCAAAAATGTGTTGGTGTTTACCAGCTGGCCTCATCCCTTGAACAGAAATTCCCAGAAATTAACAGACATGAATAGGCGATCATTCCTAAGTTCAGAAAAGGGCGCGTTCAGAAGACTTTTGGAAACATGTTTCGTAGCAATGGGGTGTCAGAGGTGCAGAGGGGTGACACGGAGGGGAGGAAATCACAGGATGCAGACCCAGCAGTGACGTGACATGAATGCCTGGGCACCCCCCCCTTCCCACTTGCTCCTGCCCCCTGTGCACCCTTCCGCCACATGTTTGCTGCTGCTCTTTCCCCCCTGACAGGTGCCTGTTTGCCCGTGTGCTGTTTGTCCAGTGTTGTTTGTCACGTGTGCCCACTCCTCTGTCTCTGGTTGATTCTGTGTTGCAGAAAAGGATTGTGGGGACGGCTCTGATGAAATGAATTGTCCGAACCCAACCGGTTAGTGCATAGATCCACATGCACCATCCCACACCATTCTCGCTCTGTGGGCAGCGTCCTGGGGAGTTTAGGGTGGGGGGGCTTGTGAGCCTGCTTTAGCTTTCAGCTTCTGTGTTATCATTTACTTGACTGGATCCCAGGTTTGAGGTCTAGAGGCTACTGCCTCCAAAAGAAAATTCTCCCTTATAAACTGCTTGTATGATGATGTCAATAGCTAATTTTTTTAACTGAACTTCTAAAAGAAGCAAATCCACATTCAAGTAAAAACAAAAAAGCTGTGTATTGGGATGGAAAAGAGCTGTGGTTTTCTTTCGTGGTAGTGGAACTCTCTCATTAAACTCAGAAAAGAAGGGCCTCTGACTCTAAAAGTACTTTATTGCCATCATTTGCAGTACTGCATGTGGCAGATTAAGTTTGTCGCCGGTAAGTGCCTCTCTGAGAGCCTCTCTGATTCGGGATCATGGGATGTCTCCATCCTGCCCTATGATAACAATGTCAACATTAGGGAGACCTGTCTCTCGCTTCCTGGTCGGTTATGTTCGAACACAGTTGTGCTCAATGTATCAATCCTGGGTACATTTCCATGGTGCATGGTGTGATCTATGCAGTTTCTGTGATATTTCTCTATCTCCCTCTCTCTCCCTCTGTCTCTCTCTCTGATCAAAATGTGTTAAATGTACATTATTGTTTGCTGCTTGGATGATAAACAGTGTACTGTCTTTCCAAACTGTTCCTTTAAAAAATGTGTCTAAGTTGCATGTGATTAGAGCTAAAAAGATTTTGAAAAAAAAGACCATTTGCCTGGTTTAAGAGCGTATAGCGGCACTGCTGATGGACTCATTCAATATCTGTAATGATGCAGACCGGGACTCAAGAGCGGACCATGCTAGCGTCAGGTTTGAATGGGTTTTATTGACGGGGCGAGACAGAGTCGTAAACCAAGAACAGGCAGAGTCGAGACCGGGCAGGCAATCCGTGGGCAAATCCAGGGGGCGATAACAGGAACAGGCAGAGTCAGGAACCAGGCAGACAGGCAATCAGGCGATCGGGGCAGGACGGCAGGCAGAAAACCAGGTTGGGGCACAGGCAGGGTCGGAAGCACAGGAAACTCGCAGGCAGGAACAACGACAGGGACGAAACAGATACGAAACACTGCAACGAACTAGGGACGAGACAGGAACAAGCAAGGCAGTATATAGGGCAGAGCTGACGAGGTGATGGGCAACAGGTGAGCTGGCAGGCAGGAGGAGGCGATCAGGTAACAGGGCAGGCAGGGACCGGGCGGGGATGGGGCAGGGCTGAAACGAAAGGAAAACAACCAACAGCACAAGGCAGACAGGGAGAACACAAAAACCACAGCTAGGGGGCCGGAGCACTGACAATATTTCATTTTGGCAAATCAGACAGACAGGCTAGAGATTCAGTTAAAGTCACGGGAAGCCTATCTCTTCTGAAGGCCTGGTGCAGCAGGCATCACAGGTGAACAGGGTCTGGAGATAGGCCTGCAGGAGCTGCCATGTAATGGATTGCCTCCTGCCTCCATTGCTGCTGAAATTCCATGGCTACAGAGATGGACATGTCGGTATATTGACTGAACACTTTTTTTGTATTAAGCAGAGCTTGTAACTGAAAGGTTGCAGATTCCATTCCCGGCTGGGGCACTGCTGCTGTAGCCTTGGGCAAGATACCTAACCCACAATTGCTGCGAGTAAATATCCAGCTGTATAAATGGATAAAAACTCACTCTGCTAAATGACAATGACTTTTATATATGCAACATTCAAAAAGCTGCCTATCCTCTCTCATATGAACCACTGTAGTCCCAAACTCTGAAGTGCTGAATATGGCGTCCCTGCCCAGCAGTAAACCCAAGGCTGTCCGGGTTTGAGCACAGGGAGAGCGTTCAAGGGCCAATTAGCGTTCCTTGCCCGGAGGTCGAACAGAGGTAACGCAAGAGGCAGCCTGAAGTAAGCCTGTGTTTTGAATGTGACCGGCCTTTGATAGAGCAGTGGGGGGAATTAGCAGCCCCGCCCCAACACTAGAGAGCTTTCCTAAGGTTGGGCATCCGCCCAGCTCATTTGCATTGGCAGTCTGAAACAGGAGGGAAACTGTCCCAAAATGTGTCAGTGTGGAGAACAGGAATCCAGCCAGCTCCCTGTCTGAGATCGAGTGTCAGAGTCTGTCATGTCATTGATAGCTTGTGAGAGGACCCCCCACCCCCAGGCAGAGGCGTCGGTGGGGGGGAGGGGTCCAGCAGGCAGGTGTTTTGACAGCGTGTGTGTTGCAGATAACGACTGTGGAGACAACACTGACGAGGCGGGCTGCAGCCATTCCTGCTCCAGTGCGCAGTTCAAGTGCAACAGTGGCCGCTGCATCCCAGAATACTGGACCTGCGACGGGGACAATGACTGTGGGGACTACAGTGATGAGACCCATGCCAACTGCACCAATCAGGGTGAGCCCCAGTCTGCCAAGTGATTGGCTGGCCCACACAGGCAGCTGCAGGGCATTCTGGGTGACCGCAGAGGGTGAAAGACAGATAAACACATTCACTTTAACACAGCTGTTACTAGTGAAGGTGGTAAGAGCACTTTGGTTTATCCTATTAGATAATTATCAGTAATAATTATGAATTACTGTTATATGCATCGAGTTACTGAGGACTAAAATTAACTTTAATGGTGGTAAACCATTGATTTCTAGTGTTAGGATGGCAGGCAGTCAAACAGGAGAGCCGACAACAGAAATAGGGTGAACAGAACTAATTATTTTATTAAAGAAAAAAAAGAAACTAATAACAAACAGTAGTGGAAAAAAAATCACGAAACATGAGGCAATCAGTCCCCAAATGTTTCTACCTGTGGGCTTCAGCCAGGTCTTAACTCAACCCTACTAATCCAGATGGAGGGCCTTAAATAAGCTTACCCCCCCTCAGACCCTACCATTATTAAAATTACAATGAATTAACTAAGGAGAAACAATAAAAAGCTTAATTCTCCCCCTAACATATAACACGAATATACAGAGACAACACATTCACCATACACATTTACCCCACTACCAATATCGTAAGATTACCCAAACATTGAAAACAATTCCCCGCTCGTACTACACCAACGTGAACCATACTTCCCACAATGCATAAAATCCCCATGTTCAGTGCGGTGCGCTCCTTTGCATGCCACCAGACGCACAAGTGAGTATGACCGGGATTTCTCTAATACTGTAAGTTTGTTAAATGACATATACTGTATAAAGTCCAAATATAGCTTACTGTGAATACAAAGTAACGTGTGCACCCGTTAAAATGTATATACACAGTTCGCTAATGTACCACGGAAAAAAATGTAAAGTATTATTAATTTCATTTTTATAAACTTTTCATTTTTTTAATGCAAACCCCCCAGAGCGCATTCTACCGCTTACTTTGGTGGATAATTTTTCCCTCGCTTCCTCGTAGCGAGACGGACGCCGAACTTTGGGACGGAGAATTATAAAACACAATCAGTTCTCCGTCACATCTAGACATATTTTATTGGACATGTCTTATTACATAACTTGCATAATCATCTGCTTATCAGTCGGCTGTTTACTTTCATGGCGGAAGTATTTTATCCAGGCTTGTGGTGTATACTGTATAGTTCTGGACAGTTTGATAGGGGAGTATTTATTAACAAATTGATTACTAGCTATCAGTACACAAATTATTGTTGTCTTGTTACATTTAAATGATGTTAAAGGAAATGCAGTTGGATGGCAAGACACTTAATTGTGAATTGTGAGGCACCTCTCAGACCTTAGCTGAAACGTGTCAGGCAGGTATCAGATTGCGACCAGAACATAGAAAGGTAGACACTTGCTGGAAAATGACGACAGCTTTCAGCTCCACGAGGCCGTGGCACGCTCGTGTTGCATACGTCACAACAGAAGAAGACGAGTGAGCAGAAAATAAGCCGTCTCTCGCGTGTTATTCAGAAAAAAGCAGCGTGTATTTTTAGAAGAATTGTGTTTATTGCTCCTTTTTTCCCCACAGAAGATAAGCACCGCTTTATTCGAGGCAGACTGTTGCTAATTGATAGCTGCGGATTTCGGTGCGGCTCTCTGGCTCCATATCGCTGCAGCGCGGCTGATGGTAATTACGTAATTGTTGTTATAACAAACAGCTGCTCATCCTGACGGAGCGCGGTCTGTTATATAGTTAGGAGGGTTGCGCGCACGGCACTTGCTCGCGTTCCGCGGGTTTGTCGTTGACCTCACTGCGAACTGCTCGCAGTCTCACCTAGAATCAAGGCTCCTGTAATGTGCACATACCAGTCCAGTATGGGGCGCCAAATGTAACAGACCTTTTTTCGTGCACAGAATGCCTTCTGTGGTACGAAACGCATAAATTCATTACGAAACCATATAACACACATATAAGTATAGCGCATTTTGCATTTCGTGCACAAAAGCATAAATGCTGGCCTAGGACATCTGTTACGTGGACAGAATTACTTCTGTCTACAAAATGAGTTTCTTTTGTCCACGTAGTGGGAAGTGCATTCCACCTTTTGTCCACAAAATGAAAACCACAACGGTCAATTCAGTGCACAAAAGAAATTATCCGTTTTGTTTTCTGTGCACGAAAGTGTGTGCTCTCTTCAATATTTCGTGGACACAATGCCAACGCGTTTGTTTTTCGTGGACAAAAGGCGTTACGGTGTTATATGGTTTCGTAATGAATTTATGCGTTTCGTACCACAGAAGGCATTCTGTCCACGAAAAAAGGTCTGTAACATTTGGCGCCCCATAGTCCAGTACCAGTGCCCGTAAAGCCGCGTGCGGGTTTAACCCTACGTAGCACCTTACCATGCACAAAGGGGGCAAAAGAAACGCTCCTCTCTAAGAGAAATACACGTGCCTCTCGTACATACTGAACTTCATTTGAACACGTGACTGGGCTTTCATCCCGTGGAACTTCAGTTATTGTACAGGAGGAACTATTCCAGCTGATCAATAGGGGATGGGAATAGGAAGCCAGGCAAATCCAAATGTACGTTTTCCCAGATGGAAAGCTGCACTTAGGAAGAGAATGTAGGACACTAATCATAATCGTTTTCATAATAATAATCGTTTTATTGTTGATGCTATTAATTATTATTTTCCAGGCAAGTTTAGGTTAAAGTTGTTTTGTCTCCCGTTCGCAAAAATACTCTGCGCTACATTTAGTCAAACAAAATTATTAGCTATTATAAGTTTAAATTGTTAAATTGGAAAAAAGTGTGAATACCAAACAATAATACTAATTAATAATAATTCAGTAAATGGACTTCAGAAGAGATTATTGCTTCCATATTCCTTCCTTTTTTGAATTTGGCATTATGTTTGAGTGATTTAGACGTTTTACCCACTGTGGGGCTGTGGCATTCTTAAATGACTGTTTTGACCTCAATAGGTCAAAGATCAAAAGTGAAATGAATGAATACAGAAAATGAGTTCTATAATATTAGAATATAAACTATTCATAATAATAGAATGTATTATTATGATGCAGCTGTAATAGTGGGATCTGTCAGATCTTCTGTGATAAATATACTCTTTGTCACTGTGAGGTACACTCCTGTGAGAATGCGCTAGATGGCAGAGATCCTGTCCCTTACACAGTGCTGGCGTATAGGTCGGCTTCGGTTTGGCTGTCCTCACACCACACCAGGAGCAGAAGGGACATATCCTGTGGCTTAAATAGAGGTCATGGGAGGCCAGGCAGGCAAGTTGCCTGGTGTGGAGGATTTGGTCTCTCTCTGTTAGTCTGTCCCGCTCATTCTCTCTCTCTTTCTCACACTCTCATCGTCTTCCTCCTTCCCTCTCTCCCCCATTCCATATTCTCTCTCGTTCTCTCCCTCAATCCCTCCCTCCCTGCTTTTTCTCTCTCCTTCTTTCCTCTTCCTTTCTCTCTCTCCCCCCATTTCTCAGTTCGTTTGTACTGCCAAAGCAATAAGGTATACATTTAAGCCTCTCTTTCTCTTCCTCCATTTCTCTCTCTGCCTCCCAGCCTGTCATAGTTGTGGTTTGTTACGGGAGTTTTTAATGGCTCTGAAACAGGCGTAGCCACTTGTGAGAGCACACCTTTGGGTTTTCAGCAAGGATTGCTGGTCTGGGTGACTGAGTCAGCTATGTCACAGCTCTATGCCACTGCTCCTAACCCCTCCGGGAAGTTTTGACTCTATAAAAGCTGAATCTCAAAGTCCTCTCCACTGTGAGATGAGAGAAACTGTCGAGGAAAAGCCAATGGAACATGACCCCTCACAGAAAGCATCTTCCAGGCACACATATGGTGACAAAGTTACAGGAAGACTGACATCATGTGGCGTGTCATTTTTTTCTGTATTTTTCCTTGCCTTCTTTATTTGGTCTAGTTAGTTAAACCTTCCTTTTTAACTTTGCTATTTTATCCATATGTCTATACTGTACTTTTGTAAAGTCAACTGATAGCAAAGATGATCTGTTTACACACAGTAGCAGGTATATTCCTATGAATGCAGCCATCTCAGTTATTGCCTGTAGGGGAAAAGAATTGGAAGTGTTTAAAGCCAGCTATTGACTGTCTTCATTATATTACATTACATGCATTTAACAGGTGCTCTTATCCAGAGCAAGTTCCAGCACAATAGAACAGTGTATCCATTCAAGTGAGAAATGTTCATTTCCCACCCAGTAATTCGCTGTGTAGTTAGAAATTTAGAACATAATAAAGCATGAATTGTTGTGCTGTATGTAGCCACCTAGCTTTTACAAATAGCCAGCTACGACAGCGTTCAATGTCAGCTTGGTGTTGAAAATGTGATGCAGAATGAGTGTTTGGATTAAGTGGAAAAACTGATTCCCTTTGTCCTTTCCTTGTTTCTAGTGATGGAAAGTACTTAGTTATTCCTTCTCCAGGACATTTAGTTTAAACATTTAGCTTATTCCCTGTCTGTTGCTGTATCAGGTGAAACACACCCTGGAATGATAAATTAATGGTGTGTGTACAGGAACCTAGAACCTGGCTGATCTTCACTATTTTAAGGCTACTCTGAACCTTTTCAAAAGGAACATTGGCAACTAACATGGGAACGTGAAATGGGACCCTGCATTTATTTCAATTACGCTATCCTTTGACCTATGCCATCTGGGTCTCTGATTGTGGCAGTCCTTAAATCAGAGGTTCCCAACCTTTTTTGGCAGGTGACCCCACTTTGATGTCACAAAACTCTAGTGACCCCAAACATTCACAACATAGACATGTTTTGATTTGTATGGACTACTTTGAAATATTATGTTACCAGTAAACGTTCATTTTACATCTTTTATTTATCTTACCCTAGTTAATGAGACGGTTGGGCCTGCACATTGCACTGCAACCTGTCAAAGTTCAATACTGTAGGAGAGAGAGCACATCTCATCTCTGCAGTCACATCCAGTCGGGAACGGTACTTCAACGTCATGCACACAAGTGCACTAAATCCAGCCTCACACAAATACTGTACATGCTTCCAAAAGGAACCAAGACTTTTAACACACACAGTGCAATCTCTGGGTACTCCTCTCTTACTCCAAGCCAGAATTCCTCCACAGCCACTCGCGAATGCAATTCCTGATGTGTTCTATCACATGATAGTTCGATCAGCTGTTCAACAGCGACGGCAGGCAGGTGCACAGAGCCTGCATCACAGTGGATTGGGTCCCTCACCCAGTCAAACTTTGACATATCCATGTCTGGAAAGTAAGTGGCGAAGTGCTCCTCAAGGCATTTCAGGTGGTCACTCATCTGTGTGGGACACTCATTGATGCTGTTTTCTGTCAGAAAGTTGCACATCTGAGGGAAAGGGGTAAAGTTTGCCTTTGAAAGGTTTTCTCTCCAGAATGCAAGTTTCCTTCTGAATCCATCAATGCGGTCACTCATCTGCATTTTTTCCCTGCATGCTTATGTTAAGATCATTAAATTTCCCAAAGATGTCGGTCACATATGCAAGGAGACATTTTTTGTTGGTCACACAAAAAGTCGACAAACTCCAACAGTTCATTTCTCGGCTTGAAAATCTCTCCAGCGCCCTGCCTCTAGACAACCACCGTGCTTCTGTGTGAAAGAGCACATTCACGTGTTCTGAGCCCATATCGCTGCATAGTTTTGTAAACAGACGTGCACGCAGTGGATGTGGCTTGATATAGTTCACTATGCTGATTACCTGCTGCAATACATCTGGGATTGGCACACTAAGTTTCTTACATGCCAGTTGCTCTCAGTGAATCATGCAATGAGTCCATACCAGAGAGGGGGCCACATCCATGATCAATGTCCACAGGCCTGCTCACCATCCTGCCATAGATGGAGCCCCGTCTGTGCAGAATCCAACCATTCGGTCCCATGAAATGTTGTCTTTTTCCATGTAGCTATGGAGAACATTGTACATTGCTTTGGAGAGGAAGACAGTACAAAATATCCTCATGAATCGCATTCTCCTGCATGTAGCAAACAAATGTCAAAGCATGGGCATTTTTTCCTTCTGTGCTGACATCCATTTGAAGAGCATAGGCCAGGGAATTCCGAAGTTGCTCTGTTAGCGTGCTTTCTTGGTCATTAGTTATTGCCTCTACCCTTCTTTTCACTGTGTTATCAGACAGTGGTATTGTCTTCAGTTTTTGAGCCTCTTCCTCCCCACATGTCGTTTTTACCATTTCAACAGCAACTGGTAATATCAAAGTCTCTGCAATGGTGTGTGGCTTCATAGCCTTTGCAGCAAGATAGCTTACCTCAAGCGATGCTTTCAAAGCTCACTTGTTAACCGTCATTGCCCTCTTGAAGTACATTCGCTGCATGTTCAGCTCGACACATTTCCTTTCGAAGAAAGATTTTGGCTTGCCCACGTATTCTTTGTCTTGTCTCGAAATGTCTTGTCTCGAAAAGTTTGTTTGGTGTCATGCTCTCACTGGATAGTACGTTTCCACATAGGAGGCATTTAAGCTTTTCCTGAATGTTTTCCGTTACACTGGTAAATCCATACTGCAAGAAGGCTTCATCATATTTTCACATTCTTTTTGATGGATGTTTCTCAAGTTCACTTGCAGATGTTGTGGGGGTCACAGGTGGGCGAAGAAACCTCTCCATTTTTACAATGTTTCCTAATTTCTGTCCTAATTCATTTGATTTTCTGTCCTAATTCATTTGTTTTGCTAACTTTGCGCGCCCGCTTCAGTTTGATTTGAACGTTGCGTAGCTTGGTCAAGCATGGTTACGTCAATTAGACAGGCCACCAAGGTCATTAACAAGTTTAAGTCAATTTTTATGAAGGAGGATACGATTTGTTGGCTAATTGTGTGTAATGTTATTTTTTAATTTAATGTGTGTGTGTATATATATATATATATATATATATATATATATATATTTTTTTTTTTTTGTATGGATCAGTTGTAAGATATTTCAGGTGACCCCATTTGAATTTCAGGTGACCCCACCTGGTGTTGTGACCCCAAGGTTGGGAAACGCTGCCTTAAATGGTGTTATTGATCTGGCATTTACATTAATCAATGAGCATACTTTCTCCTCTCTGGCTTAAAGGGGTAGAAACCACCTTCCTTTCCTCTGGGAACCCGTTTGATTATTGAAGGCAAACATGCCCTCTTTTGATGTGTCCAGCAATTATCCATTAGATTTATGTCCCACCAAAATTTTTCCCTGAATTTAAAGTGTGTTAAACTCTTCTAGAAGGTATAGTGTTAAAACTGATTCCCTCAACCTGAGTAAACTTAACTTACTGTATGTAACCTAGGAAACCTAAATGCTATGAATACTGCAGGTGAGCTGGAAACGGGGGGTGGCGGGAACACTACCTTTAAATCTATCATTACTTTCAACCTGTTCCCCTTTATGCTCCTTCATTAGCAATAAAACAAATAATTCACAAAATAATCGACACCAATCACGTAATTGGAATAAATGATTATGCTCACGAAACACCGCAGATTGTCTGAAATTTGTGTGCTATTGCGAAAGCTACAGCATGAGATCATTTAACAAGGATGGCAATTTAAATAATTAAGTGGCAAGTAATCCCAAAGCTTTCTCTTAAATGTTTCACATTATAGCTTTCTTGTGTTACAAAATTCAAATTACAAAACGGAGCTAAATTTAGTTAAATCGATTTAAATTACTGAGAATAAACTTTTAGGTCAGGTTGAGTGCAATGAACAATAACGTTTAGAACACAGACCTCACAAAAGCTGTGATGTGTCATGAGCATTTAACGTAATTTAAATCGATAAATGCCATCCTTGTTAATTAAACAATTTCACATTGTAGCTTTCGCAAGCACGCAAACTACAGACAATCTGCGCTGTTTCCTGAGCATAATAATTTATTCTAATTACGCGATTGGTGTTGATTATACTGTGAATTATTTGTTTTATTGTTAATCAAGGAGGATAAAGGGGAACAGGTTGAAAGTAATGATAGATTTAAAGGTAGTGTTTCTGTCCCCCCGTTTCTAGCTCACCAGCCACCATTGTGCACAAGACAGAATCACCCCGACTCCCAGAGGTGACTCACCAGTCTGTTGAGGCCAGCACAGTAGACTCAGAATTCCTGGGGTTTCACTTCATTCATAGTATAAAACATTGCAGGTCTTTGATAGCTGAGCTTTGTTTGACCTGTTGCTCTGCAGTAGCGCATTGATAGGGTGTAATGGTTGAGAGTAACTGTGTGCATCCAAGCTAACACAGTACAGGTGGTCTTCAGTGTAGCCTTCATACCTCTGCTTTTTTGCATCCTCCCCCTTTACATAGCCACGCGGCCTCCTGGAGGCTGCCACATCGACGAATTCCAGTGTCGCATGGACGGGCTGTGCATCCCCATGCGCTGGCGCTGCGATGGTGACACTGACTGCATGGACCTCAGTGATGAGAAGAACTGTGAGGGCGTCACCCACATGTGCGACCCAGCCGTCAAGTTTGGCTGCAGAGACTCTGGTAGGAGGAAGAGAAAAGGGAAGGAAGGCTTGCGGGGGAGGGGCTGCATTAACTAACTGCCAAATATGAAAAGTTTTCACACCATTCTGTTTTAAAGATTGGGCTTTTTTATCACCTTTCACCCAGAATTCCTATGTGACATCACTTCTATTGTAGAAGCATGTAGAAGTGCATTTTGGATTTGATGAAACCAGTAGAGGGGTTATCAGGAGTGGGACAGAGCATGTGATAGAAAGGGAATCAGAAGTAGCTCTGTGCCTAACTGGCTGGAGCATGTGACAGACAGGTCATCAGGTTTAACTATGCATCTGATGGGTGGGAGAGACTGTTCCACAGACAGGGTATTGGCTGGTCAGAATGTGTGACAGACAGGGTGGTTAGGTGTAGCTGTGCATCTGATTGGTGGGACAGAGCGTGCAAAAGATGATTGGTGGGACTGAATGTGTTGTAGATAGTGTGTCAACGGTATCTGATTGGCTGAGTTGAGTTTGTAACAGATGGCTCCTCCCCCTTGCAGCCCGCTGCATCAGCAAGGCCTGGGTGTGTGACGGGGACAGTGACTGCGAGGACAACTCAGATGAGGACAACTGTGAGACGCTGGTGTGCAAGCTCTCCCACCACGTCTGTGCCAACGACACATCCATCTGCCTCCCCGCTGACAAGCTGTGCGACGGCACTGACGACTGCCCAGACGGCTCGGACGAGAAGCTCTGTGGTATGATATCCGTTCCCGCTGCCACCACCCATGGCCGTGCCAGTCACACATGGTCCAGCCACAAGATTCTCCTCCAGAACCCTACAAAGATAAACCGCTGCAGTCTTGGAGGACCGAGGCTGGTTTTACATCACAAAGGAACTCTTTTTAAGTTTACTTAATTTTGTTTGTCACTTAATTAAATGAAAACGATATACTGGTGGCATGGTATTTAGAATAATGCCATAGAATCACTGGGAATTTGACTTCTGTTCTACATGAGCCCATAAGTGGTGGCTGTGTCACTTCCAGGTTTGAGTTGAGTTTTGTGCTTCCTGTTTCTTGCAGACCTGTGCTCCCTGGACAATGGCGGCTGCAGCCATAACTGCACAGTGGCGCCGGGGGGGGGCATCCTCTGCTCCTGTCCGCTGGGGATGGAGCTGGGCCCCGACAACAAGACCTGCCAGATCCAGAGCTTCTGCGCCAAGCACCTGAAGTGCAGCCAGCGCTGCCAGCAGGACCGGCACCATGTCAAGTGCTCCTGCTACGAGGGCTGGGAGCTGGAGCCCGACATGGAGAACTGCAAGAGCAAGGGTGAGCTAGGGGCTAGGGCTAGGGCTTAAGAGTCAGGAGTTAGGATTTATGGCAAGGGGTAGGGGTAGGGTTTAGGGGTTAAGAGTCAAGAGTTAGGGATTAGGGAAAGGGGGAGGTTGGGGATATGGGTCAGAGCAAAGGGTAGGGGTCGGGTAGAAGTTAGGGGTAGGATTAGTTGTTAGGGGTAGTAGGGTTAAGAGATAAGAGTCAGGAGTTGGGATTTATGGGTAGGGATGTGGGGTAGAGATATGGGGCAGGACTGGGGGTAGCGGTCAGGGGTAGAAGGTAGGGGTCATGGGGGTGTGACGGGATGACCGCACATATACCCTCCAAGCCAGATGGGATGATCCAAAACAATTTTAACAAAATTTTAATCCCAGACTGTTAATACTGTAAAAAAAATCACCAAAATAATTTACAATACAAATAGCATGTCAATTATAACACATTTACAGCAGTTTCTGATTTACCCGGTTCAGAAAATAAACGCATCTGAAAACTGGTGTTAGTTTGACCATACCACCCGATGTATATTAAATTATAAATACAGTCCCAGCGCAATGTACCACCCTTTTGCTCCCTGATGACCCAGAAACAGTGGATGCGGACTGAAACACAAAAGATACGCGGTAAGGCGTTTGCTTGCTAATGCGCTCACACAGCACCATAAAACATTTAAAACAAAGTTAAAACTGTTTGGCTAAGTTTTTTAATAGTGTGTAGCTTCACTGCCGTGTTAGTTGGCCACCCTAACAACAACAGTGTCACCTGACAGTAATTTAAAACTTTGTTTTTTAAACGTGCGCGGTGCGCTCAGTTGCAAACTAACAAACTTGTGCCGTAATTCTGCGAACTGTTTTTATATCCGTAAACGGGTAAGTTATTCATGTACGGCGTTATTTCTTTATTGTCCCAATTACAGACACATTCCGTAACGGGCTAGCAGCTCCATTACAGGGGGTAGGAGTAAGGTTAGGGGTTAAGATTCAGGGGTTAGGATTTATGACTAGGCGTTGAGCTAGGGGTAGGGGTCACAGGTCAAATTTACGGATAGGAGGATGGGTTAGGAGTAGGGTAAGGGGTTAAGGGTCAGAAGGTAGAATTTAGGGGTAGGGGTCAGGGATGAAGGTTAGGAGTAGGGGGTAAGAGTCAGGGTAGAGATTAGGGGTAGGGTCAGGGTGAGTTCTATGGTCTTGTATTAAAACATGAAGAATTGAATAGAAATGTGAGAATTTAAGAAGTAAAATGCTAGAATGCAGAATTTGTTTCAATTCGTGTTTGAATAGCAGGTGAAGAGAACTCCCCATTGCTTGATTTCTAAAAGCAATAATAAAATATTTGGAAAATGTGTCAATTTTTTTTTTTTTTTAATCTGTTAATATTCATTAGTAAAATAAAACCAGTTGAAATGCTGGGAAAATGCACAGGTAGAGAGCCCAGATCATGAGTTATACACACAAAGGCAGGCAGGAAGTGATGTTTTAAAAACAGGCCTGTGTAACTGTGCTCCCTCACTGTAGTGACTTGCCCCCTTACCTCATTCATCACAGCGCCTGCTGGCCACTGATAACATAACACTGGTCTGTGTGCAGCTTTTTCAATAGTGACAACTAAACAAAAATGTTCCGTATCCCACTTTACAAGTGGCATGAAGTTACATGCTCATTTGTCAATGTCCCTCTTATTAATGGGCAATGTTTAAGTAGGGCTTTCCAGCTGGGTTCCTCCATGCAAAGGAACCTGTGCATAAATCTGCATTTCGACTTCGGGTTTTGGTTTATGTGGGCATACTGTACTTCTGTAGTTTAGTCACTGGTGATTTCATACATGTACTTAATTAATGACAATGAAGACATTGTATTAATTGGGGTTAGCAATTCATGCCTGAAAGGGGCTTTTGGTGCCAGTATCTTTACAGTTAACTTTGACATAAATGTCATTATTTTCATTGTTCTGTAAAACAAAACAATGAGCCCAGTGAATCGGTTTGAATTTAAAGTAGATATTGTAAACCCAGTGAGCCTTACAAAACTGATTTTCTAATGTGTATGGCCAACTGAACACCATCCTTGGGTGTTATATTCCACAAAGTGACCCCATATGCCTTTTTAAAGTCACTCCATAATGCTGCCACTGTGCTGGCATTGTCCACCAGAGTTGGTGTGAGTGTGGTGTGAAGCATCTCTTCTCTCCCGCACAGACCCCTTCAAGCCCTTCATCATCTTCTCCAACCGGCACGAGATCCGCCGCATTGACCTGCACAAGGGCGAGTTCAGCGTGCTGGTGCCAGGCTTGCGCAACACCATCGCTCTGGACTTCCACCTCAACCAGAGCGCCCTCTACTGGACCGATGTGGTGGAGGACAAGATCTACCGTGGCAAGCTGTCCGAGAATGGCGGTAAACTGTGGCGTCGGCTGCCTGACACATTCGTGAATTGTCTGTCCACAGACATGTCAGACAAAAGATGTCTTAGCTATTGCAGTTACTCCTGCAGTTCGTATAGAATGGCATGAACCCAGCCAGAGTGTCCACCGGTAATTACAAGTGAAAGCTTTTATTGAGATACTTGTGTCTCATTTCATTGATGTCAGCGATACAAAGAATTGTTTTTAAAAGTAAGAACACTAGTTAAATTATTGTATCCATTTTGTCATGGCTGTTACTAATATTGCTGTATTGTTCATTGTGTACACACCACAGTAACATACACGTTACATTATTATTTTGTCATTTGGCAGATGCTTTTATCCTGGTTACAATTTTTATTCGTTTATACAGCTGGATATGTACTGTGGGCTAAGTACCTTGCCCTTACCTTGCCCAAGGGTACAATAGCAGTGTCCCAGTGGGGAATCGAACTGGCAATGTTTTGGTTATGAGCGCTGCTCCTTACCGCTACGCCACACCACTTCACCTCACTACTGATTACTGTGAGAGCAAGCTGAGAAGGGCTCAGCAGGGGGTATTGGGAGTAGGGTTTTCTTGATTCGAACCTCCAGGAAAGGGAGGACAGACAAGGAAGAGGCAAAGCGTACTATTTCTGCATCAAACATTGTTCTAGCTTAGATATGGGAAAGAACAGTGAATTAGCTATAGCATATAACTGCATTTTATTTCATGTGTGAGGTGCCAATGTATAAATTTCATATAGGATTATACATTATTGATGTCATAGGGGAAGAAGCAGTATAAAAATTTTTCCTAAAGTCAATATTAATGTTATCCAGTCATTCTGAGGAGTGTCCTGTGGTGTCTGAATCAAAAGTTCAAAGCCCTGGAATGATATTCATAGCTCCCAGCTGCTGCAGACCTGCCTTGAATACCAAGCCCTCTGTGGCTACCTTGTGTGATGTCAGGCAAATGCATTGACCTACTGAACCTACCACTGTGTTCAGCCCACAGCTCAGCAGCTGGGGTGAGGAGACAACAGAGAGCAGCTCCTTTTGAAGCAAAGGCAGTCTTCAGCTGTAATAAGCGAGAACAAAGGCAGAGCTCTCATTACTGCAGAGAAGACTAAACACTGTGTGTGATCCTCCCCAGTCAGGGTAATTGTCAGGTGCACGTGATTAGATGTTTTGCTTTGATTGCGGAGCAAGTGAGGGAAAAATGGAGGGGTTCAGGGGTGAGGAAAACAAAGGGTTTTGCTTTTTCCATTTCTGGAAGGCTAATTTTGAGTGTCCAAACAGACCAAAACAGGAGTCTGGGCCTTGCCCTCCATCGGTGCGGAAAGCCAGATGGCGGAGCCGCAGGAACTGTGCAGCGGAACACGCCAGAGAGGGCGTGGCTTTGCTCCTGCACCAGACAGTGCCAGCCTGTGATCAGGAGCATGCAGTCAACTGTGTGACGTTAAGGCATAGGTGTGATGTGGTGTGGGGTAGGGAGCGAGACTGCATTTCCAAGCAGGCATTGCTGTTGGGAGGGAGGTAGTGTAGTGTAGTGGTAAGGAGCAGGGCTTGTAAGTGAAAGGTTGCTGGTTCAATTCCTTGCTGGGGCACTGCTGTTGTACCCTTGGGCAAGGTACTTAACCCATGATTGCCTTAGTAAATATCCAACTATATGAATATACAAAATGTTATTTTTACTTATGTAAATTGCTCTGGATAAGAGTGTGATAAGTGATAATAATGTAATGTAATGTAATTTTGCACCCTTGAGCACTGTACCTAACCTGAATGGCTTCAGTAAATAGATGAAACAGCTGTGCTGTTGTCCCCAATAAGGGTGTGTGCTAATCAAACCAATGTCATGCTGTGGCCCCCTCAGCCTTGACCAGCTTTGAGGTAGTGATCCAATATGGCCTGGCCACTCCAGAGGGGCTGGCAGTGGACTGGATTGCTGGGAACATCTACTGGGTGGAAAGCAACCTGGACCAGATCGAGGTGGCCAAGCTGGATGGTACCATGCGGACCACGCTGCTGGCAGGAGAGGTGGAGCACCCGCGGGCCATCGCCCTGGATCCCCGATACGGGTAACCACACAGGAACAGCTGAGAACTCTGAACTTTGCCCTTTGCAGTGTTGTGCATGAACACGTTAAAAGAGCGCGTTCATTGAACGTGCTCATTTTTTAGGTGAACGGTGAACTTGAACGTTTCCCTTTTGCAACTAAAGAAAGTGAACTTGAGCTCGTTCAGGTTTGTGCAAGATTCGGAATCCTTGGGTGTGTTAAAGTTACTGCTTGATGAATAAACACGAACGGCATTATTCCATACTTGAGACGTTTTTATTAGTGCAACTCATCAGATAGACAGCTTGACAGCTCACAACCAACTGCCCATATCCCACGTAACAATCACTGCGCATGTACACATATGCATAAAATAGTCCCTGGAGCAGCTCATTTAAAAAATGGACGAAATGAATTGGGACTGTGAACTATGAATGTGAACTTGTTCACTTTAATCTGTGTGAACTGAACTTTGAGCTAGCTCTTGTGAAGTGTGAACTTGCACAGCACTGACACTTTGCCCTACCGAGATGACCTTTAGCCTACTAAGATGACTGCACAGTAGTTTTGATTGTCTCTAGGAGTACCAAGATTTGTTCTCTAGACATATACCTCAGTGGAGCTCGAAAATGATGTTTTCCAGACATTGTCAAGTAACCTGGAGTCTTGTCCAGATGCACCAAGCACACAATCAGCAAACAGGGTTAAAGAGGCTGAAATATGAATCCTCTATAAGCACAGCTATACTCTGGTTTTTGGTTGAATAGCATGTCATTTTTTAAAAAATCAATTTTACTAGTTGGAGAGCGTGTTGTCAGACTGCGTTGTGTTTAATTAGATGTTTTGAGGGTCAGTGAACGAACAAGTTTCGAACGGAGGTTCTCACTGCTCGCTGCCAACCCCTTACGGCCAGCGTCGTTGCCAGTTGAGCTAAAGGCAAATTGCCCCTAGCCTGTCGTCAACAACGCTATTTACCAGGTCTCTCAGGGAGTGACGTAACCGTTGCAACCGCTCGGCTACCTGCCACCCGCTACCTAAGGCTTTTACGCAGGGCTCACACGAGCTACTAATTCAGCTCTGCTACACAGGCATCTCCTGTTTACTTAAACCATGGCCACAGTGTTTCCATTTCAAACTTAGGAGAGTGTTATTTAAGCACACATGAAACAGGCAGTGTACATTACAGTGTCTCACCGCTTAAGGCAAATGACCCAGTTGATTTGAAATGGAGACTTTTGGCTGCCATTAATTTACCAAGTGATGCTCATATGGGCATTTTTCTCTCCGAAGGGCTTGCTCTGTCTGTCTCCATCACTCTCAGTTCAGTTCAGTCCAAATTTGCTTTATTTGAATGAAATACTTTGCCTTATTCAATCAATCAATTCAATTTTTATTTGTTATAGTGCAATTTTACAATAAAAATTGTCACAAAGTGTTGTACATAGTTCATGTTCTAGAAGGAATAAAAAAGAAAACCCAGGCTAATTGGGGAAAAAACTGTAAAATTATTCCCTGACCCTGGAGAAAAAGGCAGTCTAGAGAATCCTGGAAAATAATAATAGAAACGATAACATTGGCAAAACACTTAGGGCATCGGTTCATCACAACAGTTTATCAGAATAGTTCCATTCTATACCCAGTGAGATGGAAAGGGGATGGAAACATTGGCCTCAGGCAGGTTGTGAATGGGGACCCTACTTCTGAGAGTGGGGATGCAACAATGTTGACATTTGACATGAAATATATTTTGTTACTGTAACATTGCCAAGTTATATAATACCCACAAATACATATGTTCATACATACATATATACACACATACATATCTTGTGTGCATATATGTATGTATGAACATATGTATGTATTACATACAATACAAGCAATCTCTCCCTCTCTTTCTCCCAGCATCCTGTTCTGGACTGACTGGGACGCCAGCCTGCCCAGGATAGAGGCAGCATCCATGAGTGGGGAAGGCCGTCGCACCATCCACAAGGAGACGGGCAATGGCGGCTGGCCCAACGGGTTGACAGTGGACTACCTGGAGCAGCGCATCCTGTGGATCGATGCCAGGTAAGTGCTTACTCCGATAGACTGACCGGTATCTATGCTGACAGAACTCTGTTAATATACTGTAATGGCCCACATAATGCAATGAACGTTTTAATGATGGGGGAGATGTGTTAATGATGGAGGAGATGTGTTAATGATGGGGTTTGAGACACACTAGAGAGATGTATTAATGATGGGGGTTTCAGACACTGGAGAGATGTGTTAATGATGGGGGATATGTGTTAATCAAGGGGTTTCAGACTCACTGGAGAGATATGTTAATGATACTGGGGTTTTAGACATGTTTCAGTGTCTGTTTCTCTCTATCCATCTGCTTTACTGTCTGTCCACTTGTCCCCCCACCCCGTTTTCCCCAGGTCTGATGCCATCTACTCAGCGCTGTATGATGGCACAGGGCTGATCGAGGTGCTGAGGGGACACGAGTACCTGTCCCACCCGTTTGCTGTCACTATGTACGGGGGCGAGGTCTACTGGACTGACTGGCGCACCAACACACTGGCCAAAGCCAACAAGTGGACAGGGCTCAATGTGACAGTGGTGCAGAGGACGAACACCCAGCCCTTTGACCTGCAGGTGTACCACCCCTCCAGGCAGCCCCAGGGTGAGGAGAGCCATGGCTGCACACGAGTCAGGCTCCCCCTGAAACAAACCCCCAGACACAGCTTTTGCTATTAGACATCAAAGTCAGTGTTTTAACATGCATTACATTATGTGGATGTATACTGAGGAGATTGTGGGGTAAGTACCTTGCCCAAGGGTAAAACAGCATCCTAGTGGAGGAATCGAACCAGTAACCTTTCAGTTACGAGTCCAGTACACCACAAAACACCACACATACACTTAGTGACCACTTTATTAGGTATACCTGTACACCTGCTCATTGATGCAAATATCTAATCAGCCAATCGTGTGGCAGCAACTCAATGCATAAAATCACGAAGACATAGTCAAGAGGTTCATCTGCTCTTCAGACCAAACATCAGAATGGGTAGGAAATCTGATTTAAGTGAGTTTGACTGTGGGATGATTGTTGGTGCCAGTTGGGGTGGTTTGAGTATCTCAGAAACTGCTGATCTGGGATTTTCACGCACAACAGTCTCTAGGGTGTATAGAGAATGGTGTAAAAACAAAAAAACATCCAACAAGCGGCAGTTCTGTGGGCGAAAATGTCTTGATAATGACAGAGGTCAGAGGAGAATGGCCAGACTGGTCCAAATTGACAGAAAGGCAACAGTGACCCAAATAACCACACGTTACAACAGTACTATGCAGAGAAACATTTCTGAACATACAACACGTCGAACGTTGAGGTGGATGGGCTACAGCAGCAGAAGACCCCTCCTGTCAGCTAAGAACAAGAAACTGAGGCTACAGTGGGCACAAGCTCACCAAAACTGGATGGTAGACGACTGGAAAAACATTGCCTGGTCTGACTAATCTCAATTTCTGCTGCAACATACAGATGGTAGGGTCAGAATTTGGCGTAAACAACATGAATCCATGGATCCATCCTGCCTTGTGTCAGCGGTTCAGGCTGGAGGTGGTAAAGTAATGGTGTGGGGAACATTTTCTTGGCACACATTAGGCACCTTAATACCAATAGAGCATTGTTTAAATGCCACAGCCTACCTGAGTGTTGCAGACCATGTTCATTCCTTTGTGACCACGGTCTACCCATCTTCTAATGGCTACTTCCAGCAGGATAATGCGCCATGCCACAAAGCACATGTCATCTCAAACTGGTTCCAGGAACATGACAATGAGTTCAGTGTATTCCAATGGCCTCCACAGTCACCAGATCTCAGTCTAATAGAGCACCTATGGGATGTGGTGGAACAGGACATTCGCAGCTTGAAACTGTGTGACGCTATCATGTCAGCATGGAGCAGAATCTCTAAGGAATGTTTCCAGCACCTTGTTGAATCCATGCCACAAAGAATTCAGGCCTTTCTGGGGGCAAAGGGGGGGTCCTACCCAGTATTAGAGAGGTGTTCTAATAAAGTGGTCACCGAGTGTATGTGTTTGATTATTATATTCAAGATAATTTTAAATACATTTTCCAGCCCAATTTCCTTGTGTTGAATTGTAACTGAGGTAAATTGCAGATGATTGTTCAGAAAACAGCCTCAGGTGCTCTGCCCGTTGCAGTGCCATGCGCTCGTCTGTCAGTTGATCATTCAATGCACTCTAACACCTCCTGGGGGGAGGGGCAGGAGAGGGGCGTTTATGGGCACGTTTTTTGACAGCATTCCCAATTCTCTCTGGCACTTAAGAAGAAGAAAATGGCAACCGGCATGTCCTGTCAGAATCACTGACCTCAAGCTCTCCACATCCAAAAAGGCAGCTGTTTACTGTGAGGCCAGAGGCTGAGTTGCAGCATCTCTCTCATGTCCTCTGCAGACTTCAGAGACTCAGACAGTAATATGGGAAATTACATTTTCACTGAATAAGTTGTTTTTTAAAGGGCAGCTATTTCCAGTCCATGACTAGGAATTTAGCAAAAACATTGTAAGAATGTCACTGTTTTTTTCACTGGGACGTTTTTTAACTACTCACCACTATGCCTGCAATACATTCTTAAGCAACAGAGGTGTTTTGTAGCCACATTCACAGTCATATTTTATAATAATATTTTAGCTTTTATACTCTGTGGCAAATGCTGTCTTAGCCACATACAGTGCCTTCAGAAAGTATTCACCCACCAGTGGTTATTTCTCTTTTTGCTGTATTGCAACATCAAAAAGAGAAATAACCACTTAAGTATATTAGAATGGGATTTTTTTGCTCCTTTTGAGGTGACTCAAAATGAAATAAAGTATTTAAATATCTTCAGAATTGTTTTAAAAATTAAAATCTCAAAACTAATTGATAAGTAGACAACTCTGCCAAATTAGATGGAGAATGTTGGTGGACAGCAATTATCAGGACATGCCACAATTTTCAGTTGAATTTAAGGCTTGGCTTTGACTCGGCCATTCCAGAACACAAACCTTTTTTTCAAGCCATTCCTTTGTAGTTTTTGCCCTGTGCTTAGGGTCATTGTCCTGTTGAAACATAAATTTTCACCCTAAACTCAGATCTCTGGCTGACTAGCACAGGTTGAAAGAATTTGCTTGTATTTGGCTCCATCCATGTTGTCCTTGATAGCAACAAGCCTTCCAGTTCCTCCTGCTGAAACAGAATCCCAGAGCATGAAGCTACCACCACCAGCTTGATGGTAGGGATGGTGTTACCTGGGTATTGAGCTGTGTTTGGTTTGCACCAAACATAGCACTTTGCCTTTAGACCAAAGAGCTCAACTTTAGTCTCATCAGACTACAAAATCTTTCAAAAGCTCTCAGGTTTTGTTACATTGCTTCTAGCAAACTCCAGGTGTGCCTTTATGTTGGTCTTTCTTAGAAGTGGCTTTCTTCTGGCCACTCTCCCATAGAGACCAGATCTGTGAAGAGCTGATGATATTGTTGTTGTCTGTGCAGGTTCTCCCATTTCAGCCAGTGAGCTTTGTAAATCCTTCAGTGTTGTAGCTGGTCTCTTGGACACCTCTCTGGCAATTGCCCTTCTTGCCCGGGTGCTCAGTTTGGAAGGACGGCTTGATCTTGGTAGCGTCTAGGTTGCGCCATATTTTTTCAACTTTGTTTTAATGGATTTCACGGAGCACCTAGGAAGGTTCATAGTTTCACTAATCTTTTTATAACCTTCTCCAGCTTTTTTCCTCCTAACAACTTCATCACAAAGTTTCATGGGGAGTTCCTTGGTCTTCATGACAGCAAGACTGATCTGATCTACCATATCAGCTGTGAGACCTCCCAAAATAGGTGATGTTTATTGTACAAGCATACAATAGGACACAGGTGTACCTTGTGCATATTTAGTGTGAGCTCTCAAGAAAATGAAACACTTCTCCTAATTTAGTTAAAGAAAGGGGGTGAATACTTATCAATTAAGTACTTTACAGATTTGTATTTCTAAATACTTCTGAAGATGTCTAAACACTTTCTTTCATTTTATTTCTGTAAAGAGTCACTTCAAAAAGAGCAGAAAAAAATCCCATTCTAATGTACTTCATTTTGATGTTGCAACACAACAAAAAGAGAAATAATTATTGGGGGTGAATGCTTCCTGAAGGCACTCTAAGAGCATTCATTTAGTCTCTGTTTGTCTTCCTGTTTGTGTAACTATGAACTCTGTCTCTTCTGCTGTTGTCCATATGACCCTCCCTCTCCTCTGTCTCCCACACTCTGCTTCCACTCCTCTCACCCTCCCCTTGCTCCATCCTCTCTGCCCCACCCTGTTTCTCTGCCCTACCCACCCCCTGTACCCCTCGCAACCTCATAGCCCCAAACCCATGTGCTGCCAATAGAGGAAAAGGTCCCTGCTCTCACCTGTGCCTGATCAACTACAACCAGACCTTCTCCTGCGCCTGCCCCCACCTGATGAAGCTCAGCACAGACAAGCACACCTGCTACGGTAACCTAGCACCCACACTGTGTGTCTGTGCATCTGTGTGGTCGCCATTATCTCATTGTTGTCTTCCAGTGCTTTGCCTCTTGCACACAGTGTTCCCATTTGGTTTGGTTAGGTTTTAAGCAGCTTACACTTGCAGTGTCTGACATGGGGTTTGAGCCCACAGCTCCCTCTAACCATCCCCCCAGCCTCCTGAGAGCTAGAGCCAGACTCCCATACAGAGCATCATGGCATCCCTCCATCATCAACAGCCTCCAGATAATGCAGAGCTTCTCCGACTCACCCTGGGCTAGCCTCCTGATAAGGCAGTGCTCCTCCCACTCACCCCAGGCCAGCCTCCTGATAAGGCAGTGCTCCTCCCACTCACCCAGGGGATTAGTATCCTTATCTCAAAGGAGACTGGTTAATCAAGCACTGATAAAGTGCACTCTCACAGTGACTGTATGTGTGTGTGTGTGTATGTGTGTGCATGCATGTGAATGTGCAGGTCTGTGTGTGTACTGTATGCATGTCTGCATGTCTGTGTGTATGTCGTTGCATATTGGTGATGATGGGTGTGCCCGTGAGGGGGAAGGGCAGTTGTGCGGTATTCCCTGCTCTCTGGGTATTTAGTATTCTGCAGCATAGCTCCAATTACACAGCAGCCAGTCTGAGGGTAATTGGAGCTGAAGGCCCCATAGGCAGAGTCTCCTGTTAATGCTAACATTAACTCTACATGCAGGGCTGGGAGTCATTTAGAATCGGGTCAGGGCTTTCTGACAGAAATGGCAGTAGTGGTTGCAGTGTCTTTTTTAAAAAAATCACATATCCCTTTATGTATTACTGTGCGTAATGATGACATGCCACTCATTTTCAGCACTTCAAATGCACTGAAAAAACATGTCACACAACTTGAGAAGTAGTAAGACCACCAATGATGATGATGATGATGATGATGATGAATGAGATTACCCATGGGAGGTAGTTGTTGAAGTAGGGACTGGATACTGTATGTACCCTGCTGACCCATTTGGATGGAAGTGGGGTGCTGTGAAAGTGTGTCCATGTGTTCATTCTCTGACTCTGTCCATGTGTCTGTTCTCTGATTCAGTCTATGTGTCTATTCTCCGACTCAGTCCACATGTCTATTCTCCGACTCAGTCCATGGGTCTTACCTCTGACCTGGTTTCTCTGTCTCTGCAGAGTCCCGGCAGTTCCTCCTCTATGCACGGCAGATCGAGATTCGTGGGGTAGACGTTGACAACCCCTACTACAACTACATCATCTCCTTCACTGTACCAGACATCGACAACGTCACAGTGGTGGACTATGACGTGCTGGAGAGCCGCATCTACTGGTCCGACGTCCGCACCCAGACCATCAAGCGGGCCTTCATCAACGGCACTGGGGTGGAGATTGTGGTGTCCGCAGGTGTGCCTGGGGTTCAGTGGTGCTGGGTTTCCATGGCACAGCGAGGCTCTCTCCAGACACATGACGCACGTGTGTGTGTGTGTTTATGACAGATCTGCCCAATGCCCACGGCCTGGCAGTAGACTGGGTCTCCCGGAACCTGTTTTGGACCAGCTACGATGCCAACAAGAAGCAGATCAACGTGGCACGGCTGGACGGCTCCTTCAAGAACGCCGTCATCCAGGGCCTGGACAAGCCCCACTGCCTGGTGTTGCACCCCATCCTGGGGTGAGTGCGACCCTGTAAACACATCAGGATCACTCAGATGTCATTACATTACATGCATTTTACATTACATTATTGGCATTTAGCAGACGCTCTTATCCAGAGCAACTTACAGATCGGTTACAGTGTTTTTACAATGTTATCCATTTATACAAGTAGATGTTTACTGAGGCAGTTGTGGGTTAAGTACCTTGCCCAAGGGTACAGCAGCAGTGGCCCAGTGGGGAATCGAATAGGCAACCTTTCAGTTACGAGTCCGACCCCTTAACCACTAAGCTACACTGCTGCATTTAGCAGACACTCTTATCCAGAGTGACTTCCATCACAATAGAGCATAACACAATAGAAAATGTCAACCCCCTCTCTGCTGCCCTGAGCACTGCTGGTGGGGCTGTCCACAAGGAGCCTGACCTTTCACGTAGAGCTGTCATTGTAGAATGGATAGCGTTCTCCCCCAGCCTGCCTCCTCTCTAGATCCAGCACACTGATAGTGGTACAAGGACAAAGACTCTGCTGGAGCCCTCCCCAGCTCAGTGAATCACTAGTAACTGTATCTGTATGTAGGAGGGGAGCAGTGATATTGCAGAGTGGGATATTTGCCTTTGGAATGCATCTGTTTTTCTTTTTTTAAAGACCTACTTAATGCGTTGAATGTTTCCGGCTCAAGCTTTTTGAAGGAGGTGGGGGGTGACTGAATGAGAAGCAGATGTTCTCCCTGTGTGCTGTAGCCACCTCAACCTCCACCCCCAAGCCAGCACACAGGATAAGCCAGGAGAGATGAAGAGAGAAAGAGGAGAGATGGAGAGGGGGTGAGGGAGAGAAGGAGGGGTGAGGGAAAGAGACAGAGCAGACAGGGAGCAAGACACCCCCTGCTTTCAAGCAGACTCCACACAGGCAAACCTCAGATACTGAGACCCCCAGCCCAGATGGAGCATGTACAGTATATGCAGTATGTGTGTGTTAAGTGTGGTCGTAACTGGTCTGAGATATACTGGGCATACTGGTGTGTGGGTGTCTGGGCACCTTGGGTACTTCAGCTGAGTTGGAGTGGGATGAAGAGTTATTAACACAGCTGTGACCATGAGTATGGATTTACAGGATAAAAAGAAACTGACAAACTATCAGACCTGGCCATCTTCATTTATTATTAGGGGTCCAAGCACAATGTGAAGCAGTGCAAGCAAACTATTGTTATCCGATAGTTTTATTCTTTTTCTTCTTCTTCTTCTTCTTCTTCTTCTTCTTATTCCACCAAATTTTGGACCGCTTCTCCTCCCAGTTTTTCAAAGCCCTATCACACGGTCACACTGAGGCCGTCAGCAAACTTCCCTCACATGCTGGCTCAGGTCATGCCATCCAACACTCACTGAAATCCATACTGACCCGCACTCATCTTTTACTTGTTTACTCATCCCTCCATCCTCCTATTGACTTCAATACATTGTTCAAAGTCTTACCGTTCAATCATTTTTCAGCCGGCGGTCACAGTACCTCACATGCTGACTCAGGTCATGCCACCCAACACTCATTGAAAGCCATACTGACCCACACTCATCTTTTTGTCGTTCACTCATCCCTCTATCCTCTCAGTCACCTCAGTTTATTTTTAAGATCTTACCACTCGGTCACCTTTCGGCCTACGGTCACCTTACCTCATATGCTGCCTCAGGTCACGCCACCCAACACTCATCCTTCCATTGATTTCAATTCATTTTTCAAAGTCTTACCACTTGGTCACCATTTGACCAATAGCCACGGGACCTGATATGCTGCCTTGGGTCATGTGACCCAACACTCACCAAAGGTGGGTGTGTCCCTAGCAACCATATTGTTTACCCTAGCAACCGCCTAGCAACCACTTAGCAACACCCTTTCACCCACCTAGCAACACCCTAGCAACCACCTAGCAACCACTTAGCAACACTTTGGCAACCACCCAGCAATGCCCTAGCAACGCCCAGCGACCATAATGTTTACCCTAGCAACCACTCAGCAACACCCTGGCAACCACCCAGCGACACCCTAGCAATGCTCCAGCGACCATACTGTTTACCCTAGCAACCCCCAGCAACCACTTAGCAACACTCTAGCAACCACCCAACAACGCACTAGCAACCAAATCATATACCTTAGTAACTGTCTAGCAACACCCTAGTAACCAACTAGCAACACCCTAGCAACCACCTTATATACCTTAGCAACCACCTAGCAACAGCCTAGCAACCATCCAGCAACAACCTAGAAACCGCTTAGCAACACCCAAGCAACCACCTAGCAACAGCCTAGCAACCACTTAGCCACATCCTAGTGATCGTCTCATATACGTTACCACGTTTTCACTGCCGGGTTGCAAGCACACTCTGCATTTTCTTCAGGAAATGCACTTTTCTAGTTCTTCTTCTTCTTCTTCTTATTCCACCAAATTTTGGACCGCTCTCCTCCCACAGTTTTCGAGATATCCACCCCAAACCAACTGTAACCCGTCCGGTCTGACCCCGATCGGGTTGCTTGTATACAGCTAAGCCGTACCCACACTCGTTCTCCGGTGTTTGTCGTTTTTCATCTCTTTTTTTCCCATAGACTCCCATTCACTTTCAAAATCACCCCCCTCACCCTACATGGCCTTCCCACTCGCTCACTTTTCACCCCACAGCCACCATACCTCACATGTTGCCTCGGGACAAATCACCCAACACTCATCCAAGACCGTCTTGACCCGCACTCGTCTTTTTGTCATTTTGTTAATCAGTTTTTTTACTCATTTATTCATCTCTCCATCCTGCCATTGACTTCAATTCATTTTTCAAAGCCCTATCACACGGTCACACTTAGGCTGCCAGCAAATGTACCTCATATGCTGGCTCAGGTCAAATCATCCAACACTCACTGAAATCCATACTGACCCACACTTTTACTTGTTTATTCATCCCTCCATCCTCCCATTGACTTCAATTCATTTTTCAAAGTCTTACCACTCGGTCACTTTTCGGCCTATGGTCACAGTGCCTCACATGCTGGCTCAGGTCATGCCACCAAACACTCATTGAAACACATTTTGACCTGCACTCATCTTTTACTCATTTATTCATCCCTCCATCCTCCCATTGAATTCAATTCATTTTTCAAAGTCTTACCACTTGGTCACCATTTGACCAATAGCCACGGGACCTGATATGATGCTTTGGGTCATGTGACCCATCACTCACCAAAAGTGGGTGTGTCCCTTGCAACCATATTGTTTACCCTAGCAACCACCTAGCAACACCCTAGCAACCGCCTAGCAACCACCGAGCAACCACTTAGCAACACTTTGGGAACCACGCAGCAACACCCTTGCAATGCCCAGCGACCATATTGTTTACCCTAGCAACCACTTAGCAACACCCTGGCAACCACCCAGCAACGCCCTAGCAATGCCCCAGCAACCATATTGTTTACCCTAGCAACTACCGAGCAACGCACTAGCAACCAAATCATATACCTTTGTAACCACCTAGTAACAGCCTAGCAACCACCTTACATACCTTAGCAACCACCTAGCAACAGCCTAGCAACCACCTAGTAATGCCCTGGCAACCACCTAGCAACAGCCTGGTAACCACTTAGCCACATCCTGGTGATCGTCTCATATACGTTACCATGTTTTCGCTGCCGGGTTGCAAGCACACTCTGCATTTTCTTCAGGAAATGCACTTTACTAGTTATTATTAGGTGTCCAAGCACGTAGTGCTGGAACCCTATTGTGTTTGTTCTGATTTTTATCATTTTTATTATTTTTTTTTTCTGCCCTAAAAGTGTTTGCACAGCAAAAACTATAGATGCTAGAGCTACCTAGGTTGCTATGGTCACCCACTACTCATGTAAAAAAATTACCCCGATTGGCCAGATGGTGGCGCTATAGCAAGACACAATGCGTTTTGGCCTATAACTCTTGAACCATTTGGGGTAGAATCAAAATTCTTTTTTCCTCTGATTCCCTGGCTCCAGATGAACAAAATGATGCGCCATGTTGGATTTTCTGCCATTTTGAATTTTTTGTAAAACCTTTAAAATCTATCTCCTCCTAGACGGTTTGTCCAATTTGCACGAAATTTGGTACGCACCATCTTCAGACCAAGATCTGAAAGGTGAGAATTTCATTTAAAAGATCAGCATACCTTGCTTTATTCAGTGTGCTTTAGTAAATTGATATCAAATGAAATGATTTCTTTAAAAAATAAGATTTTATCTTCAAAAAGTCTGTTACCAAAAACAGGTGTTGAAAGATGGGGGGGTCCTTTTCTAATCAGGGATATTCTATTCTATTCAGCTAATATGGTATGTTCTCTGCCATTTCTCCCATGATTTTGGATTTTTTCAAATACCCAAAAATTGCACTCCTCCAACAGTGCTGGCACTTCTTATTGCAACGTCCCAAGAAGGCATACTGCATTTTATGGCACTGCTTATGTTTAAGCTTGACATATATGTAGTGGGGGGCAGTACGGTGGTGCAAATGGGTAGCACTACTGCCTAACAATATGGAGGTTTCTAGTTCGGGGTGCATTTGCGTTCAGTTTGTACCTTGTCCCTGTGTTCATGTGGGTTTCTTCTGAGTATTCTGGTTTTCTACAACAGTCCAAACACATTCAGGTAATGTCAATTGGACATGCTATCTTGCCCATAGGTGTGAGTGTAAAAGTGGGTGTCAATGTCAAATGTCAAATGAAATTTCAGGAGCCCTTAAATTGACTTAACTATGACCTATCATCATGAAACTTTGCATGATTGTTTTAGTTGTGTCAAATAGCAATCTGTACCAAAATTGCATGGCACTCACTTTCCACCACTCCCCCAGTCAGAAACTACACTTTGCTACATTCCAGACAGCTACACCCACATCAACATTCACCCAGACACCTAGACTCAGGTCAACTTTCACTGAGCTGAGATGGCAAAAATCATTTAGGTTCTTTTAATGGCAAACATTTTTGCATATAATACATGTATTTCATAATGGTAAAAAATTGACCTATTTAACATTTACATTACCTCTCATATTTACATGAGAACTGATATCTATAGGACAATAGGCTTAAGGTGATCAAGTTTGGGTGTAAATCCATGACTGGGTGGCACAATAGCAAAGAAATGCCCATATCTCCTAAACCAATTCCCTGATAAAGTTAGAATGTTGTATACTGCATCTTGGTCAAAGGTGCTGATAAAGTCTTCAAGGACAAGTTGATGACTGAGAAGCAATGCCAGCCATCACCCATTCAATTTTCGGCTGATGTGCTTGGACCCCGTAATCGCCGCTTGCGGCTATATTTGTTATTATTATTATTATTGTTATTGTTGTTGTTGTTGTTATGTACAGACACTTTTGGTAGTGATTGCTAGAGAAGCACAGCATGGCCAGTCTAAAGCTTTGGAGTGTTTGTCATATAACACGTGGCCTTTTATGGAATATAAAAACAGGTAGAGCCAAGAGCTGCATTTTATCTGTAACCCCCTTTAGGAGTTTAATGTAAGCTCGATGGGATGGGTGTGTTACATGCCTTTTCTTTGGGATTAGAATACTATAGCATTCCATTTTTCTGTCTGGAGTTTAGGACACCCCTGTTCCCACCTCTCGCTTGTCAGTCTCTCCCTTTGTAGGGTAGGAGCTGTAGTGGAGCGAGCGGGGGGGCCAGAGGGTGCGGTTGCCCCAGGCCCACGGTTCTTCCAGTTACAAAGGGGCCCACCTTGGGCCCAATCTGCCTGACTGAACATGCATTTTTGTTGTTTAGTTGAATATTTTGAATAAAGTTTGTTTGTGTGTCTTGATTGCGGCAAAATCTAATCCTATGTGATATGTAATCCTAGATCAGATTAATTGGCTCACGACACCAACCTTGCGCTCAGCCCCAGCACTATCTGCATTGTATGACCTGTACACATCTTGTTCTTGTGCCTGTTTGCCCACTATATGCACTTTTGTACATCGCTCTGGATAAAAGCGTCTGCTAAATGAATAAATGTAAATGTAAAAATAAAAAGTCAGATGTTTAAAAATGGTCTCACACAATGAGGTGTGTTGAAATAGCACACCTCATTGTAATGCGCATTTCTCTCCGTTACGTCCTTCTGTCTCCGTAAGTTTCCCCTTGGATCTATCTTGCATCTCCATACAGCCTATAAAAGGCTGTATAAGGGCCCACTACAGGTCCGCGCCCCCTCTGCAATGAGCCATCAGCTCCGCCCCTGGGTAGGAGTCATCTAGTAGCCTCACAGACCAGCCCCCAGTTATTGTGCTTGTGTTATAAACTCTGGATAGGTGCCAGCTGAAGTGCTGGAATGTCAGCCAAGCTGGGCTTCAATTTTTTTTATCCCAAATGTTTTAACTCCTGGTGTTGTCTGTTTCCGGTTCTTCAGCAAGCTGTACTGGACTGATGGAGACAACATCAGCATTGCTAACATGGACGGGAGCAATCGCAGCGTGCTATTCACCAATCAGGAGGGACCAGTCGGTGAGTGTGCCGCCCCCATCGAGACTCCGTGACGCTACACATTCCACCTCTGTGTTTGCTCGCACCCCCCTCTATGTTATGGCTAAGTCCTACTCATATATATTACCTCAGCATCAATAGCGTTCTCCATTAAGTATCTCCAGTAATGAGGGGATACTGGACCTCTGCAGATTTTACTGTAGTCCCAGTATATATCAGTATTCAGTATGTGTTTTTTGGGTTGCTGCTGCTTGAGAACCCTTTTTTCTGTGTCATTTGTTATTTTTGAACTGCCAATGTCTCTGTCTGAGTCACTGTGTCGCAATTTCGGTTGTACTGATGAGAACATTACCGCGGCCTCTCGGCTCCGTGTCCAATGGGGAGAGTCCTCAGCAGCATGCATTCCTGTGGCTTTGCAACACTGCCCTCTGGTGGAGGAGGGGAAGAACACATGTGAAGTAGTAGTCCCCTTGCTGTGTTGGTCTCTCAGGTCTGTCCATCGACTATGATGCCGGGCACCTGTACTGGATTAGCTCTGGGAACAACACCATCAACCGCTGCAAGCTGGACGGCAGCGGGTTGGAGGTGATCGAGACTGACAGACTGAACAAAGCCACAGCACTGGCCATCATGGGTAAGGCCCTGAGACATGTGCTTATTGGTTAATAAAGCCTCACAACTACATGATCATTGGTTACTAAATCCACAAAAATAGGGGCCTCATTGGTTAATAAAGGCCCTCAGACACATGTTAATTGGTTACTGAAGCCTCACAAATACATGCTCATTGGTTGCTAAAGCCTGACAAATACCTGCGTATTGGTTAATAAAGCCTCACAAATACATGCTCATTGGTTAATAAAGTCCCTCAGACACGTGCTCATTGGTTACTAAAAGTTCGCAGATACATACTCATTGGCTACTAAAGACCCTGAGACACATTCTCATTGCTGACAAATATATGGCCATTAGTAACTAAAGGCCCTCAGATGTGTCCTGGTTACTTGGTTACTTGCTTACTGCTTGGTTACTAAAAATGCATGCCGTTGGTTCATACCTGATCCGAAGGCCACAATGAATATTCAGGGAGTACATTGTGGTTTGAGTAGATATTATGATCTGTATGGGTGTTAATGTGACTCTATGGTTGGCTAACGGATGTTGTCCATGCAGGGGACAAGCTGTGGTGGGCAGACCAGGGCAGAGATCAGATTGGGACATGTGACAAGAAAGATGGGGGCAACTGGAAGGTCCTCAGGAACAGTACATCTCCCATCATGCACCTGAAGATCTACAATGAGACTGTGCAGAAGGGTAGGAACTACCTGTGTGCCTGTGTGTGTGTGTGTGTGTGTGTGTGTGTGTGTGTGTGTGTGTGAGAGAGAGTGTGTTTGTGTGTGTGAGAGAGAGCAAGAGTGTGTGTGTGTGTGTGTGTACTTTTGAGAGAGCATGTGTGTGCATATGCATGCATTAGTGAGTGTTGGTGAAAGAGTCAGAGAGAGAGTGTGTGTTTACCTCAGGACTTGTGAATGTATTTGCATGTGAAAGCATGTTTGTTTCTGAGTGAGTGTGTGTGTGAGAATCTGTTTTAGAGCAGTCCTATTGCCTACACACACCAGCAGTATGAGTGTATGTGTGTGTATGTATGTGCATGTGTGTGTGATTTCCAGGCACCAACTTGTGCAGCACCAACAATGGGGACTGCTCCCAGCTGTGCCTGCCCACCTCGCCCTCCACCCGAGCCTGCATGTGCACTGCCGGCTACAGCCTGAAGAATGGTCAGCAGTCCTGTGAGGGTAGGGTATGACCGATTCAGACTGACATTACACCACATGCTAAATACACATTCTACATTACACAATTAATCAGTGCACCACATGCTAAATACACATTCTACATCTGTGCTATCAATCAATACTCCACGTGCTAAATACACAATCTATATCTGCATCACATGCTAAATCTATATTCTATATCTGCATCACATGCTGCATCACATCCTTATCCTTATCCTTAAATACACATTCTACATCTGTGCTGTTCATCAATATTCCACTTCAAAACATTGTACAATATTGAATACCATTACAATACTACTGTTACCATTTATGTAACATGGATGTTTTTTGAGTCTGAAACTGAAACTAATCCCAGGAAATGCACTCTGTGGTGTAGTTACCTGTGTTAGCTCGTATACTGCTGATTTTTTCTTTGTGCTCTTTTGTTGAGAGCTCTGATTTTTTTTCTCCCAGCTTTGAGTTTGAGGGGGGCAGGCTTATTCAAGGTGAGGTCAGTAACAGTGACTTGAATGCTCATAGTTATTATGCTCTGTCTCCTCCGACGCAGGGGTGGGCTCCTTCCTGCTGTACTCTGTGCATGAGGGAATCCGGGGGATCCCGCTGGACCCCTCTGACAAGTCCGACGCCCTGGTGCCAGTATCAGGCACCTCCTTAGCGGTGGGCATCGATTTCCATGCTGGTGAGTACCACGGTAGTGCGGCTGTAGAGATGTAGCAAGCTTTACTGCGCATTGACACAGCTAATAATTATCATCCTGGCCTTGCAGAGAATGACACCATCTACTGGGTGGACATGGGCCTGAGCACCATCAGCCGCGCCAAGCGGGACCAGACCTGGCGTGAGGACGTAGTGACCAACGGCATCGGCCGCGTGGAAGGCATCGCCGTTGACTGGATCGCGGGTTAGGCCCAGCCATGTGGAAGGCATTCACACACACACACACACACACATATATACAAACACACCACACACACATACACACACACGCGTGCACAAATGCACATACACACACACGTACTATCCTACAAATATACAGATATGAATATACGTATATATATATATATATATATATATATATATACATATATATATATATATACACAAATACACACACACTCACATACGCACACAAATGCAAAAAGCACACACATACACATGCACAACCACACACCCATACACACACATACACACTCCTCTTGGGAGGACCAAACTCAGTTTAAATGCTGCCATGGAAGTGGGCTAAGGCAGTCTGACTCATCACAAAGCCTGAATGAAGCTGCTCATGCTCTGTCCACAAGTGCAGGTTAGCAGAGGGAGAGAAATGGGGGTTGGGGACGGGTCACACGACCAGAGTGCCGAAGGGACTTCATGAGCACTGCAGTTCCTTACTGGGTTTGCTGTGCCGTTCATTCATCCCCTAACAAAACCTCCCTTTCACCCAGTTTTTAGCTCTTACAAATACAGAATAACTCATTTATGTGAGGATGTTTCACAAAAATCATGTTTATTTTAGTTTTTTCTTTTTATAATGGCTGTATTACTTTTTTAGATTATGGACAGAGAGAATTCACAGAATGATTATTTTTGTACTCTTTAGCCAAAAATCTACCCCTGTCCAGGTAATGATGCCTCAAAACTTCAATGTGAGCAATAGATGAAAGAACAGCACACCTCAAATGACCTCATCACTCCACCTCGACCAATCAGTCCCAGATGCCACAGACACAGCAAGTCTCTCTCTCTCTCTCTCTCTCTCTCTCTCTCCCTCTCTCTCCCTCCCCTCCCTCCTCCTCCCTGCACAGGAAACATCTACTGGACAGACCAGGGCTTCGATGTGATCGAGGTGGCCAGACTGAACGGGTCCTTCCGATACGTGGTCATCTCCCAGGGCCTAGACAAACCCCGTGCCATTGCAGTGCACCCAGAGAAAGGGTGAGGTCCCAGCATCACGCAGACCGCAGACTGCAGTTACACTGTAGAACTCTCTGCAAGTGTGCTTCTTTTAAACCCCTCCCCGTGTGTGTGTGTGCAGATACTTGTTCTGGACTGAGTGGGGACAGTTTCCACGTATTGAGAGGTCACACCTGGATGGCTCTCAGAGGGTTGTGCTTGTCAATGTCAGTGTCAGTTGGCCGAACGGCATCTCCATCGATTATCAGGTGAGACTGTCTATACACACAGGCATACACATACAAACACATATACTTGCACACACTCCACTAATCAATGGAAAAATTGCCTCCACTGTGAAAAATGGCTGAGTGGCCATACTAAGGTCCCTTCCAGCCAGTGTAGCATTCAGTGTCTCTCTGCACATGTAGGAGGGTCTGCTCTACTGGTGCGACGCTCGGACAGACAAGATTGAGCGCATTGAACTGGAGACAGGCGAGAACCGGGAGGTGGTGCTGGCCAACAACAACATGGACATGTTCGCTGTGTCCGTCTTTGAGAACTACATCTACTGGAGCGACAGGTGAGCCTCAGCCTCCCCTGCACCCATCATGGCCCCTCTGTCCCTTACCCTCGCAACCCAGGCACTGCCTTCCTCCCCCCCCAAGCTCTCCGGTTGGGATGGGAAAGCCATGCTGGAGAGCATGGTAACCTGCCCTCTCCCATCTCCTGTAGGTAATCCCACCTTTATACCAGTGGGTAAATCACGCTGAAACTGCTTTCAGCACTAACCCTGCTAAAATGTGTGCTGTGTGGTGTGTCCTTGTCCTTGCTCTATCCCATAGGACTCACGCCAATGGCTCCATCAAGAGAGGGAACAAGGACAATGCCACTGACTCAGTGTCCCTGAGGACTGGCATCGGAGTTCAGCTGAAGGACATCAAGGTCTTTAACAGGGCACGGCAACAGGGTGCGTATTTCCTCAGAAATCATTCAACACATGGAGAATGCTTGATTAGACATAAGACACATTTACAGCCTCATAAATGTAACATGCTAAGTATGCTCTTGGTACATTCAACTAAACACTTCCCTTTTCACTGACATAGTTCTACCTCTGTTTAGAAAGGTTTTGTAGTGCTTTTGTCACATGCCATATTGAAATACATAGAACATTTCTGCCAGATGTATTTAATTACATTACTTTACATTATTGGCATTTAGCAGATGTTCTTATCCAGAGCAACTTACATTGGTTACAGGTTTTTTTTTTTACAATGTTATCCATTTATACAAGTGGATGTTTACTGAGGCAGTTGTGGGTTAAGTACCTTGCCCAAGGGTACAGCAGCAGTGCCTCAGTAAGGAATTGAACCGGCAACCTTTCGGTTGTAAGTCCTGCTCCTTAACCACTATGCTACACTAACGCCCATTTAAAGCCTCTGCGGAGTCAGGAAAGGCAATGACCTGCCTTGTGGTTAGGTGACTGATGCATCTTTGCTCATCGCCTTCAATCCTCCTCGTAGGGACCAACGTCTGCAAGGACAACAATGGCGGCTGCCAGCAGCTGTGCCTCTACCGTGGCAATGGAAAGCGCACCTGTGCCTGTGCCCATGGCATGCTGGCAGAGGACGGGTGTGGCTGCCGCGACTATGAGGGCTACCTGCTGTACTCGGAGCGCACCATCCTCAAGAGCGTCCATCTCTCAGACGAGAACAACCTCAATGCACCCATCAAGCCCTTCGAGGACCCTGAGCACATGAAGAATGTCATTGCCCTGGCCTTCGACTACCGTGGCGGTGGTGGCAAGGGCGCCAACCGCGTCTTCTTCAGTGACATCCACTTTGGCAACATCCAGCAAATCAACGATGATGGGTCTGACCGCAAGACCGTGGTGGAGAGTGAGTATGGGAGCTCTGCCCCCCATCCCTCCTCTGACGCTGACCCTGACCCTGACCTCCTGCAACCCCTGGGGGCCACGTTTATCCACTAGGATCTTAGCTGCCATACTCAGCCAAAAGGAAGGTTAAATGGGTATTTAAGAAATAACGGAAAAAACATTCCGAAAGCCATTATCATTTACAGCCATGAGCCTTCACCACCACCATCCTGGGGCCTGCTAAATTTGAAACACTGGGCTTGATATTGGGGATGGGGAAGGGACTGCCTAGCCTTCTGTATTCAAGAGATGTTGATTATAATAAATACCATTCCTCCCAGTACTCAACTATAATAAATACTGCTCTTCCCATTACTCAGCTGTAATAAATACCACTCCTGCCATTACTCAGCTGTAATAAATACTACACTTCCTGTTATTCAGTTATGATAAATACCTTTTGCCCCATTACTCAGTAATAGCAAATATTTTGTAACTTGTGGCACAGTGTGTCTAGCCTGAGGTGTGCAAGGGGTCTCATGGAAAGGGGCTTGGCCCGCTGTCCTCAGGACCAGAGTGGGGTGGCTCTTGCTGTGTTCCTCAGCCAGCGGGTGGATGGCCGGTCCTCTCCCCATGCGAGGCAGAGCCAGCATCGGTGTTGACAGTGCAAAGTCCCCCCACAGCATGGCTTTAATGATCACAAAGGTCAGATAGGCTGCAAAGGTTCAAAGACTCCAGCCGCCCCACAGGCAAACACCAGAGGAAATCTCCCAGCTCAATTTTTCACTCCTGCTCTGAAGTCCTGGCCAAATCTTTTGAAAGCAATTTTTCAGCTCTTTGAAAACAAAGCAAAGTCATTCTATATATATTCCTAAGTGGGAGCATAAGCTATGTCTATGTAGTTTCTCTCACTGAAGAGAATCAAGCATGGGTAAAGTTTCACAACATTTATTTCAAGAGGTTCCAAAGAGACACTCAGTGAAAGAGAGTGCTGTTACTGATCTAGTAGAAATATTCTGTCTGTGATTACTAATAGAGACATGTTAAGATGAGTGGCTCGGTTCTGCTGTGTTCTTAGAGCAGCTTCATATAGCAGCGCTGTTCGATTTAATGCAAATGTTAAACACACGCACAGAGAAGCATTCTTGATTGTCAGATAAAAGTGGGATTGTTCTTACCAGCATACATCATTGTGGGTTATGACTTGTACCACTGTGCTATGACAGTCAGGGAAGTATCCCACTGCAGCGGCTTGTAAATCTACTTGTAAGTCCCACATCAAAGGTGATTCACTCTCTTGAACGTCTAACCCCGCTGGTTCTGAGGCTCCACTCGTTCACAAGGCCTGACGGACTCCCTAGCCTCCCCTAGGCAGCACAGGCCCCAGGCCCCTCTCCCTCTGACCACCTCCAGGAGATCCCTCCTGAACTTGCTGGACATGAAGACGTAGAGCACGGGGTTGGCCACGGTGGAAGAGGCGGCCAGGAGGCGAGCAGTGACGGCTAGTGCCCTGTAGTGTGGTAGGCTGGCCGCTGTCTCCCCCACCAGGCAGAAGACCAGGGTGTAGGAGGGCAGCCAGCACAGCGTGAAGGCCAGTACCAGCAGCGCCGAGGTGTGCGTCACCCGCCTGTGGTACAGCTCTGTCCGTGACACCGGGCCTGACCTGCCTGCCCCACTGGCCTGGTGGGACTGCGCCAGGAAGCGGTAGATCCCACCATACATGGTCACGATGACGCTGAGCGGCAGGGCGAAGCCGACAAGGAAGTGGCAGATTCCGTAGAGTAGCTGGTCGTGAATGTCGGAGACAAAAGAGAAGCAGTAGAAGGGGCCGGAGGTGCCCACGGTGCGAAAGGCCAGCTGGGGGGCTGCCAGGGCTGCAGCAACCACCCAGAGGGCTGCCACAACAGGCCCGAGCCGGCGCCGTCCCCGCCAGCGGTAGGCCCGGGACGGGTGCACCACCGTCAGGTAGCGTGTGACGGCCAGGGCAGCCAGCGTGAAGACACTGGCAGACGAGCAGGCCACCCCCAGGAAGCTGATGCCCTTGCACAGGGCCCCGCCGAAGGGCCAGCGCCCCAGGGCTACAGCAGCCGTGTGGAAGGGCAGGCAGGACAGTAGCAGCAGGTCAGCCGCGCTCAGCGTCAGGAGGAGAGTGTCTGTGCTGGGGGGCGGCCGGCCCCCCAGCCTCCGCCGCCGGCCTGTGAGCATCAGCACCACCAGGCTGTGCCCCACCAACCCTGTCGCCATAATGAGGGTGTCCAGCATGGGCACCACCACCCTCTCCACGTGCCACAGCCTCTCTCCTGTGCTGTTCTCCCGTAGGCCTTCTCCATCACCCATGGAGACCCTGCACTGGCTGTAGCCTGGATGATAACTCCCCTAGAGATACCAGAGTTATGCTGGCAGTCCCAGACTTTGCAGCTGATTATGTTGGGAGGTCAACAACAGCACTGACACACAATAACCAGGCTTTCACTGTAGAACTGAAAGAACTGAGTTACAATGTATTCATCTGACAAACACTATTTATCTTCATCCTGGCAGAGAGAGAAATAGTCCTTAGTTGGCAGCACTCACAAGTTATTAATTGCCTTTGTTTAAGGCTTGCAATATGAGACAGGCATGGTCCCATGATCCTGACATATTGGCCACCCCCCACCAGTGACACCACCTCTGGGATCAGGGCTCAAATTGGGAGCAGTCCCCCTGGTGTATGGTGCCTGCCTCTTTTTTCAGTCTTATTTCTTTGGTTTTTCTTACTCATTTGGGGCCTGAAGTCCAATCGCTTAAACAAGATAACAACAAAGCATAATCCTTCCAGGGATCCAAGGTCAAGGTTGAGGATTCCCAGGCTTGAGATTGCTAAAAGAATTCATGAATAAATTATTCTCAGATCAGTACCATGTCGTCCTCAGTTTTCCAGCAAACCCAAATAAACTGTATCATAAGTCCTTACCACTGGTGAGACATCAAATCTCTGGCACTGAAGCTGTGTAGATGTTCTGCCTCGAAGCAACACTATATGAGTAGTTTCCCTAGACTCATCCACCTAAACTTGCTCAGGAAAAGCAGCACGTTAGAAGGCTTCTCAGGTGAGTCCACCTTCCCTCCTTAGATCCCAGGAGCGGAGAAATCATTGTGGGTCCCCGTTTGCCCAGGCTCCTTTCGACTGGTGCACCTGCTCTCTCCTGGCTCAACTGTGCGGAGCTTTACTCATTAACTAGCATGGAATTTATCCTTCTGTTTGCACTCATCTGTAGTCTTGCTGTGATGAACGTTCCAGGAATGACAGCGCAAACCCCACTCCAGGGCCCCCTAAAGCCCATTGCTTGCAGGAAGAATCATATATGCTTTGGGCTGGTTAGAGGGGTATTGCTCTCTTATGGTGGGCAGGTCCTCCCTCTTCTACACCCCCACAACCTTTACATCTGAAAAGAGGTAATTATTGACTTTGTGATTGCATGTGATTGTGCTTGCACTACACTGAGTGGCTGGCCTTTTTATCATCCCTGGATTGCAGCAATAAAAACAAAGTATGTCTATTGGTGAGAAGAAGTGGAGAGATAGCAAGTGGGAGCCTTTAAAGTTTAAACAATTTGTAAATTCAGCCTGGAACATCTGGTGCTTGAGACAGTTGGGTGGCATGACTGAGTGGGAAGAGACCTAAGGGATTGGTGAAGGATACATGTTGTGTTGCATGCCCTGGCATTTCAGCTTTTCCCTACACTGATTTCGTCTTTCCTTCCTCACCAAATGAGCCATGCAAACATATCCACCACCACAGTGCACATAGACTGCCCGAGGCCACCATGCCCTCCCCTGTCCACCTTACTTTCCAGAGAATGGAACTGTTGCAAATAACTGATATGTGTATCCCTGTGTTAGAATTTAAGCCATTTTCTGGGAGTCTCTCAACTGCCTTTTCTCAGGGTCAGGGAATAATTTTCCAGTTTTTTCCCCAATTCGCCTGGGTTTTTTATTCCTTTGGGAAAATCCACTACTTTAATTGTAAAGTGCTGTGTGGCAATCTGAACTGTAAAAATGTGCTATAAAAAATAAACTTGAATTGAAATTTGAAGTGCTTCTCATAATGAAGCCAAAGTCTGAAAGGTGTTCCATAAGCTGTGTGCGTCTCTTTCACTCATTACAGTACAGCTGCTGTTCTGTGTAAACATCTGTGTCTCTCCAATGCACAGCCAGCCTTGAAAATAAGTGCCAGGTTTCATACCTGGAGATGTCCAGTCCTGACCACAGGAATACAGGTCTACAGTTCTTAGGGTATAGGACCATGGACACAGTGTTCTGGATATTTCAGTGGCTGGGCTGACCTGCTGCCAGTTTTCCCAGACAAAAGAGATCCTGCCATTTCAGTCTGAGTGTGGAAGCATTTGAGAGATTTGCAACCCAGGTTGACCTATTTTATAGTGCAACAGTATGACTTCAGTGCTTTATTCATTTTGGCCACAGCAGCAATTATGAGCTTTTATTTAGAAGGGGAAGATGTAGGAGGATTGTTACTAAAACAGATTTCTCCCTAAGTGGAGAGAAATTCCTCTTGTGTCCTTTAAGTTGAGTCATTTCTCTGGAATAACAGCATCTTCGGGGAATGGAATTAGCATGTGCGTGCAGTCAGCTGTGAATTGAGGAGAAGATTGGGGCTCTTTTAGCTCGCTGCACTAGCAGCAGGCCTGTTGGGCTCTCACTGGCAAGCGCTTACTTCTCAGCATATTACAATCTGTTCTCTGCTCTTGGCTGCCTCTCACCATTCAGAGTAAATGGCTAGCGGGACAGGGTAACACCAATGCCTGTTGCTAGGTTACTGCTCTGGCGGAGTATCCACTATCTGAAGGTATCCAGAATATGGCCTCCATCTAGGCAAATTGCCCTGTCACACATCTGTTAGGAGGTTGTTCTGTTTCTAAGACAGATTAATAGAATCTGTCATTGTCTGCTGTCTGTTCTCAGTGGTTCTTGTCAAGTATATGATACACTCCTAGTGGAGTCATCACCACAACCTGAATTACTGACCTAACCCTGCAATACACTCCTAGTGGAGTCATCACCATCATCTGAATTCTGACCGGGCCCTGTCTCTCCTGCCTTTTGCTGCAGATGTGGGTTCAGTGGAGGGCCTGGCATATCACCGGGGCTGGGACACTCTGTACTGGACCAGCTACACCACTTCCACCATCACCCGCCACACGGTGGACCAGAACCACTGGGGTGCCTACAACCGAGACACTGTGGTCACCATGTCTGGAGATGACCACCCCCGTGCCTTTGTGCTGGACGAGTGTCAGGAGTAAGTGGCACTGCTTTGCTGCAGGGTTCATATGTGTATTTATCCATTTAGATTGCATGGACATGCCTACATTATAGATTGGTTACTGTGTGGTCTTTGTGATGGTATGCACTGATGCACTGAAGCTCATTCTCCATCATCTCCATAACCATTTTTCTGTTGTCTATCTCTTCCTTTCTGGTTTCCTCATGTCCTGACCCCCCCACCCCACACCCCACACCCCACACCCCACACACACACACACACACACACACACACACACACACACACACACAGCCTGATGTTCTGGACCAACTGGAACGAGCAGTCTCCCAGCATCATGCGGGCCTCCCTGTCGGGTGCCAACGTGCTGGTGATCATCGGCAGCGACATCCGCACGCCCAACGGCCTGGCCATCGACCACCGCGCAGAGAAGCTGTACTTCTCTGATGCCACGCTGGATAAAATCGAGCGCTGCGAGTACGACGGCTCCCACCGCCACGTGAGTGACACCGCACCCCCACCTACGCCTGCCCACAACACACCCCTCACGGGCCTGAGTCTCTGGGCATGGCTGTGGCTGGAGCGCGCTCATGTGCCCTGCTCCTGCCCCTCCCCCCACAGGTGGTCCTGAAGAACGAGCCAGTGCACCCTTTTGGCCTGGCCGTCTATGGGGACTACATCTTCTGGACGGACTGGGTGCGGAGGGCCGTGCTGCGCGCTGACAAGTACGTGGGCGGAGACATGAAGGTCCTGCGGGCAGACATACCTCAGCAGCCAATGGGCATTGTGGCCGTGGCCAATGACACCAACAGCTGTGAGTTCCAATGACAGGCAGTTTGAACTGGCTGCTTATCAAGTTGTAACAGCAACCCAGACTGACTCAGTAACCCCTTACAAGCTTTTAGGCAAAGGGGTTAACTAGTTTCATTGCTTTTTCCCCAGTCCCCACTGTTCCTTAATTTGGGCTGGTGGGGGTGTTTTCTGTGCTAAAAGCAGCCAGGCTGCCTGGCCCAGCAGGTCTGTTCTGCAGGGGAGCCAGGATAAACAGGGGACAGCAATGTGAGTGTGTGAAAAGGCTAAAATGAGCTCCTGACACATGGGGCCCAAGGCAATCTGAGACTGCACCAGCCCTCCTGATACCTTCTTGCATCTGTGCCATTCTCTCATGTCAACAGTCTGTCTTTCAGTCCAACTCCGTATATTCTCTGGATCTGTCCCTCTCTCCTCTGTGTTTCCCTCTCACTCTCCCTCCCTCTCCCTACATCTCTCTCCGTCTCTCTCTCCCACTCTCTATCTCTCCCTTTCTCTCTCTCTCTCTCGCCTCCCTGTCTCTCTCCTCCCCCTCCCATGTGGCATACCTGCAGCAGCCAAGGTAAGTCCCGTGTGGACTATGTCAATCTGCATTAGTTGCAGTGCCGTGCCACACCGCGCCACTCTCTGTCCCCCACATCATGTTGAGGGGACCTGTCCCTGCCCCTGTCAGGGCACCTCACACATGAGAGAGAGGACAAGAGCAGGCCTCATCTGACCACACACCCCACAAAGCCCTCTGACAGAGAACTCTGCAGGTGCAGTCAGCCAACATCCATTCATTAAAGGGGACCTCCACCAATAATACAGCATTCAATATGTCATTTAGCACTTATCAGAGACTGTGGATCAGAGGTGGTGACAGAATACCATTTTTAATAACTGAGTCTCACAAAAATATGAGAATGTCACCTGGTTGAGTGAGCATTGATCTGCTCATTCCTGGGAAGCATGGAAGGAAGAGATAATTCATCACCTGGAGCAAAAGCATCCCCAACAACCAAAAGTCAGACTGACATGTTTCCTTATAGCTGCATAGTGTTTATAGTGGTCAATTTATTGATAATAGTCAGACATTGACACGTTTCCCTGTAGCTGTGTAATGTTTGTAATGGTTAATTTATTGATAATAGTCAGACATCAACATGTTTCCCTATAGCTGCTTAGTGTGAATAATTATTAATTTGTTGAAAATAGAGGAATCTGCTCCCTCACTATAGCAGTCTGCAGGTTCAGGCAAAGTTTTCACTTTGCTTCATCTCTGCATGGGCACACACACGTGTGTGTGTGTGTGTGTGTGTGTGTGTGTGTGTGTGTGTGTGTGTGTGTATGTATGTATGGGAGTCTTGGCCTGACTGTATCCTCACCCTGCAGGCGAGTTTTCGGCCTGCCGAGTGAACAATGGTGGGTGCCAGGACCTGTGTCTCCTCACCTCCGAGGGGCGGGTCAACTGCAGCTGCCGTGGTGACCGCAAGCTGCTCGAGGACAACACCTGTATTGGTGAGGGGTGTTCCGAAACGTTCCTGTGCTCCATAACTGAGAGAGGTGTACAGTCAGCTGACCAGGGGCCCCCAGCATGAACCCTGGGAAACTGTTTTATTAGACATGCCCCACTTTTCACATTCACTTATTTATTTGACGAAAACTTAAGTCTAAGCAAATGGTAATTTTTTGCCAGAATTTTTCAGAATTTAGTCAATGAGATTTAGTTTCAGACAAGATTGTTACAAAGTGAGGTGTATGTAGCATGGTAGATATCCCCAAGGGAATCAAACAACCAGAAAACTCAGCCTATTTGGAAAATTAGTCTGTGACCCCAGGAGAAGGCAGTTAGGAGAGACATCTTGAAAATAATGGAACATTTGACATTGGCATAATACATAAAAGGCATCAATTCATCAAAATTGTTCAGAATCTCTGTAGTTGTCCTTGGCACGGCTTTTTCTTACACAGATGTCAACCCAACTGGTGTGCTGCAGATAGAGTAGGAGCAAGCTGATTTGCCCTGAGTTTAATCTCGAGCTTTTGTTCCCCTGCCCTGTCAGCCCTGAACACGACTTGCAACAGCATTGAGGAGTTTGAGTGTGGGAATGGTGACTGCGTCAACTATAGTCTGACCTGCGATGGCATGGCGCATTGCAAGGACAAGTCTGACGAGAAGCAGTCCTACTGCAGTGAGTCCTCTGGAGATGAGTGTGTGTGTGTGTGTGTGTGTGTGTGTGTGTATGTGTGTGCTTCCCACAGTCATGTCATATAGTCATATCATATATATTTATGTGGCAATTTGGCTTCGACATTTGTGTCGTCGCGCCAGTACAGCTGGTATGAATTTGAATTAGTCAAAAAAGTAAAAATTTAAATGGGCCACTGGGAAGACAGTCCACTGACATAGCCGTGCAGCTGGGTGACTCCTGGGTGACTCTGCAGTTTTCTCCCCTCCCCAGCTAATCGTGTGTGCAAGAAAGGCTACAGGCGCTGCATAAATGGCCGCTGCATCGCACACCGCTTCTGGTGCAACTCAGTGGACGACTGTGGGGACAACTCAGACGAACTGCCCTGCAACAGTAAGAAACTCGGACACACTTGAAGTGGTGGCAGTGGTGTGGTTAGGAGTGGTGGTGTGGTGTGGTTAGAAGTGATGGCAGTGGTGTGGTTGTGGGGGGTGATGGCAGTGGTGTGGTTAGGAGTGATGGCAGTGGTGTGGTTGTGGGGGGTGATGGCAGTGGTGTGGTTAGGAGTGGTGGCAATGATGTGGTTAGCAGTGATGGCAGTGGTGTGGTTAGGAGTGATGGCAGTGGTTGTGGGGGGTGATGGCAGTGGTGTGGTTAGGAGTGGTGGCAGTGGTGTGGTTAGGAGTGATGGCAGTGGTGTGTGTAATAAAAAAAGGAGGATGGAGAAGAAGAATGCGTGTTGCGATGAAAGTCTTTAATTCAGTAGAAAAACAGTATTGAAGCATGCGAAAAACACAGACTTCGGGTTCAGCGGTGTCGGAGTGAACCCGGAGTTGTTGCTTAAAACTCCTTTTATACAGTAAGAGTTGTCAGATTGTGTCTTTGAATGCAAAAGAAAGATGAAACTGATGAAACAGTTCACTCCCAGCCCTCACACCTTAGCCCATTTGATTTGTTTGTGGTCTCTTGGTCACCACTCTAAGTTAATTACCGTCTTCCAGCCACTTTACCATTTCAAAAGGAGAATGGCTGGAAGACCCCCAGACTGTCATCAGATAGTGTTTCCTTGATTAGGTGTTAAACAAAGGGTTGAGCAAGCGGTTGAGACAAAGGGTGGAATTACAGACTGTTATCTTGGTTGCTTTACAACCTTACATGTGGTTAGGAGTGGTGGCGGTGGTGTGGTTGTGAGGGGTGATGGCAGTGGTGTGGTTAGGAGTGATGGTGTGGTTAGGAGTGGTGGCAGTGGTGTGGTTGTGGGGGTTGATGGCAGTGGTGTGGTTAGCAGTGGTGGCAGTGGTGTGCTTAGGAGTGGTGGCAGTGGTGTGCTTAGGAGTGATGGCAGTGGTATGGTTGTGGGGGGTGATGGCAGTGGTTTGAAGTGTCCATGTGTCTTTACAGCGACACTGTGCGCACCAGGTGAGTTCCAGTGCCGAGACAGAGGCTGCATCTCCAACTCCAGCCGCTGCAACCAGGTGGTGGACTGTGAGGACGCAACCGATGAGATGAACTGCTGTAAGTCCTCCAGACCAAAGGATGGTGATAGCATAGCAGTGGCGGCTGGTGAGCTGGAAACAGGGGAGGTTGAAACATTACCTTTAAATCTATCATTACTTTCAACCTGTTCCCCTTTATCCTCTTTGATTAGCAATAAAACAAATAATTCACAGAATAATTGACACAAATGCGTAAATACAGCAAATGATTATACTCGCGAAACAGTGTAGATTGTCTGTAGTTTGCGTGCTTGCGAAAGCTACAACGTGCGATTGTTTAATTAACAAGGATGGCATTTATCGATTTAAATTACGTTAAATGCTCATGACACATCGCAGCTTTTGTGAGGTCTGTGTTCTAAACGTTATTGTTCATTGCACTCAACTTAACCTAAAAGTTTATTCTCAGTAATTTAAATCGATCTAATTAAATTTAGCTCCGTTGTGCAATTTGAATTTTGTAACACAAGAAAGCTATAATGTGAAACATTTAAGAGAAAGCTTTGGGATTACTTGCCACTTAATTATTCAAATTGCCATCCTTGTTAATTAAACAATCTCATGCTGTAACTTTCGCAATAGCACACAAACTACAGACAATCTGCGGTGTTTCGCGAGCATAATCATTTACTCTATTTACGCATTGGTGTCAATTATTCTGTGAATTATTTGTTTTATTGTTAATCAAGGAGGATAAAGGGGAATAGGTTGAAAGTAATGATAGATTTAAAGGTAATGTTTCAACCTCCCCTGTTTCCAGCTCACATAGCCGCCACTGTAGCATAGTAATGCAACCCGATTTTGGGTGCATCTGAAAATATCAGTTTTGCTTTTTTTTGCGTGTCATTCATTTGTATGTGCTACTATGTTTGCATCTCTACCAGCTGCCACCGACTGCTCTAGCTACTTCCGTCTGGGAGTGAAGGGCATCACCTTCCAGAAGTGTGAGATGACCACTCTGTGCTATGACACATCCTGGATCTGTGATGGCTCAAATGACTGTGGGGACTACTCTGATGAGAGAAACTGCCCAGGTAGCAGAACGCAAAGCCTCAAGCTTTCACGCACTAACAGGAACACCACATTACATTACATTGTCATGTAGCAGACGCTATTTTCCAGTGACTTACATGCATATAGGTTACTTTTGAATGCCAGTATCTCATCCTAGAGGAAACTAGCACAGCAGATCTCATTAAAGACCAACAGCAGAAGACACTCAGAAGTAAACACTCTCACGGTGCTGGAAGCAGTGCAGTATGTGATACTGGATGTGTGGTACATATTATGGTCTGTCTCCGCTGTCTGACTGCCCATTATGTGTCCCATCCTGTTTTCCCAACCAGATAAGAAGAAGACGAAGTGCCCTGTGAACTTCTTCGCCTGCCCCAGCGGCCGCTGCATCCCCATGAGCTGGACCTGTGACAAGGAGAACGACTGCGAGAATGGGGCGGATGAGATGCACTGTGGTCAGTACACATCCCCACACTACCCATTCTCCCACAATCCTCCTCTTCATCTCAGCCACACTGTACCTCACTGTCACCCTACAACACATCCACATCTCAGTCAACCAATCAGAATCTGTTTGTCATAAATGTATTTTTATTAGTTACACTGTCACGAAGTGCTGGGCAGACACATGATGGGCTCTACACCAGCTTTGTTCCATGATTGTTACTGTTCGGTCTGCCCGCTGCACCCTTGCCAGTCTGTGTAACGTCAGAACAAGCAATGGTGATTTCTTGCTCTGTGGGTCACCACTTTGTGCGTGTTGTCCTCCTGTGCTCTTTTCTCTTTTTTAACGGGACCTGCTCCCTTACCTCTCCTTAGACAAGCTGTGCACACCTGCGCAGTTTGAGTGCGGGAATCACCGCTGCATCTCCAGCACCTGGGTCTGCGATGGAGCCGACGACTGCGGAGATGGCACAGACGAGGACGGCCGCTGCAGTGAGTGACCCCTCCCACCCCTGTCCCCGTCCCCAGTCCCTCCGTGCCCAGCTGCAAGGGTCGCTTGGTGGCACTGACGGTGTTGAAAAGTACTGCCCGCAGTTCAATTTAATCTATCAGGCCACAAAAACGCAGTCTAGATTTGGTATTGATGACATTGCCTGTAGAGATGTTTGTATCTTACTGATCTAGACATCCAAGATTGTTTGAAAATGAAGCAATGCAAAAACGCTGGTTAATCACCAGAAAACAAGACCTGCAGTCCTGAGGCGTTCCACTGCCCCGGCTCCCACGTGTGTGTCCCTCAGCGCTGGAAGTGTGATGGGGACAAGGACTGCCCTGATGGAGCTGACGAGAGCGTCAAGGCAGGATGCGGTGAGAAGCTCAGCACATTTCACCACTTAGCAGCAAGCTGTGGCTCAGGTCACACAGCTACTGTTCTCAAAGAATAGAATTCACTCAGTTCACTCAGTTCACCCAATTCACCCAATTCACTCAATTCACTCAATTCACTCAATTCACTCAGTTCACTCAGTTCACCCAATTCACTCAGTTTACCCAATTCACAACTCCTACCCCACTCTGCTAGCACTTAAGCAGTGGGCTGTTGGATCACACCGTGGACCCATGCCCAAAAATCCTTTGTGCCACAAGATTCTTCTGTAGACACACCAGACACACCAGTGTGTCAGAAGTGAGTCCTTGCGGGCAAACTTTGACCTGGGGTAGGTGCCCTAGGCCACAGTGACAGGAAGGTGTAATTGATGTCTCTGACGCCTCTTGTCCACTCTTGGCAGTGTTCAACAACACCTGTGACAAGGGCGAATTCATGTGCCAGAACAAGCAGTGCATCCCGAAGCACTTTCTCTGCGATCATGACAATGACTGTGGCGACGGCTCTGACGAATCACTGGAGTGCGGTGAGCGTGCGCACCTCCGCCTGATGGAATCAGCCAGTCAGCGAGCATCCAAGTGCCTGATTTCAAATAATCCTTTTTCATCCCTACCCCCTTTGCAGAGTACCCCACATGTGGGCCGAGTGAGTTCCGCTGCGCCAACGGTCGCTGCCTCATCCGCAATGTTTGGGAGTGCGATGGCGAGTTCGACTGCCATGACCACTCTGACGAGGCCCCCAAGAACCCGCACTGCAATGGCCCAGGTCAGGGTCCCAGAGATCAGAGTGCCTGAAACATGCTCTGCCCCAAGGAGCCAGCAGTGTAGATCCTCTGTCGTTTCCTAACGGTTCATTTTTTGGTGTTTGAAAGCGATTGGCTGAATGCCCCTGCAGCCGTTAAGTAGGCGGGCCTCACAGTGCTGATAGATAAGCGATTGGCTAAACACCCCCGGCAGGAGTTCAGTGGACAGGCCTCATGGGTCCAATTGGTAAGCGATAGGCTGAATGCCCCTGCAGTGGGTGTTAAGTGGGCAGGCCTCAGGGGATTAATAGGTAAGTGATTGGTTGAGGTTTTGTTGCTTACCCGGCTCCTCTGCCTTGTTCCCCCGGGGCAGAAAAGAAGTGCAACGACACTGCATTTGTGTGCAAGAACAGCAACTGTGTCAATGAGACATTGCTGTGCAACGGGGCCGATGACTGTGGTGACGGTTCCGACGAGCTCAACTGCTTTGTCAATGAATGCCTGAGCAGCAAGCTGAGCGGCTGCTCCCAGCTTTGTGAGGATCTGAAGATCGGCTACAAGGTAGGGGCAGCAGCCACATCTCTCATGTTCTCCACAGGGCACCTCTATACCTGGAGGATTGCCAAAACATTACCATTGTGTCCTATTCTCACATTAATGTCCAATCAGTGTGAGGTTTTCAGGAGTAAGGTTCACACACCGAATAGAAAGCCCTTTCAATGGGGATTTGTTTGGGACATGCAGTACATGTGTGTGCATCTGTGTGCGTGTGTGTCTGTGCATGTGATCATGCATCTATGTGTGGTCATGCATCTATGTGTGTGCATGCATGCGTATGTGTGCATGTGTGCGTTTTAGTGTGTATGCATGTGTGCTTGTTTATGTGTGCATGTGTGCTCACATGCATGCATGTGTGTGTGTGTGGATGTGCACGTGTGTATGTGTGTGTTTGTGCCTGTGTGTGTGTGTTTTTATATGTGTGTGTGTTTGACACATAACCTGACCTGTGTCCCCTTGCCCCCCTGCAGTGCAGGTGTTACCCTGGCTTCCACCTGAAGGATGATGGGAAGACCTGCACGGACATCAATGAGTGCATGACCACCTACCCCTGCTCCCAGCGCTGCATCAACACCCACGGCAGCTTCCACTGCCTGTGCGTGGAGGGCTTTGAACCGCGACCTGACGACCCCACCTCCTGCAAGTCCACCTCAGGTAAGCACGCTGAGTAGCCGTCTTCAGGAAGAAGCCATATCTGCAGTTATACCTGCCCAACCCTGTCTTAGACGCACTGTACCTGCTGCTGCTGTCGCCAAAGAATCTGAATGCCTCTGCTGCTGTATCTGCCAAATACTGCCCCCTGTTGTATGTATTGTTTCTTGTTCCAAATAGTATCCCCTTAGCTGCATTTATCCTCTAAACCTCTTATGTGGTAGTAATACCTTCTTCCCTCTGCTTTAGCAGGTGCAAGAAAGCACCCCCTCATGTAGTAAAATGCCTGATGTGTCCCTGAATGAACAGCATTTTCCATAGTGGCTTTACGCCCTACTGGGACCATCTGTTTCATTCTGTCTGCCTGTTCCACTCTCTCAGAGGAAGAGCCTTTCCTCATTTTTGCCAACCGTTACTACCTGAGGAAGCTGAACCTGGACGGTTCCAACTACACACTTCTGAAACAGGTGAGGCTATAGTTCCATTCAGAGTGTTTTGTTCAGAGGGGGGTGGGTCTTGTCAGTGGCCCTCTTTTTTCTGGAAACGAGAGTATAGCACTAGTAGTGTGCTGACCACTGTGTCCTCCGCGTGCATGTGGGCACATGTGCATGACAGGGTCTGAACAACGCGGTTGCCCTGGACTTCGATTACCGCGAGCAGATGATCTACTGGACGGACGTGACCACTCAGGGCAGCATGATCAGGCGCATGCACATTAACGGCAGCAACGTGCAGGTCAGTGCCGAGACACAGTACACTGCACTCCCAGCTGTGTCAGTCTTGTGGATTTGAGCAGGAGTAGCTCAGTGTGGCATTTTCACAATGTTGTTGTCATAAAGTGCCAGGCAGAGTATGTTTTCCAGGGGCAATAAAACCCATTGCGGAAAAGAGACACCGGAAAGCAGTAGTATACTGCACAGCAGAATAGTGTTGAAGAACATTTCCATTAGTTTGTTAATTGAGTTTATACATTTTCATACAACATTCTATGGATATGCTTACATCTGTCCTCCCACCCGCTTTCTCTTTCTCTGACTTTCCGATGCTCCAATTGGCTCTTCGGCAGGTACTGCACCGCACCTCCCTCAGCAACCCAGACGGATTGGCTGTGGATTGGGTGGGCGGGAACTTGTACTGGTGCGACAAGGGCAGGGACACCATCGAGGTGTCCAAGCTGAACGGCGCCTACAGGATGGCGCTGGTCAGCACAGGGCTGAGGGAGCCACGTGCCGTGGCCGTGGACGTGCGGAATGGGTATGAGCCGAAATCTCTACTCCCCCACCCTTCAGATCTCTCCCCCCTCTGTCTGCCAGGTCCTGTTTCCTTCAGTCACAGTCTGCTTGCATGACGTGAGAGTTTGATAGTCAGCTGACCTTGTTCTGTAGTATAAACATTCTCAGGTAACACAGTGTCTGAATTACCACTCAGCTTTTCCTAAATGCAGGTTAGTCCTCTCAACAATTCTGTCTGCTCTCTGTTTGTCCCTCGCAGGTACCTGTACTGGTCTGACTGGGGTGACAGCCCCCACATCGGGCGCATTGGCATGGACGGAACCAACCGTAGCATCATCGTGGAGGAGAAAATCACCTGGCCCAATGGCCTCACGCTGGACTTCATTAACGACCGCATCTACTGGGCCGACGCCCGCGAGGACTACATCGAGTTCGCCAGCCTGGATGGCAGCAACCGTCACACAGGTCAGGCATCTGCGTGTGTCTGCGGTCACCTCCTCTCATGACCATCTCCTCTCAGTTTTCAGCCCTGTGGTCAACCCCCCAGAGCTCTGCACAGTATGTGGTTGGCTCCCATGGTCTTACACAGTGTTCAGTCATGTTCCCATGACCATCACACAGAGAAGAGCAGGCAGAAAGGGGAGGCTTGTTCAGTGGCTGTTGATTAGGTATTGCTGTGACCAGGCCTCTGCTTAGCACTGTTAGTCAATTCCCGGAGGAGTGAAATAAGTTATTTTCCGACAAAGAAGCAGATCTGATGTTCGTAGTAAAAGACAGGAAGGTTTTTTTACACAGCCGGCCGTGGGAACAACAGCATGGAGCCAAAGTTAAACAAGTATAACATTTCGTTCTTTTTTATACAGTTACATTTACATGTGAGTTATAATGACCAGTGGGGGTGCTGTTTCTGATTGGTTTTGTGGAGCTGTGCATAGCTAAACAGCTCCCTCTCTGATTGGGTCTTTTCCTGAGCCTTGTAACCTAATTGGCTCCGTAGGGTTCAAACTCAAACTTCAGACGGAAGTGAGGTCCATATATGGTCATGGGGAACCCGTGTTCCACAGACTGTTATCATCAGGAGGCGCCTGTTTGGCTCTGGTCAGATGTAGCAGCATCGCTTTGTACTCTAATACACATCGCTCGTCTTGAGCGTTTGTACTCTAATACACATTGCGTGTCTCCAGACCAAACGCTGTGCCGTTCCACGGAACTGTCTCCTAACAGCACCAACAGGCTGAAGGCGTATGTCAGACCAGAGCTGTAAACGGGCTCTTGACCAAACAGCAAACTTAATGCATCACCCTCCACTGAAGCCACCAGCTGTGCTTTCTGGTTTGGGATCAGTGTCTGGGATGGCAGGATTTTATAAGTCAGTAGAGAGTAGCTGATGTAGACAGTAATCCATGGTGAATCCTAGGTCTAGGGTGTGTCTCAAACAGAGGCTGAGATCTCATTCAGTCCAGTGTCATGAAAACACATTGACGTTGAAAGGTTATAATAAATATTGAAGGATAACAAAGAATGATGAGTTATATTTACTGTATTGAAAACATTTTGATGAGTGTAATTTACAATTGAAATCATATGGAAGAGTGGAGACCTACTGTGTGTTATAATTTGCATAATGAACAGTAACCCTATCTCTGACTGGCATCAGATGCAGTAAATAATACCTTACTAAACAACAGAAGTCAAACAATGAAAATAATAATATGTCTCATCAGTTCTTATCATGCTAATGAATGTGACTGTGATGATGGTCACAATTAGTCATGTTTCAACCCATCACTGCTCTGGAGGTGTGCTGATTGATTGAGTGTGGTGTTTCAGTAATTGGGCCTGCTCTGGAGGTGCACTGATTGGCTGTGTTTGGTGTTCCATCGGTTGGGCCTGCTCTAGAGGAGCGCTGATTGGCTGGCAGTGGTGTTCCATTGGTTGGGCCTGCTCTGGTGGTGTGCTGATTGGCTGTGTGTGGTGCTTGTGTCCGCAGTGCTGAGTCAGGACATCCCGCACATCTTTGCCATGACACTGTTCGAGGAGTACATCTACTGGACTGACTGGGAGACCAAGTCCATTAACCGCGCCCACAAGACCCTGGGCACCAACAAGACCATGCTGATCAGCACCCTACACAGGCCCATGGACATCCACATATACCACCCCTACCGCCAGCCTGAAGGTCAGTCTCTGCGTATGTCACTGCTTCATATGCAGCTGAGGGGCAGCAGATATACAAATAGTCCACCCCTGGAGTTGTGCACCACTCTTTAGTGGAGGCCATTCATATCTCTGACCTCCACAATGCATGGTATAGGTAATATAAATTCAATAGCTGTTGAATGGTGACTGAGTACAAACAATATTGTAAAAACGTTTTTTAATGTTATAGTTTATAATTCTGTATGTGTGTATTTATATGTATGTGTGTGTGTAGGTGTGTAGGTGTGTGTGTGTATATGTGTGTGCGTGTAGGTGTGTGTGTAATCTGTAAGTAATACATAATTATAAAACTCTGGAGTATATTATGTCATGGATCAGGATTGTATGTACGCTGGCAGGTGATGACAAAGACTTGACAGGTTGAAGGGCAAGTAAAGACCAATATTCAAACTCAAAGAGCTTAACTATTTCAGTACCAGAAACCCATATATTAATCAGAGTAATCCTTTACATTAGTGTCCTTAATGATACTGTTGAGTGAAGAACAAAATGATGTAAAAGAAAGAATGAGTAATAGACAGTTTTTTGCTGCGTTTCCACTCTGCTGTGGGCTCTATGTGTTTTCTAAGAGTTGGCCTCTCTACTCACAGTGACCAACCACCCCTGCCAGACAGACAATGGGGGCTGCAGTAACCTGTGCCTGCTGTCCCCTGGTGGTGGATACAAGTGCGCCTGTCCCTCAAACTTCTACCTGGCCAACGATGGGCAACAGTGCTTGTCCAACTGCACTGCCAGCCAGGTCAGAACATGGAGCTCTGATCCCAGTAGATCATACTGGAAACATCCCAGTAGTTCACACTGTGGAAACTAATCTCAGCTGAATGACATTGTCGAAGCAGATCTCAGTAGAAAACACAGTCGAAACATGTCAGTAGATCTCACTTGGAACAGATCTCAGTAAATCACACTGTAGAAACAGATTTCAGTAGATCCCACTGTGGAAGCAGATCTCAGCAGAGTTTGTGAGACTCAGACAGTATGAACAGTGAGTGAGAATCTCAAGTAGATCAGTGGCCCAACACCAGTAACGAGGGATGTGCTGTCTAACTGTTCCAGCCCTTTCATAAAGAGTTAACGGTTAAACACAGTCTGTGGCATGTCAAGCTGTTATGCCACAGAGACTTTACTGGAGTGGCCGGGGTACAGTACCATGTGTCCTATGGATCCGTGGCCATAACCAGCACACCAGATGCTCATAGTTCGTCTCAGCCTGCATTGGTGCAGTCTGTCTCTAGCCTCCTCTTCTCGTCTTCTGCAGTTTGTTTGCCAGAATGACAAGTGCATCCCCTTCTGGTGGAAATGTGACACAGAAGACGACTGTGGGGACCGGTCTGATGAGCCCGCCGATTGCCGTGAGTGTGGGGGATTTTGGGAGGTGTAGGAATCCACATGCAAAGTGGCTAGATTGATCCCATACATTAAAAGCAATCATGCGGAAGAGCCACCTGGCGATGGTGAATGAGAACCTTCATTGTTATTCACAATCACAATTTCAAAGCACGTGCGCATAAGCAGATGTGATTGTAAATCAGCAGTATGTAATTTCCTGTGTGTGGAGAGTGCAGTGTCATAGATATCAGATGAACAGCACAATTGATGTAGTGACTCTGTAGCTGGGGGGAGAGCAGGTGTGGGAATGTTCTTCACAGCAGCTGCACCCTATGTGCAGTATAGCTGGTGACCATGACACTCACTGAGGCAGAGGTGCTAAGTGTTTGTGGGCGTATGTCTGGTGTCCCCACCCTGTAGCCGAGTTCAAGTGTCGACCCGGCCAGTTCCAGTGCGGCACAGGGATTTGCACCAATCCCGCCTATATCTGCGATGGAGACAATGACTGTCAGGACAACTCTGATGAGGCCAACTGCGGTACGCCCCTATCCCTTCTCTGCTCTCCTCCACCCCCATGTGCCTGTCCCCTCTCGCCCCATCTCTCTCTTTCTCTCCTGTTCTCCTTTTTTCTGTGCCTGTGTTTCGTCCTGGCAGGGCCGTGTTCTCTTTGCCTAGCCATTTTAAGCATGCTCTGTGTGTCTATGTTTCAGATATCCATGTGTGCCTGCCCAGCCAGTTCAAGTGCACCCATCCCAGCCGCTGCATCCCTGGAATCTTCCGCTGTAATGGGCAGGACAACTGTGGAGAGGGGGAGGATGAAAAGGACTGTCGTGAGTCCCGCCCCCCTCCCCGCCCCACCCCCTCATTCTTACAGGGAACAGGAGGAGCTATGCCGCAGGAGGGCATCTGGAAGATCCCAATATAGTTGTTACTCTCATTAAAACATTTGTTTTAATTTATTTCATAGGTTTCTCATGAAATCAGTGTTAGTTATCACATTTTCAGTTCTGTCTGTAACAGGGCAGGAAAGATGTAGTGATGCTAATATAATGCTAAAAGTTATAAAATGCTATAAAAGTGAATCATCATGTGTCCAGTTAAATAAAAATGGGGTTGCTGAAAAAAGACGTGAGGACATGGGTTTCTGTTTCCAGGAGGGCCATTATTTACTCTGACTTCTTCCATCCTGGGCCAAAATGCCTTCACAGTGATGCTCTTTTGTTGTTAGAAATCTCACAGAGCACATGTCAGCCCTGTCTGTCCTGACCAATCAAAGTCCTCCTTCTCTCCACCCCCTTCTCCCCCTGCAGCTGAGGTGACCTGCGCCCCCAACCAATTCCAGTGTGCCATCACCAAGCGCTGCATCCCACGTGTCTGGGTGTGTGACCGTGACAACGACTGTGTGGATGGCTCAGACGAACCCACCAACTGCAGTAAGGACAGAACCTACCCTCATCCTCACCCCACCTCACCCCCCTCCTAATCCTGTGCTGGTATCACTTAATTACATCTGCATGTCTGTCACCAATGAGGCGGGGCACTGGGTGGTGCTATTTCCATAGGTGGAGCATATAAAAGGCATACGAATGAAAGGTGGGATAAGTTCCATTTAAACTTAGTCAATTGAGGCAACGAATGGAGATAATTAAATTCCCCGTCATTCTCTGTGAAGATTTGTGAATGAAAATGAATTAATTGAATTTCAGCCCTCCCCCCACTCCCCTGGCTGCTCCTGCTCTGTATATCTGACCCCTCCCCTCACTCCCCTGGCCAGTCCCACTCTGTTTAACTGACCCTCCCCTAATTCCCCTGGCTGCTCCTGCTCTGTATATCTGACCCCTCCCCTCAGTCCCACTCTGTTTAACCAGTCCCACTGGCTGCTTCTGCTCTGTAACTGACCCCTCCCCTAATTCCCCTGGCTGCTCCTGCTCTGTATATCTGACCCCTCCCCTCACTCCCCTGGCCAGTCCCACTCTGTTTAACTGACCCCTCCCCTAATTCCCCTGGCTGCTCCCGCTCTGTATATCTGACCCCTCTCCTCACTCCCCTGGCCGCTCCCGCTCTGTATATTTGATCCCTCCCCTCACGCACCCTGGCCACTCCCGCTCTGTATATTTGATCCCTCCCCTCACGCACCCTGGCCACTCCCGCTCTGTATATTTGATCCCTCCCCTCACGCACCCTGGCCACTCCCGCTCTGTATATTTGACCTCTCCCATTGTGCCCATCCAGCCCAGATGACATGTGGAGTGGATGAGTTCCGCTGTAAGGACTCTGGACGCTGTATCCCAGCACGCTGGAAGTGTGATGGTGAAGATGACTGTGGCGACGCCTCTGATGAGCCCAAGGAGGAGTGTGGTGAGGGATGGCTTGGGGGCCTGGTTGGTAGTTCAGTTTGAACAGAGAAATTTTGGACCAGATAGCAGCAGATTTCATTGCATACCTTTTTTGGCATTCTTTCTATCATACATTAACATATTCTTATAGGTATTTCCCACGCATGTAAGGATTAATTTAGCATATTATATAAGTAGTTGCACAATGGAGCATGTAAGAAATACCATGATTTGTAAAGACAAAACTTAATTTACACAGACAAGGTGGTGTTACTTTAGCTTTCCAGATATTTCTGATGACAGCGGGGGTGGTACCTATGGTGATGACCCCCATCTTCCAGCAGATCCTCATTCTGTCTCTTTCTCTGTCTGTGGCTGTCTGTCTGGCTGTCTGTATCTGCTTGTATGTTAATTGGCCTGTCTGTGTGTCCATCTGTCTCCCTGTCCGTGTGTGTGTGCACCCCCTCTCAGATGAGCGTACTTGCGAGCCCTACCAGTTCCGCTGTAAGAATAACCGCTGCGTCCCGGGCCGCTGGCAGTGTGACTACGACAATGACTGCGGGGACAACTCTGATGAGGACAAGTGTGGTAGGTTTCCCCATGCCACCTCCCTCTCTCAGCCCCTCTCCCCACCTACCAAGGGACCGAGACCAATGCCTGGCTATTTATCTTCAAGGGAACAGGTCAGAGTTTCAGTCAGCTGCTCAACTCATCTGATGAGTCAGAGGGTTGACTGTAGTTTCAGTCTCATGGGCTGAGTTTGAGATAGGTGCATATAGTCTGTGCTAAAAATCACGCATTGATGCAGAATGCTGCTAGTCACTGGCTGTTCTTATTCAGTGGTGTCATTATCCTGAAGTCAAGCGCATGACATTGTCAATTCCATGACTGAAGTTGGTGGCTGCAAGGTGTTTAACACCATTTTGTGGTTTTGTGTGTGTGTGTGTGTTTGTTTGTTTGTTTGTGTGTAGTTGTAGTTGCGGTTGTGGTTGTGGTTGTAGTTGAGAGCTTAATTTTCTGTCCTGTGAGGTTTTTTTTGCTTTGGTCATTGACACATCTCACTTCATCTTGGCTTTATGCCTCATTTTACACTGACCTGTGGGCGTGAGTCAGAGGTAGGTCTCTCCACCTTCAAAACTCTCATCCTCACCCCTGACCAAGCCCCCAGTAGCCCCCATCCCACTCCCAGAACCTGGGGGCTGGGCAGGGGAGGGTGCTAGGACTGTGAAACACATTAAATGTACTCCAGCTCTGCCTCCTCAGTGGATCACTGGCTCCTGAGCTCGCCCCTGCCCCTCCCCGTCCTCAGGAAACCCCCCACATCTGTTTGCTCCCTAGTGGCTGTTCCCTCTCCATGCGTCTGTACACTGGAGGTCTACTCAGAAGCGGCCCTTAAAAACACAGTGTTTAACTGTGCACTCATAAATATTAGTTCATATTTATATTAGACAATATTAGACCTTACAAAAGCTGTGATGTGTCATGAGCATTTAACGTAATTTAAATCAATAAATGCCATCCTTGTTAAACAATCTCACGTTGTAGCTTTCACAAGCACACAAACTACAGACTGTTTCGCGAGCATAATCATTTACTCTATTTACGCGGTTGGTGTTGATTATTCTGTGAATTATTTGTTTTATTGTTAATCAAGGAGGATGGGACAAAAAAAGCAGGAGGAAAACAAAAGGAAATTGGAGCTTAATGTTCAGAAGGGAATCAGCAAAGGACAAAGACACATCACAACAAAGCAAAGCACAAAGACGCATCACAGGTGATGCTGTCATGCTATCAAGTACGTGAGCTGCTGTAATAAATCAAATCAAGCACTCAGAAGGGGAGGGGTGTAGTTATGAAACAGTGATTTTAGAACATATTAGAAACTGATTTTAGAACACTTTTAGAAATATGTATTTTGCCATGTAGGTATTCTGTAGAATGTAGAATCAACAGAAAATAGACAGTACTGTTGCTTCAGACTTGTGCTAGTGCAGCCTATGAATTCACCCTGTCATGGTTTTGTTACTCTTTATGTACAAAGACTCTTTCTACTTCTTGGTGATGCTCGACAGTTGCATCGTTGTACTTTGCAAAGAGTTGCAGGCAGTTTCAAGCCATTCAATAGTCAGCTTATAGTCACTGTGGGTAAGGCCATCTTGAGTCATTTAATGCAATCATGGATGCTGTCTCTCAAACGCACATCTCCTTACATCCTCCCTTTCAGACCAGCCCCTTTATCCCAGATACATGAATGCACCCCGTTACACCCAGAAATCCGAGCCCTAAAACATGTTATGTCTTCCTCTCTACCCTATTCTGCTGTTTACAGTGCTGTAAAATTTGATGTTTGCCAATTGCAGAACTTTTGCGAGTCTCTTTTTGGTTTTGTTCAAAGACCTCTGTTTAGTGTGGAGCGGTAGTCAGTTTGATAGCGTGTCTATGCATTTCCTGACTTCCCCTGGAGAGGGAAGAGTTAGTATCAGTGTGATTGGCCCTTTATGTTGAGTATTGCATGTTACCATGAATGTGACTGGCTCTTCGTGGTGAGTGTTGCACATTAACATCAGTGTGACTGGTCCTTTGTGTTGAGTGTTGCACATTAACATCAGTGTGATTGGCCCTTTGTGTTGAGTATTGCACATTACCGTGAATGTGATTGGCTCTTTGTGGTGAGTGTTGCACATTAACATCAGTGCGATTGGCTTTTTGTGTTGAGTGTTGCACATTAACCTCAGTTTGACTGGCTCTTTGTGTTGAGTGTTGCACATTAACATCAGTGTGATTGGCACTTTGACAGTGTGTGACAGTGTGTGTGCTCTCTGTCACCCCCTAGTGCCACGGCAGTGCTCAGGGAGTGAGTTCGCCTGCACTAACAGCCACTGCATCGCCATGAGGTGGTAGTGTGATGGAGACTGTGACTGTGCTGCAAATTAGATTTTTGCCAGCTGCAGAACCATTGTGTGTCTCATTTTGGTTCTGTTTAAAGATCTGTATAAAATGGAGCAGTATGTGGGGTTAGTGCCTGTGCCCTTCCCCTGGAGAGAAAAGAGTTAACATTTTGAGTAGTGCTTATTTACATCAGTGTGATTGGCCCTTTGTGTTGAGTGTTGTGTATTAACATCAGTTTGATTGGCTCTTTGTGTTGCGTGTTGCACATTAACATCAGTTTGTTTGGCTCTTTGTGTTGTGTGTTGTGTGTTAACATCAGTGTGACTGGCTCTTTGCATTGGGTGATGGTGTGTGTCCTCTCTGTCACCCCCTAGTGCCACGGCAGTGCTCAGAGAGCGAGTTTGCCTGCACCAATGGCCGCTGCATCGCGGGGAGGTGGAAGTGTGACGGCGACCACGACTGTGCCGATGGGTCAGATGAGGTAAAACTCGCCCTCCGCGACAGCCCTCTCTGCCGATTTCTGGCCCTCACTGCCAGTGCAAGCCTGGCTCTCACACACACTGAGGCATTGAGCCAGATCTGTGACAACACATCAGCTGCCATGATCCCTATTAATGCTCCAGTAGACAAACCTGTCTTCCCGCCGTCGTCAGCAGGAATGTGCCAGATGGCCACAGATGCTGAGCTGATAGATCGGTTGCCTCCTTTTGTTCAATGTTCATATCCAGTACAGACTCTTAAATGTGCACACACGCACTGATGCGGCAGTGTAGCACAGTGGTAAGGAGTAGGGCTCGTAACCCAGAGTTTGCTGGTTCAATTCCCCACTAGGACACTGCTACTATACCCTTGGGCAAGGTGCCAAACCCACAATTACTTCAGTGAATAGCTAGCTGTATAAATGGATAACATGTAAAAACTGTAACCTTATTGTCCTATAAATGACAATAATGACAATAAATGTAACATGCTTACGCATAAAGCTTAACTGGTAGTTGACACTCTGCCTGTGCTGTGCCGCGTCTGGATTTGAACTGGTGTACTCCTCACAGTCAAGCCCTTGCTGCTGATGAAGAGACAGAACCAGCCTAGCAGCGCTGATGGCTTGTAGCATGTCCCCCCTCTGCAGAATGGCTGCGACCTGAAGTGCGACAGTGACCAGTTCCAGTGCAAGAACGGCCACTGCATCCCCATTCGCTGGCGCTGTGACGCCGACGCCGACTGCATGGACGGCAGTGATGAGGAGAAGTGCAACAGTGGAGGTGAGGGACAGATGGACCGCTCTCTGCCCCCCCAATGGCTCTCAGAAATGCAGGGATAGCATTCAACCATTTGAGATGTCACCATCTGGAAAAGACTCCCTTGCCAGTAGGAAGGTAGCTACATGTATAGGGCTTAGCCAACTGTACTGTCTCCACTTTCTACGTCTGCACATGTAGCTAAAGTCGGGCAGCAGTGTGGTAGGGTGGTAACCAAAAGGTTGCAGGTTCTACTCCCTTGTATGGCACTGCTGCTGTACTCTTGGGCAGGGTGCTTAACCCAGAATTGCCTCAGTAAAGATGGGTAACATGTAAAGTAGAGATGCACGATAACTATCGGCACCGATAATTATCGGCCCGATATTGCAAAAAATTACGTCATTCAGATAACTCCGATAATAAAATTTTCGCCGATAAATAGAATCGATATAAGAAACCTAAATTCCTTGGATAATAATAATAATAATAATAATAATAATAATAATAATAATAAATAAATGTTCATTTGAAAAATTGGAACTGTTCTTGTTTTTTTTGTGATTACAGTAGTAGTGATATCATTTATATTCGGTTAGGACAGAGGCAGAGCTATAATGTTAAATTCATCTTTGCTCACTACATCTTAGCCTTTCTTACACTCAAGTAGGGATGCACGATATAGCCATCGCGATGTATGCACAGCTATTTTTAGCGCAATAACAGCTATCCCCGGTATGTGGCGTTAGGTTTTTTCCCGCATGTTTTTCAGTGGCTGCGGGTGAGCTGGAAACAGGGGAAGCGGAAACACTACCTTTAAATCTATCATTACTTTCAGCCTGTTCCCCTTTATCCTCTTTGATTAACAATAAAACAAATAATTCACTGAATAATTGACACCAATCGTTAATAAATGATTATGCTCGCGAAACAGCGCAGATTGTCTGTAGTTTGTGTGCTTTGGGATTACTTGCCACTTAATTGTTGAAATTGCCATCATTGTTATTTTGAGCATTTAACGTAATTTACATCGATAAATGCCATCCTTGTTAATTATACAATCTCACGTTGTCGCTTTCGCAAGCACACAAACTACAGACAATCTGCGCTGTTTCATGAATATAATCATTTATTTACGATTAGTGTCAATTATTCTGTGAATTATTTGTTTTATTGTTAATCAAGGAGGATAAAGGGGAACAGGCTGAAAGTAATGATAGATTTAAAGGTAGTGTTTCCGCTTCCCCTGTTTCCAGCTCACCCACAGCCACTGAAAAACATACGGGGAAAAAACCTAACGCCACATACCGGGGATAGCTGTTATTGCACTAAAAATAGCTGTGCGATACATCGCGATGGCTATATCGTGCTTCCCTACACTGAAGTGTGTATATAAACTATAAAAAAATTTATCGGTTATCAGTATCGGTATTGGTTATGAGAAGCAGGAATTTATCGGTTATCGATATCGGTTGTAAAAAACAGTTATCATGCATCCCTAATGTAAAGTTGTAATCTATGTAAGTTGCTCTGGATAAGAGGGCTCAATCACAATAATAATGTAGTGAAGTCATCCCAGCCAAGGAAACACTTTCCCCCAGTTCTAAGAGCATTAGCTGTTGGAGGAGAGTTTGGTACTGGAAGGACTGGAAAAGGGCTGGAATAACAGGAAGCATAGTTTTGTGGAGCTGCTGTGATTAAATATAGAACAGACTGAGAGACTAAATGCCATGTCCCCCCCGTTCTCCTGCCGCCATTTCCCAGTGGGACGACACTGCCCCCTGGAGGAGTTCCAGTGCAACAACACCCTCTGCAAGCCGCTGGCTTGGAAGTGTGACGGGGAGGACGACTGTGGGGACAACTCGGACGAGAACCCAGAGGAATGCAGTGAGTCTCCGCCTGCTGTCTCAGCTTGAGAGCACCGTCCTGCCTATCTTCTCTGGGTCCTAACACTTGCCCATCTGCCCTTCCTGCCTCTCAGGGAAATTCCAGTGTCCGCCCACCAGGCAGTTCCGCTGCCATAATGACCGTGTGTGCCTGTGGGTCAGCAAGCAGTGCGATGGTGTTGACAACTGCGGGGACAGCACCGATGAGCTCAACTGCCGTGAGTGTCCGCTTTGTGGTGTCTCCCAGACCCCTTTATGTGACAAATCACCGCTTTGCTGTGACAATCTTACCTCCCCCTTTACGGCCACATCTGCCACCAAAATGCACCCCTGGTCTAAAAGGCCCCCTGTTTTCATTAAGTAATTTTACACAGAAAAAGAGAAAAACTTAACAGCAGGTGTTAGCTTCTTACTTTAGAACCACAGCTGGCCACTGACCTCATCAAGCATTTCCACACAGAGAAAGAGATTACTCAACAAATTACCTGCATTTACCTCTACAGCTTGTTAGTGGATAGATAACCTTATGATTTCATGTTGTAGTAAATATTTCAGAGGGACTACTCACTACTCACAAGTGTGTATCTGTCTCTCAGAGGTCCCGCCAGCCATACCTGTCTGTGAGAAGGATGAGTTCCTGTGCAGCAATGGCAGGTGTATCAGCTCCACCCTGCGCTGCAACTTTTTTAACGACTGCGAGGACTACGGCTCTGACGAGATTGGCTGCAAGAGAGGTGCTGCAGACACGATGTGCCAGATGCATCATGCTGGCAAAATACTACGCAGCCAGGCACACCATGCTAGCAAAATACTACACAGCCTGGCACACCATGCTAACAAAATACTATACAACCAGTCCTGTAGCAGAGCGAGCGGGGGGGCAGAGGGTGCGGCTGTCCCAGGCCCACGGTTCTTCCAGTTACAAAGGGGCCCACCTTGGGCCCAATCTGCCTGACTGAACATGCATTTTTGTTGTTTAGTTAAATATTTTGAATAAAGTTTATTTGTGTGTCTTGATTGCGGCAAAAAAAGTCAGAGTGAGGGCGTAATGGTTTCGGCCGACCCCTAGCTAAGTTTCTTGACACAATATTTGTTTTGAATGAGCAGAGACACAATAGAGTTACTGAAAACTTTATTCGCTGTCCAGTATCCTTGTGTAAGTGTACAAACAGAAAAGTTATGCCCTCTGTTCGAGTCCCAAAGTAGGAACTAGGCGATTGCCTGGTGTCTTGTTTTATTCCCATCGCCATCACTGCTGATGGAGTAGGGCTGTGCGATATGACGATATATATCATGTGACGACAGAAAAACGTCTATCGTTTCATATTATGCTCTATTGTTTATTTCGTTGTGTCGCGAATCTACGGAGCCCCCCTGGTGACATTGGTGGGAAAAATATTATTGCGTGGCCACGAGTTAGTAATGCGTAGGAATGAGATAGCAATGCGTGGCCACAAGTTAGTAATGTGTGGCCACAAGATCAATAACTCGTGGCCATGAGTTAGTAAGGCATGGGAATGAGATAATTAAGTCGTGGCCACAAGTTAATAAGGCGCGGGAACGTGATAACTAAATTAACGTGATAACATCTAATTTTAAGTCTCTGGTATGATACTTTAACATTTCCCATCTGGCAACGCTGTTGCGTGGCCACGAGTTAGTAACGCGCATGCTTCATGCGTGATAGTAGCCCTACGGAGCTCGCCCAGTGTTGTCAGTAAACAACAGATTCCGTATCTGGTGGTCATGCATTATTAAGACGTGGCCACAATTTAATTATCACGTTCCCGCGCCTTATTAACTCATGGCCACGACTTAATTATCTCATTCCCACGCCTTACTAACTTGTGGCCACGAATGATTGATCTTGTGGCCACACATTACTAACTCGTGGCCACGCATTACTATCTCATTCCCACGCCTTACTAACTCCTGGCCACGCAATAATATTTTTCCCACCAATGTCACCAGCAGGCTCCGTACTTGGTTATGACTCGCGTATGATAATTTCCCTCAAAATACGATCATTTTAAGTCTCTGGTACGAAACTTTAACATTTCCCATCTGGCAACACTGTTGCATGGCCATGAGTTAGTAACGCATGCTTCATGCGTGATAACAGCCCTACGGAGCTCACCTGGTGTTATCAGTAAACAACAGATTGCATATCTTGTGGCCACGCATTATTAAGACACAGCCACAATTTAGTTATCATGTTCCCGCACCTTATTAACTCGTGGCCACGACTTAATTATTTCATTCCCACGCCTTACTAACTTGTGGCCACGAGTTATTGATCTTGTGGCCACACATTACTAACTCGTGGCCAGGGTTATTATCGCATACTAAAACTAAAACTAAGATGAAAACTAATGCCTTTGAGACATTTTCGTGAACTGAAATAAAATAATTTACCCGAGGAAAATGTAAAAATAAAACTAAACGAAACTAATAATGATCGCTAAAAACTAATAAAAATAAAATAAGAAAAGGGAAAAATAATTGTTGTTTGTGAGATAACTGTGGAGTGGTAGGACTGTAAGGCACCAGTCATGTTTATCACCGCTCTCAACCTGGAATGTCGGCCAGAACATTGCTTAAGGCCAGGATGCACTTTACTGAAGCACTGGTACAGGCATGGACTTCACACCGGAAACGGGAATAGAGGGATGGTGTTTAATTGTTTTCAGAATGTGGGTGTGGTTTTCTGTCAACAAACAAAGAAAGCAAAGCAATGAGTACACATACATTGTGCAGCACACATGGTGTTATCTGAACAGGAATATGCACTCTGAAGCACAACTCAATACACCAGGCAAGTATAAGCCAGCACTCTTATACACAAGCATATAACCAACTTATCTAACATGAAGCACACCTGGTAAACTAAGGTTGAAGATTCTTTGGCTGACTTAATACAGAAACAACACAACAAGCTAACGAAAAGGGTATATGTAACACGTTTCAGTTCACGCTAGCAATAAACTCCTGTAATGACAGTTAACTGCACATGAAGATGTAATTAACATATAAAGGACGTGAACTTACTTCGGTCATTGACGCACAATTTTACAGAGAACAATACGTTGTCCCTAGTTCGTAATTGCAAACTGCTAAATAACGAACACACTACATAAAGGAGCACAATGCGGGTTTTTTACAGGAAGTCCGTCCATGTGACGTAAGCGCTGCACTTTGACCCGAATGTTACCTCAACGTATCAACAGAGGAACACAACGGTGCAAGGCAACCTGAAATTATTGTGTCCGACTTCTGTCAATAAATGAATACTAAATGAAACTAGAAAAGTAAATTTCCTGAAGAAAATGCAGAGCGTGCTTGCAACCCGGCAGCGAAAACGTGGTAACGTATATGAGACAATTGCTAGGATGTGGCTAAGTGGTTGCTAGGCTGTTGCTAGGTGGTTGCCAGGGCATTACTAGGTGGTTGCTAGGCTGTTGCTAGGTGGTTGCTAAGGTATGTAAGGTGGTTGCTAGGGTCTGACTAGGTGGTTACTAGGGCGTTGCTAGATGGTTACTAAGGTATATGATTTGGTTGCTAGTGCGTTGTTGGGTGGTTGCTAGGGTGTTGCTAAGTGGTTGCTAGGGGATTGCTAGGGTAAACGTTATGGTCGCTGGGGCATTGCTAGGGCGTTGCTGGGCAGCTGCTAGGGTGAACAATATGGTCGCTGGGCGTTGCAAGGGTGTTGCTAAGTGGTTGCTAGGTGGTTGCTAGGGTGTTGCTAGGCGGTTGCTAGGGTGTTACTAAGTGGTTGCTAGGCAGTTGCTAGGGTAAACAATATGGTTGCTAGGGATACACCCACCTTTGGTGAGTGTTGGGTCACATGACCCAAAGCAGCATATCAGGTCCCGTGGCTATTGGTCAAATGGTGGCCAAGTGGTAAGACTTTGAAAAATGAATCAATGGGAGGATGGAAGGATGAATGAATGAGTAAAAGACGAGTGCGGGTCATTATGGCTTTCAGTGAGTGCTGGGTGACATGACCTGAGGCAGCACATGTGGTAATGTGACCGTAGGCCGAAAAGTGATTGCACAGTAAGACTTTGAAAAATGAATTGAAGTCAATGGGAGGATGGAGGGATGAGTGAATGACAAAAAGACGAGTACGGGTCAGTATGTGTTTCAATGAGTGTTTGGTGGCATGACCTGAGGCAGCACATGTGGTACTGTGACCGCCGGCTGAAAGATGACCGAGCGGTAAGGCTTTGAAAAATGAATTGAAGTCAATGGCAGGATGGAGGGATGAATAAATGAGTAAAAAAACTTTAAAAAATGAGAAAAAGACGAGTGCGGGTCAAAACGGTCTCGGATGAGTGTTGGGTGATTTGTCCCGAGGCCACATGTGAGGTATGGTGGCTCTGGGGTGAAAAGTGAGCGAGTGGGAAGGCCATGAAGGGTGAGGGGGGTGATTTTGAAAATGAATGGGAGTCTATGGGAAAAAAGGGATGAAAAAACGACAAACACTGGAGAACGAGTGCGGGTACGGCTTAGCTGTATACAAGCAACCCGATTGGGGTCAGACCGGACGGGTTACAGTTGGTTTGGGGTCGATATCTCGAAAACTGTGGGAGGAGAAGCGTCCCTAAATTTGGTTTCAATGCAAAATCACCTCACTTTTCACCCCAGAGCCACCATACCTCACATGTTGCCTCGGGACAAATCACCCAACACTCATCCAAGACCGTTTTGACCCGCACTCGTCTTTTTCTCATTTTTTAAACAGTTTTTTTTACTCATTTATTCATCCCTCCATCCTGCCATTGACTTCAATTCATTTTTCAAAGCCTTACCGCTCGGTCATCTTTCAGCCTACGCTCACAGTACCACATATGCTGCCTCAGGTCATGCCACCAAACACTCATTGAAACATATACTGACCCGCACTCGTATTTTACTCGTTTATTCATTCCTCCATCCTCCCATTGACTTCAATTCATTTTTCAAAGTCCTACCGCTCGGTCACCTTTGTCCAGAAAGCTACCACACCACATACGCTGCCTCAGGTCAAATCACCCAACACTCATTGAAAGCCATACTGACCCGCACTCATCTTTTTGCATCTTTTTTGCGTTCACTCATTCCTCCATCCTCCCATTGACTTCAATTCATTTTTAAGATCTTACCGCGCGGTCACCTTTCGGCCCGACAGCCACCGTACCACATACGCTGCCTCGGACCAAATCACCCAACACTCATTGAAAGCCATACTGACCTGCACTCGTCTTTTTGTCGTTCACTCATCCCTCCATCCTTCCATTGACTTCAATCCATTTTTCAAAGTCTTGCTGTGCGATCACCTTTCAGCCTACTATCACATTACCTCATATGCTGGCTCAGGTCATGCTACCCATCACTCATTGAAAGCCATAATGACCCGCACTCATCTTTTTGTCATTCACTCATCCCTCCATCCTCCCATTGACTTCAATTTATTTTTCCAAGTCTTAGCCACATCCTAGCGATCGTCTCATATACATTACCATGTTTTCGCTGCCGGGTTGCAAGCACACTCTGCATTTTCTTCAGGAAATGCACTTTTCTAGTTAAAGTTCAGAGCCTTTTGCACAATTGTCGTTATTGTTTCAAGATGGCGGACATCGTATCCATTCAAGGCGGCGGGTGTCACACTTTTCAATGAGTGTTGGGTGGTTTGTTCCTTAGGGCGATCGGGCGACGTACCACCAAAGGGGGAAAGGGAGGGAATCTTTCTTTCACAGTCTACCACGCTAGCTGTTAATGTTCTAGACAGTTTGTGCTAGAGCTGGTTGATTCCTGAATTGCCCGGGTTATTAACTCAAATCCTCGTACTAACTCAGGATTCATGAGTCTGAGGTCTCCATTAACCCGGATCCTATAGTCCTATGGCTGCTGCTAACACCAGGCGACACACATTGAAACAATAATCTGTATCACTCTTATTATGACCTGTGTAACATACTCTGCCCATCTTCCTAGCGTTTAGCAGGTAACCCAACTGTCCGACATTCAAATAACTTAATAAATTATCAAATATGCGCCTCTGAATGTAGTTGAGTTGACTGAGAACGGATCAGAGTAACTTCCTACATAGTCGGAAACACAGCAGACCCAGAAGACTCAGATTCACTGACTTGAGTTGAGTAGATCCTCCTTCCACCACACTCAGAAACACAGCGGACCCAGAAGACTCGCGCAGTTAACCGAGTTGAGTGGATCCTTTCCTTTCCTCCACAACTCAAAACTGAACGGAACTGAGTTGAGTGGATCCTGTTTCCTTCACAACTCAACAACTGAGCTGAGTGGATCCTGTTTCCTCCACAACTCAAACACTGACTCAAGTGACTCAAAGGAGTCGACACACCCGGATCAGTTTAGTGAGTAACTCAGAGGAACCCGAGTCCATAAAAGGAGCTGAGTTTACCACCACTAGTTTGTGCTGCCTCTAAATATCATAGTCCAATCAGCGTCAAGTCGTGTTCCGTGGATTACCGCCCCTTCGGGCAATTTCAGTGTCGTTGAAAATTGCCCAGATCGCTTTGATAGACTCTCATGTTAAGGCAATTTTTTTCGAACTGCAGGCGCTGCAATGCAATCTGTATGGGTTCTGGGTGGACTTGCACTAATGTGCTTTCGTCATACATAACCTGGAGTAGGGATCACCGGGGCAGCCAGCGGTCTTGTCACATTCAAGGTTGTTATGCCCACGCCCTGGCGAGTGGGTCATAATGGTTTCTTTAGTTTGTTATATTAGTTATTAGGGTGGTCGGTAGCACTCATTTAGTGACACAGCGGCTTTGCACCTGGAATGGTGATTTTTGGAAGGAAAATGGGGATGACGCCTTATGTCCTGATTGGGGCGCCAGTCGGAAATGGGGAGGGCATTTCTCTTTTTGAAATGCCAGAAAGGTGGGAAAAGGTGTGCGCATGTGTGTGTGAAGGACGCACCTGAGACCGGCTTGTTAGAGAGGCGGATACCCCAATGTTAGGACCGAGCCAGTTCTTTTCCCTTCCCTGTTAGAACATGCCGTGTTTTACATTTACATTTACATTTATTCATTTGGCAGACGCTTTTATCCAAAGCGACGTACAAAAGTGCAAATAGTGGGCAAACAACAGGCACAAGAGCAAGATGTGTACAGGTCATACAATGCAAATAGTGCTGAAGCTGAGCGCAAGGTCAGTGTCGCGAGCCAACTAATCTGAAGTAGGATTACATATCAAACACAATTACAGGGACAATAAAGTACCGCTATACTACATAGGTAAGTGAGCAACAAGTACAAGACAGGAGTCAGATTTACAACGTCAAAGTTACAAGTTCAACGTGGCAGAGGTATCAGTCCAGGTAGAGTCTGAAGAGGTGTGTCTTGAGCGCATGTCTGAAGGGTTGAGGTAAAGGAGTTGTTCTCAGAGGGGTGGGGAGTTCATTCCACCACTGGGGGGCGATGATGGAAAAGCATCGTTGTGAGGAGCGTGGGCCTTTCGTTCTGTTGGTGGGTGGAGCGAGGCGTCCGGATGTAGCAGAGCGAAGTTGACGAGCGGCTGCGTAGGGTAGGATGAGGTCCTGGAGGTAGGTCAGGGCAGTCTTTCTTGCAGCAGAAAAGGTGAGAGTCAAGGTCTTGAAGCGGGTCCTGGCTGCGATTGGGAGCCAGTGGAGGGATCTCAGTAAGGGGGTAACGCGGGAGAACTTGGGGAGATTGTAGATCAGCCTAGCAGCTGCGTTTTGGATGAGCTGCAGCGGCTGAATGGTGCAGGCTGGGAGGCCTGCGAGGAGGGCGTTGCAATAGTCCAAGTGGGAGAGCACAGTGGCCTGGACAAGCAGCTGGGTGGAGTAGGTGGTCAAAAAAGGGAGAATCCTCCTGATGTTGAAGAGGAGGAATCGACAGAAGCGTGCCGTCCGGGAGATGTAGTCGGTGAAGTCCAGCCTGTTGTCGAGGGTGACGCCCAGGCTCTTCACAGAAGTGGAGGAAGTTACTGTGGTGCCGTCAACAGTAACCGAGAGCTCTTGAAGAGGAGAGGTCTTGGCCGGGATAAACAGCAGATCTTAAGGAAAATTTTTTAAATAGAATTCTGAATGAGTAATGAGAGACCGTTGGAGCTCTTCGCCGGCGGAGCGGCAGCTTGGGTTGGTCGGGTGACCCGTTCGGCGACCTGGCTGAGGTGAGTCCCAGTTTTCATTTCCAGCTTCACCATTCCGGGTTCATCCCCTAGACAGCGAGGAAGCCGTAACAATTGGGGGCTCCGTCTGGGATCTGAATATCAAAACGGTTTGGTCATTAGCCAAACAGTTAGGGTCCTTTGATTGTGTCAGCTAGCTTCGTTAGCTAAGTTTGCCACTTGGTTAGCTTGTCTACCTAGCGCTAGCGAGTTTAGTTAACTGTTAGATTAGCCTCGCAATAACTAGGAATCAATCGGTAAGGTTACAAGTTAAGTTCTGTAGGAGTGCATTAGCGGTAGTTATTGTTTATTTCAAATTCGGTTGACTTGGTTGTCAATTCATTTTGTGCTGACGCCGGTCTTTGGTGGAGTGGTTTGGCTAGCTGGGTGGGTATTGTGGCCTGGTTTAGTGAATGTTCGCTGGCTGAATTAATCAGTCGCTTTCAGTTGGGACTGACTGTGTAGCGAGTAGCTTATATTGGTGTAAGTCTACATCGTGGCGACTGGTTAACTACGCTAAACAACTGTTTTCGGTTGTTCTAAAAGCGCAAATGCAGTAGGGAAATATAGCTTGTTGGTTTTTTCTTGGCAACTGAATGGATGTGATTTGGCTGCAGGCTGACGGAGCATGCATTAGCCAGCCTCTTTGGGGAGGTAGTTAAGCCGTGAGGCTATGTGAGAATTAAATTTTGTTTTGGAAAATTTGCGATGTGTGTTCCGTCTGTGTGTTGCCAATATTACTGGCGTGGGGTGTCAGATATTTAGTTAGCCTGTTCAATTGTAAGATTGATAGTCTAGTCACTCCAGTCTTATAGGTTTGGACAATTTGACAGCGGCCTCAGTGTTAGTAGTGCGTGCATGTGAGAGTTGAGATGTATTGTCTCTTCTGTTGCTGCTGACTCATTGGTCTCTTGTTGGGAGGCGTGGCCTCAGTGACGTTTTGGGCATCAGCAGCCTTTATCCCACCTGTTCAGTACTGTGTGCAGCATTGCCTATTTGAGCGTTTAGTATTAACGCACCTTTTTGTATCTTTCTTTGTGAATTGACAATTTAGGGCCTGTGTGGCACGTTTTTTGTCTCAGCTTTATTAAGACGACCATTTCTCTTCTGTTGTTTCTCTCGTGGCTTCTGCTTCTGTATATACAATATAAATTTTAGTGTTTCCTTCTTTCGGTGAGTGCTTGGAGGCCTGACTTGAAATGTCATGTGACGGGCAGGAAGCTGAGGAGCGGTCTGTGGTGGAGATGGCATTGCCCTCCTGCCAAAAGTTCTGACAGCTCACTAAAGATCAGCTGCTACAATTAGCGGCAGAGCAAGAGGTGGAGGTGCCGGAGGGTACCCTAAAACTTGCTTTGGCTAAACTCACTGCACTGGAGTTGGAAGAAGTGTGGGCTGATGCAGAGAGAGAGATGGTACTTCAGGCAGAGAGAGAAGAGCGTGCATCCAGGGAGCGGTTGGCTCAGTTTGAGGTGGAATGTACTAGGGCCGCCAAGGGGGTTACTCCCTCTGAGTCTCATTTTGATGTGCGCTCCGCCATATCTCTCATGCCTAAGTTCTCAGAGGAGGACGTTGACACCTTTTTTGACGCTTTCGAGGTTGTCGCTCGGGAGTGTGATTGGCCTGAAGCTAAGTGGCCCTTATTAGTGCAGAGTGTTTTGAAGGGCAAGGCACAGGTCACCTTTGCAGCCTTGGACCCTAGCTTGGGCTTGGAGTATGACTCCTTGAAAACTGCCATCCTGACTGCATACGGTGGAGTTCCAGAGGCCTACCAGCAGCGTTTTCGGACTGTGACACGCCGAGATGGTGAGTCTTATTTGGATTTGTCCCATAAGTTAGCTGTAGCTTGTGAGCGCTGGCTTAGGGCGACAGAAACTTATGACTTTGCTCAACTGAAAGAGCTGGTGCTGCTGGAACAATTTAAGAACAGTGTACCCAGGGCGGTTAAAATATATCTGAGCGAGCAGAAGGTCACTACACACCTGGATACAGCTCAAGCGGCCGATGCTTACGAGGTCATCCATGGCAGGTCTGTAGATTCAGGACGTCAAGGTGGTGGGCGCCCTGACCATGGACGCGGTAGGGAGACCTTCGGTAAGGGAGTTGCCCTTGGGGGTAAGGCATCTGGTGTCCAGCAGCCTGTTGTGGAGAAGGACGAGAAGTCTCGCTTCCCTGTTGTGTGTCATTACTGCAAAGAACCGGGTCACATTAAGCCTAGATGTCCACGGCTTAAAGACCGTGATATTATCTGCCACGGTTGTCGGCGGCCAGGTCACGTGCAGTCGCAGTGTCCCCGACGTAGCCAGTTGGAGAGTCGAGCTAAGGTTGTGGTGTTGGTGGCCTCCTTGACCAGGAGTGATGATGGGTTAGGTTGTGGTGGTCCTAGTGAGTTGCCCCTTTTTGCTCCATCTAGCTACCAGCCTCTTACATCAGTAGGGACTGTGTCAGTGGCCCTGGGGGGGGAAGTGCCGATCACCATTTTGCGTAATACAGGTGCAGCGCAGTCTCTCTTGTTGAAGGGTGTTATTGAGCTGCCTGGTGATGTGTCTTCTCAATCTGCACTGATTAAAGGACTTGGCGGGCAGTATGAGCATGTGCCATTGCATACTGTGCATTTAAAATCTAATTTGGTGACTGGGCCAGTAACTGTTGGTGTGGTTCCCACGCTACCTGTACAGGGTATTAGCCTATTATTAGGCAATGACCTAGCCAGGTCGCGGGTTTGTGTGATGCCGGTGGTTGTTTCCACCCCTCTTGAGGTCCCCGAAACGCAGGAATTGGAACGCGAACATCCTGAGGTGTTCACCGCATGTGTGGTGACTTGCGCTCGAGCACGGCAAGTGGAGGCTCGGGCTAGTGAGGTGTTCTCCCCTCTTGGTGAGGAGGTGCCTTTTGTGTCGCCCTCTAGTGGAGAGGATGTGCCCGTTAGTTTGGCTGGCACTGTATTTGCACAAGCTGTGAGCGAGGAGGGGATTTCAGCTGATAAAGGCTCTGGCCCCTCCCTGGGTCAGGGGGCAGGTGCCACACATTTTTCTAGGGAGGTGTTGGTCTGGGAACAAAATCAGGATCCCTCGCTGGCTCCACTGTGGAAGCGAGCTGTGACCGCTGAAGAGAGTAAAGATATGGCTGCTGGTGAATTTGTGGAGAACAATATTTTAATGCGGAAGTGGTGACCTTCGGACCGCCCTGCTGATGAAGATTGGTGGGTGTATACACAAATCATAGTGCCTTCCAGTTTTAGGCGAGAGTTGTTGCGGTTGGCGCATGAAACCCCCTTTGCCGGCCACTTAGGTGTCAAGAAGACTCTGGCGCGCCTGTTAAAACATTTTTATTGGCTTACTGTTCGGCGTGACGCACAGCAGTTTTGCCGTTCTTGCCATGCCTGCCAGATTGCGGGGGAGGCTGGCCACTCTCTTCCTGTAGCTCCACTGCAGCCTACACCGGTGGTAGAGGCCCCCTTTTCATGGGTGATTATTGATTGTGTTGGGCCCCTTCCCAGAGCCATGAAGGGACATAAGTATTTGCTGACCATCATGGATGTGGCAACACATTTTCCGGAAGCAGTGCCTTTGAGGAACATCCGGGCACCTACAGTCATTGAGGCGCTGCTGCAATTTTTTTCACACGTAGAGCTTCCTAAAGAGGTACAGTCGGATCGTGGAACCAATTTTACTTCTGGGGTGTTCCAGAACGTCATGTGTGAACTTGGCATCACTCAGGTTTTATCCTCAGCTTATCACACTGAGTCCCAGGGCGCTCTTGAGAGGTGCCATCAGACATTGAAATCGATGGTGTGCACCTTTTGTGTGGATTGCCCCAAGGACTGGGATGTGGCGATGCCTTTTCTTTTGTTTGCTATTCGTGACGCCGTAAATGAATCCACAGGATTTAGTCCCTTTGAATTAGTTTATGGCCATGAGGTCCGGAGTCCACTATGCATAGTGCAGGAGCGACTCTTGGAACCCCATAGCCAGGGGGATATGTTGCAGTATGTTTCCACTTTTCGTGATCGTCTGAGTGCGGCTTGGAAGGTGGTAGCCCAGAATTTGACCAGTGCCAAGGAACGGATGAAGTGGCAGTATGACCGGAAAGCAGTGAAACACTCGTTTGCTCCTGGGGACCAGGTTCTCATGCTCACATCTGTTGATGGGGAGAAGTTTGGAACTCGTTTTAGTGGTCCCTACAAGGTCATAAGGAAGGTTGGGTCATGTAATTATGTTGTTAGCACACCAGAGCGGCGGCGGAAGACACGACTGTGTCACATCAACTTGCTGAAGTTGTATGTGGAGCAAGATCCCGCTAACCCCGTTGGCTGTGTCATGGGGGCCCCTCCGGATGACTGGGTGGATGCTATGTGTTCAGCCCCAGAGCCAGTGAGTGCTCGGCTGGACAACACCCGAGCCCGTGAGCAGTTGCGAGAACAACTGATGCATTTAACAGAGGCCCAGGCCCAGGATGTTGTCGACCTGGTGGCTGCCCACCCTTCCTTGTTCCAAGATCGGCCAGGGTTAACTGTTTTGGTGGAGCATGATGTGGATACAAGTGGGGTGACACCCATTAAACAACACCCCTACCGTTTGCCTCCTTTTAAGAAGGTGAAGGTTCGCGAGGAGATTGCTTACATGTTGGATATTGGGGCCATAGAACCAGGGTCTGGTGAATGGAGTTCCCCTGTCGTGCTGGTACCCAAGAGTGATGGTACGTCACGTCTCTGTATCGACTATCGCAAGGTGAATGCGGTGACAAAGACTGACGCATACCCTATTCCTCGGATTGAGGATTGCATAGATCGGATCGGCAAAGCTCAGTTTGTTTCAAAGCTTGATCTGCTCAAAGGGTATTGGCAAGTGCCATTAACAGAAAGGGCTCGAGATGTCTCTGCATTTGTTACCCATGATGCCTTGTATCGGTGCCGAGTTCTCCCATTTGGGATGAAGAATGCTCCCGCAACTTTTCAGCGGCTTATGAACTTGGTTACGGCTGGTTTGGATAATGTGGTAACGTACATTGATGATGTGGTCGTGTACAGTGAGAGCTGGCAGAGTCATCTTGAGCACCTCCGGCAACTTTTTGGCCGGTTAGAGACAGCCCAGCTTGTGATCAATCTCCCCAAATGCGAATTTGGCAAGAGTCAAGTGACCTACCTCGGACACCGGGTGGGGTGCGGAGCAGTGTTGCCACATTTGGCAAAAGGCTATTGTGGAGCTCCCCACGCCTACCACCCGGGGTCAGTTGATGCGGGTGTTGGGTATGTGTGGATTTTATCGCAGCTTTGTGCCGAACTTTGCTGCTGTTACTGCCCCGCTGACCAATTTGTCATGTAAGGACATAAAGTGGGATTGGACCCAGGCGTACCCAGATGCTTTGGACCAGGTTAAGGCCATCTTGTCCTGTGAACCAGTGCTGAAGGCCCCTGATTTTGGCCGTCTGTTTGCCTTGGCAGTGGACGCGTGTGACGTCGGGGTGGTTGCCATCCTTTTGCAGGCGGATGCAGCTGGGGTGGAAAAACCGGTTGCCTACTTCTCTAAGAAGTTGAATCGCCATCAGAAGACCTATTCCACTGTTGAGAAAGAGGCTTTACCCTTAGTCCTGGCAGTCCAGCATTTCGAGGTTTACGTTTCCAGCGTAGGTGGTCCTGTTGTGGTCTATTCTGACCATAACCCGCTGGTGTTCTTGCCGAAATTTCAGGTGACTAATTCCAGAGTGCTCCGATGGAGTTTGACCTTGCAACCTTATAGCCTTGTCATCAGGCATATTGCTGGTAAAGATAATGTGGTGGCGGATGCTTTATCCCGGCTTTGACGGTTGAGTGGCCTCCTTGGGGGGTGTAGAGCTGAGCTCCTCTTCTTTGTTGTTTTTCACTGTTTTGGTTCCCCTGTGTGGCATATGTGTTGAGTTAGGACTCTGTGGGCCAGAGTTTCAGAAGGAAACCAGAGATGATATTGTGACTTTTGAAATTATTATTGGGTGTGTGTGTTCTATTTTAAAGGCGTAGTGTGGAAAAAAAAAAACAAAACAACAAAAAAAAGAAAGAGAAATTAAAATCCTTATATATGCTTACGGGGATTAGAAAAGTAACATGGCGGCTTTGCACCTGGAATGGTGATTTTTGGAAGGAAAATGGGGATGACACCTTATGTCCTGACTGGAAATGGGGAGGGCATTTCTCTTTTTGAAATGCCAGAAAGGTGGGAAAAGGTGTGCGCATGTGTGTGTGAAGGATGCACCTGAGACTGGCTTGTTAGAGAGGCGGATACCCCAATGTTAGGACCGAGCCAGTTCTGTTCCCTTCCCTGTTAGAACACGCCATGTTTTACGGAAAACGCTTTAAAATAAAATTCTGAACGAGTAACGAGAAACCATTGGAGCTCTTCGCCGGCGGAGCGGCAGCTTGGGTTAATCGGGTGACCGGTTAGGCGACCTGGCTGAGGTGAGTCCCAGTTTTCATTTCCAGCTTCACCATTTCAGGTCAGCCGCATTGTTAGTGAAAGCGAGAGTTTATCCCCTAGACAGCGAGGAAGCCGTAACAAGGTCAACATGGCTAATGATATCTCAACTCAGAGCAACTCAATCATGTCATTAAGAGAAATACCGTTCAGTTGTCGTAGTAATGAGGATAAATTGGCAACTAAAGAATTAGGACCACCCAGATCAAATTTAAACATCAAGCAAGTATCTACAAAAGGGGGGTGGGGGTGGAATCGTATAACCGGGGATTTTTGCGGAGCTGGTATGAGCGGAAAACATGGCTAGCAGGCTGCGAAGCAGCTAACGTTTTGTTCTGATACCCCTGCTCAATGCAATGTGACAATGTCAAGTTAGCTAGCTGACTAATTTGCACAATACAATGTGACAATGTCGAGTTAGCTAGCTGTTAATTTACCCATTGAACGAGTCACCTTAGCCATCATCCCAACAATTGCCCCTGAGAGATTTGGCAGGAGCCGCCACTGGTCACACTTCCAAAATTCTGTGTAGTCTGAAACAAATGTATCGCATATGTTAGTTTAGTCTTGAAATGTTGATATCTTCAATGATAAGCAGATTATTTTTCACGCTGAACTAATCCTAGACAATTTTTTTCCTTAACTAAAATTACTAAAACTAAAACTGAAACTATAATAAACTAAAACGAAATAGAAATGAGTCCATGAAATAAAAACTAAAATGAAACTAATGAAACCAGTGGTGAAACTAACTGAAACTAAACGGAAATTCAGACTGAATACAAACATATTATCAAAATAAAAACAAATTTGAAAATGTAAAACTATTATAACCTTGCTTCTGGCCACACATTATTATCTCATTCCCACACATTACTAACTCGTGGCCACGCAATAATATTTTTCCCACCAATGCCACCAGGGGGGCTCCGTACGAATCACACACTTTACAGCAATATTTTTCGTCATTCGGATGATGCTTTGCGTTCTTCCACACGGCACGTATGCAGGCAGGAAATTTGCATGAAGGCAACACAAACAAACATGGAGGAGAGTGAACGTGACCCAGAACTATAGTTGAAAAATGTTTTCTATTTACCTTTTTATATTTTATACATTAATGTTTTATATTTTATATTTTGTTACATGCTACCCTGTGTAGCTCGCGTGTTACGTTACATGGTTCGTTATGTTTTCATTAGCGTTATTAAGCTTCTCATAGTTTTCAGTTAGCATTTGCTATATTTTTTAACGTTAAATCGCTGTTTCCTCAGAGCTAAAATTAGCTAGAATTTTTCCAATCTAGTGTTTTAATCGCACCAGTTTAAGCATACACGTTAAATGACTGATTACACCGGTGTGACCGTACGTGCGAAAGGATTAATTGAAAATTTGCACAAAGGTTCTAAATAAAAGGAGAAAAATGATCAAATATGAGTAAGTACCTTTCATTTGTCGAGTATATAATTCAAAATGTAATAAGAAATAGGCCTTTCCATGTGGTCATTTTAAATAAACTATTTATTCATTGAATTTACAGAAAATGTGCTATATCGTGATATGTATAAATGATATGAAATGACCTATATCGGGATATAAGATTTTGGTCATATTGCACAGCCCTATGACGGAACCGCGATATTTAGCTATTTTGAATGAGCAGTGACGCAATAGTTACTACAGAAAACTTTATTCGCTGTCCAGTATCCTTGTGTAAGTGTACAAACAGAAAAATTACACCCTCTGTTCGAGTCCCAAAGTAAGGACTAGGCGATCGCCGACTGTCTTGTTTTATTTCCCATTGCCGTCACTGCTGACTGAGCCGCGGTATTTAAAAATGGTCTCACGCAATGAGCTGTGCTGAAATAGCACACCTCATTGTAATCTGCATGTCTCTCCGTTACGTCCTTCCGTCTCCGTCTGTCTTGCATCTCCATACAGCCTATAATAGGCTGTATATGGGCCCACTACAGGTCCTCGCCCCCTCTGTAATGAGCCATCGGCTCCGCTCCTGAACCAGTCACATCATACTAATAAAATACTATACAGTCTAGTGCACCATGCTAGCAAAACACTACAGAGCCAAGTGCACCCATACTAACAATATACTTAAGAGACAGGCACACTATACAAGCAAAATACTACAGAGCCAGGTGCACCATGCTAGATAAAAGCAGCACAGCCAGGTGCACCATGCTGGCACTATACTGTATTACAAAGGTGAAGAAGGGTGAGAAGAATGCACCACTCCTGCTTATTGGTACAATGGTTATAGCGCTCAACTGGCTGACTGGACATTGCTGATTTCATTCTCATGTGATGCTTAACCTCAAATGCTCCATTAGAAATCCTGACATTACAAAGTGTTAAGCATATTAGAATTTAGAAATAGTGTAATGACTCAGACTGTGTGGCAACCCCTGCAGACACAGTGCTAAACGATTGCCGCAGTAACAGGACCCTGTGCGGAGATGGAGACGAGGCCCACTGTGTCACCAATGGCACCAACTCCTTCTGCTCCTGCAAGCCAGGCTTTCAGAAGACCAGCCACAACACCTGCGAGGGTAAAGAGCTTCACCCCGACTGTCTGAGCTGCTGCAGCCAGTGATGTAGACTTACTAGATAGCATATTCCCACTGAGTCTTCTGATCAGATGTGCAAGTGTTGTCAGCTGTATCACACCTTTATCCAATATGATATTTGTTCAACTTCAAATGTAACCATCTGTCATCATGGAACTCCACATAGGATGGAAGGTTTTGAGACACCACAGAATTCACTCAGTAAATATAAGGAGCCAACTGTACAGAGTGGATTGGCGTAGCCTACATTTGATGACATTCAGGTCCAGTCTAGTCATATGTATGCTTGCACATCTATTACTGCGTAAGCTAGTCAAGCTCTCCTTTCTTTTCTTGCCCCATCATGTCCAGATAAGAACGAGTGCAAGCTATTTGGCGTGTGCTCCCACATCTGCAACAACACCAAGGGCTCCTACAAGTGCAGCTGCCACAAGCACTTCACCAGAATCAACGACACGTGCAAGGCTGACAGTGAGTACAGCTCTGATTCTGCTGCATTTGGTGGTGGGCTTAGGCTTTTCCCTGCCTTGTGACAACATAAGAGCAGTAAGGAGTAAACAGTTTCTGTCACAAAAAACAAACAGAACTGAAACAACTTAGTTAAACAGTGTGTGAAGGGGAGCCTTTACCTCCCCCTAGAAACTACATGTTAATTGTTCGTTAATCGTTCATTAAATGTTTAAGGGCCCTTTGTCGTCTATACATTTCAGGCAGACAAATAGGAGATCTTATGTCATCAACTTCACCAAAACCTGTTAATTGTTAATTGTGTAACTGCTTGTGTGCCTGAAGCCAGCCTATTGGTTAACAAGCTGCACCTGCCTAATTGAAGGCTTATTTAGTACAGTTGTGTGGGTGGCATATGAGAGGCTTGTTTTGTTTCTCTTGTAACCTTTGCGCTTTTCTGCATATTTTATGTGAAAAGTGTGAGATCTATCTATAGCAAATGTAATACACTGAAAAACAAAGGATTCATAAACACAACACATGACTAAGACCACATTAACAAATTTCAGCGGTTTTTGAGACAGGTGAAGGCTACTTCTTTACAGCAGTACAATTCACTCTTTTTAGTCACCCTTATTCCTATGGTGACTTCCTCCCTAGATCTCAACAGCAATAGGCAGGTGCTCTACATTGCTGACGACAACGAGATCCGCAGCCTCGACCCAGGAATGCCCAACTGGGTGTATGAGCAGACCTTCCAGGGCGACGCCAACGTGCGCATCAATGCCATGGACCTGCATGTCAAGTCCAACAAGATCTTCTGGACCAACTGGCACACGGGGCGAATCTCTGTCTACGAGCTGCCTGCCCCCTCGCCCAACTCCAACCGCAACCGGCGCCAGAGCCAAACTCGCCTCATGGACCTGGAGGTGGGGGTTCCAGCCACTTAGCACTCAGCTTTGCAATAAGCTAAGCACCAAATTTATCACAAAGTTCAGCACCCAACCCATTGCATCTAATAATGACAGCAGAAGCAGTGCAGATATCATAGGCTATAATAGAACAAATAGGATGATTTAAAAGCCTTTAAAATCACCCGGCAGTGTAGAAGGCATGTTACTTTCCCAGAAGAGTTTATTATTTTGAGGCTTCAGTGAAATATAGAGGTTAAATGCTTATCGTAAGGCGTTGATAATCTGGTGATGAAGTACTATTGATCTTTAAAGACGGGTTCCAAGTGTTCCTGGGCTGGCTGTGTCAGCTGAGGTAGTGTTCCTGTCCACTGCCCATACAAAGATGATACTGATCCCACAACACCCCTCTACCACCCTGTCTAGATACCTGGCCTGAAGATGCCACGTGGGATTGCGGTAGACTGGGTCGCCAGCAACATCTACTGGACCGACTCCGGGCGGGATGTGATCGAGGTGGCCCAGATGAACGGGCGCCACCGTAAGACCCTGATCTCGGGCATGATTGACGAGCCCTACGCCATTGTGGTGGACCCCCAGAGAGGGTGAGGTCTCAGGGGGAGGGCCTCTGGAGTGGGTGGAGTGGGGGTAGAGAGTGAGGACTCGGGGGCGGGCCTCTGGAGTGGGTGGAGTGGGGGTAGAGAGTGAGGACTCGGGGGTGGGCCTCTGGAGTGGGTGGAGCAGTTGTGGGGAGTGGAGGCATGGAGGGCACAAAACAGCATTACACAGCTGCACTTGACTGTAACTTCTTAAACAGCCTTTAAATTTGAAGACTGACACAGGCTGAGTGAGAAGGGCAAAGTGCTGAGGTGTGGATCTGTGGCCAAGCCTGAATCGACAGTGCCTCTTGGCCAGGCATGCTCATGGTGGCGTCTGCTACTAATAGACCCTGTCACCTATTCCCCCCCACCCCTGTGCAGAACCATGTACTGGGCAGACTGGGGAAACCACCCAAAAATCGAGACTGCTGCCATGGATGGGACCATGAGAGAGACTCTGGTCCAGGAGAACATTCAGTGGCCCACAGGTTTGGATATCTGTACCTCTTCTCTTTCATCACTACACCCTGTTACAACCCTCTGAGATCACTCTGTAACAATAATAATGCATTTTAATAGAGCCCCTCTGTAATACCCATGTATACTACATAATATATTTTAAGACTACAGGAGTGTACAGTGCATAAACAGACTATAAATACAGTTATATTAAGAGCTGTTTATGAAACAACAGTTATTCAGTGTTTTTAAATCTTAAAAGTGACATGTCCAGTGGGATAGACTGAAGGGACATTATGCCTTTACCCTGTGTCTAACATTTTCCTTGCCCCTCTCTGCAGGTTTGGCAGTAGACTACTTCAATGAGCGCCTGTACTGGGCCGACGCCAAGTTGTCAGTCATCGGCAGTGTCCGCCTCAACGGCACAGACCCTGTGGTGGCCGTCACCAGCACCAAGAACAGTTCAGTGCCTCATCTGTCAGGGTCTTCGGGAGGGGCAGGGTTGTCACGAATCACGAAAACTCCCTGCAAGGATGAGTAGCTTGTTCTCTCACCCATGCCATTTTAACTGATCCCAGAAGGGAGGAAAAAATTGGTCTTTGATCTCATGCTGTGGTGAGGTTACGCATCAGGTTCTTTTCAAAGCTTTTTCGTTTCCTCCAGAGACATTTTTGGTGAGAGACCAAATGCACCCCATTGCTCAGTGCATATGCCAACATGCGTCTTCCTTTACCGCAGAGCTTCACCTCCCATTCAGCATAGACATCTTCGAGGACTACATCTACGGTGTCACCTACATCAACAATTTTGTTTTCCGGGTGAACAAGTTTGGCAAAGGGCCTATGGAGAACCTGACCACGGCGATGAACCATGCCACAGACATTGTGCTGTACCACCGCTACAAGCAGCCCGAAAGTGAGTGCCACCGCCTGCTGCTGTCCTCTGAGAGGGAACATCCCAGCTGGAATAGGACAGGACACAGTGTTTCACTGCTCTTTGTTGTCAATTAATGTACACAATATGCACTGTCCACCCATGTGAGACCTTACTGGCATAAGACGTTAATCAGGAGGTGGTGGGGGGTGGGGGCATTTCTCATGAAAAGGTGCTGATTATAGCCTAAGTAGTGAAGGATGAGCCTTCAAAGGGAAGTGCTCTGTCTTTTATAGCGACATACCCATGTGACAGGTAGTGCTGTGTTTTGCTGTAACAAATCCATGTGATAGGAAAGTACTCTGTCTTTTACAGTGACAAACCCATGTGACAGGAAGAAGTGCGAGTGGCTATGTCTCCTGAGCCCCAGTGGGCCTGTCTGCACCTGTCCTAATGGCCACACACTGGACAATGGCACTTGCGTGGAGGTTCCCACCCCCACACAGTCTCCCATAGGTAAGCATCTGTCCAGTGTATCCTCCCACCCCTTGTGTCTCCTGTCTCTAGATGGGGTGCATGTCTGTGTCTGTGCTCTCTCTCCAGCAATTCATACAATCTGTTGTCTGTATCTATATCAGTCAAATCTTTGTGGTGAGAAGCAGAGCCCTCTATCTGAAATTGTTGCCCAAAGTCTTATTATCACTGTGGGCTACATGTTCGCAGAAGGACTGCAGCACATGTACATCCAGAGCTTTGCCTCAGAGTAACACCATGAGGTCTTATATTATTATTTTCTAAGGAGACAAACTTACATACGAGATTTTACAGTAGTTATAATGAACCCTTTTAGAGTTTTATGTAACCTGAAGCTTGTGTCTCTCCCAGAGCCGGCACCTGGAGGCTGCAGTGTGCAGTGCCTCAACGGGGGCAGCTGCTTCCTCAATGCCCGCAAACAGCCCAAGTGCCGCTGCCAGCCCAACTACAGTGGGGAGAAGTGCGAAATTGACCAGTGCAGGGACTACTGCCAGAATGGAGGCACCTGCACTGCCTCCCCGACAGGTACTGGAATTGGCACTGATCCATGGCCAGCTAACCCAGTCCCATTCCTCGCCCCAACGTCTTAGTACAGAATCTTTGAACTGATCCAGGGTCATAGCTGGAGGGCACAGTCTTTGTCTACCCTGTATTCCCAAAATAGACTGACTCGTGCTTTTAAGCTGTCTGCCAAAGTGCTCCCATCCTGAAAAAGGGAGGTACCTTGTAAGGCCTTGGAATGCTCTCATAGCTTCTGAAATCCATTTTTTTTCTGTGGATCATGCAGCAGTCAGCAAAATGCCTTTCATATGATTCAGTCATATTTTCACAGACGTCTTTGTGTGGGTTCCCCCCCCACCCCGGGTCCCTCTGTCTTAGGAACGCCAACGTGTCGCTGTCTGACGGGATTCACAGGCCCCATCTGCAACCTGCACACCTGCAACAACTACTGTCAGAACAGCGGCAACTGCACCGTCAACCAGGGCAACCAGCCCACCTGCCGCTGCCCCCTCGACTTCCTGGGCGACCAGTGCCAGTACCGTGAGTGTTACAGTGCCTCCTGCTGACCAATTCTGAAAGCACAGTAATGAGCTGAGTTTTTCTCTGCTCTGCTACAAACTCAGTGAGTCATCGAAACATCCTTCAGATCATGTTCTTATTAACAACACTTCTTTTTGTCCCTTTGAACAATCCTTTACCTTTAAAATGATTTCATATGGGTTAAAACAACTGAAAAAAGTGTTGATAGGGTGTTGTCTTAAAAGTGTTAAGAAAGAAGTGTTTTTTTTCATAAGAAAAAGGGAAGAAAGATGAAAAGCATTAGCATTAGTGTGGCATAAGTTGTTTTGGAACTAGATTAGTTTCAAGCTTGGCTGGAATTATTACCAGTTAAATAAACCAGTATGTTTAAACTGAGTAGGCACTCTTCTCATAAGTAGGCATTTTGGAGCTTGTGTTTGAGGTCCATTCCTCTAGCCTTCAGCAGCAGGGTACCTGCTGTCACCAGCACGGCCTGACTGAAATGGTGTTGACCCGCTTCCCCGTGACTATCGCCCCCACCACCCCCAGGAACATGTGAGGGCCACTGCAAAAATGGCGGCACATGCCTGCAGGCAGCCAGCGGAGCCAAGCAGTGTCGCTGCCCCCCGCAGTTCGACGGGCACACCTGCGAACTGGATAGGTGCCACTACTGCTGGGATGGCGAGTGCATCCCCACCAATTCCTACCAACCCACAGGGGAGGTCACCTGCAGGTGCGTTACGCCACCACCATCTTCGTGTCACCTCAGTCGCGCACTGACCTGCTAATGCTCTTGCTCCCTGTCCTGGCGTATCTGCAACTCCTCTGTAGTGTTTGTCTTTGTAAAGTGTATATTAATGGGCAGTCACTGGGGTATGAGTGCTGATGATGACTTTCTCTGCCTGTGTCCAGATGTACCGATGGCATCATCCAGCCCAGCTGCTATACCTGTAATGAGTACTGTATACATGGACAGTGCTCCATCAACTCACGCACACACCTGCCAGAGTGCCAGTAAGAGAGTCCTCTCTCACACACATGCGCGCATGTACATGCGCACACACACATATATACACACACACACACAAACACACCTGCCAGAGTACCAGTAAGAGGCAGAGGACTCACTCACACACACACAAACACACCTTCTACAGTGTCAGCAAGAAATGTGCATACAAACACAAACATATGTTGTAAAGATACGCATAGACCAGCTGAATTCCCCTGCCAAAGATATAACCCTGTCTGTTTGTCGGTCCGTAGGTGTTTGAAGGGTTGGAAGGGATATCGCTGTGGTGTCAACACTCTCCCTGTGAATTCCCCAGATTCTAATAGTAGTGAGTCACTTTCCCAATCCTTCCCTGTCTAGTACCAAAGGTCCCAAATCTAGGCCTTGATGTTCCATTTGACATTCCACCTCCTCATCTGCCTGCAGGAACAACCTCCATCGTCATACCAGTGCTACTGCTGCTGCTAGCGGTGCTGCTGGTTGCTGGCGCCAGCTTGTTGTACAGGAGGAGAATGCGTGGGTGAGTGGAATTGCCTATCTGCTACACCTGCATTCAGCTATTCATCAGTTCCTCTCTTCCCAGAATGCCTCTCTTCATATTTTTGCCTCATGCTCTTTCCCTCCTTTTCGAGATATGTCTGTCCCTGTCTCTCTTTCTCTTCCTCCCCCGTCTCTCCATCTCTCTCCCTCACTCTGGAGGTCGTAGAGGTACTCCATGTTCTGTCTGTTGCAAATAACTGCATCTCTCCTGTCCCTCAGGTCTGTAAGGCAAGGCAAATCCTGCTCAAGACACTCGCGGTAACAGTCGTCAGGGTTACACTATCCATCCTTCACCCCCCCCAACACATTGACCTCTAGTTCCTGGCTGAACCGTTCTGTGTTTTCGCCATGTCTCTCAGTCTGTCGTGTGCTCAGTGCTGCCAGCCTCTCCGTGTGTAGAAATCCAGAGCTCAGCCTACACTGTGTGCTGCCCTGTCCTACTGCCCAGGGCAGCATCTCCAACGTCCCTGCAGGAAAACGGGTCACGATCTATTGAGCAGGAAAGGAAATTGATCCGTTGGTGCAAGACACAGAGGGACCGTCCTGTCATTCGCCACCCTCCCCCCATCCTTGTGTGTATGTGTGTGGGTGTGTGTGTGTGTGTGTGTATAAACGTAGGGTGGTGAGACAGCTAGCTCTATGCCCACATTGTTCCAAGCAGGCATTTGGAAAATGAAAAGTGAAGAATCCAGCATTCACCAATATCTGGACTCCTGTGTGGTAGCTTTGGTGTGGCTGCTGTGGTTACCCATTACCCTCAACACCCAGGTGCAAAAAGAAAAGAGCGAGGGCCAGGGACATGTTTGAAAGGGATGTGTGTTGTCATGCAGTGGCACACAATATTTCCTGTATTTCCAGTCACATCTGGGATAATAGTGACACTAGTAAATTTAACAGTAAGGTTATAATGAGTGCAGCTAGTCACAGTGGGCCAGATTCTCTATTCATGCATATGCACATTTTTGTGCATATAGTGTACATACAATGATGAATATTTTGGAATTTATCAATTTCTTTGTACCTGGAACTTGTTCCTACCTATGAATGATTTCGACATATGCTCCAGACAGCTAGTATCGCTAATGCAAGGAGAAAAATTTTACCAAGACCTTTTTTGCCGTTCTGATTCTAAAAAATAATTCCTTGAAAGATGGCATTAGCTTGCCATCAGAGGAACAGCAGTGAGAGGACCCTATGCCCGAATTGCTCCAGAGAACAGGGTTATGACTAACTTGCCTTGAATTAAGCATCTTTGAATAAAGGTACAAATTACACGCACCTGTGCACCTTTTTACCCCCAGCTTATATCTATGAAGTTTACTCCCACAAGATGAGAACAAACTTTTTGACCTAAAAATTTATTGAAATGTTGGATTCCTTTCAAAGTTGTGCTTATCAACCAGTGATTTACCAATATACTGGGCTCCACTGCTCACAATATGAAATATATTTTTTGCATCCACTTATGCCTGAATTGTTTACATCTCTGAATGAGGGGAAACACCTTCCTTTTTTCCCTTTCAGCAGTATCAGCTATACCTGCAGCTGGAAAGTCAGAATGTCCTTATATGGAATTATTGGGGGCGTTTACTTATGCTAATCAGAGATGACGTGCATGAGCATTTGATTTAAGAATAATTGGGATTCATGCCAGCAAATGAATGAGGCTAAAAACAAAATTGGGTCTTTACACACGTGTCATGAGTCTGCTATGATGTGATCTCAAAACTAAAATAATTTTAAACTGATTTCTTTTACATGAACTAATATAATTAAACATCTACTCATAATAATAAAATAAAAAATATAAATAAATATATTCAGTGTAGAGTCAATGTAGCTAGCTGGACAACATATTTTGAGGAGGGTTTAAGGAAGTGCAAATTCTGGCAGAGGTGCATAATGAACATTACTGAATGATACAGCTTCTAGCCTCAGGGGAAGCAGATTCTCAGAATTCAAAAAGGAGAGAACTGCTTCTGTCAGTCATTAGCTATGGTCCCTGTAGTTGGCTGTCTTTTAAGTTAGTTAACTTAAAGTTAGTAAACTTCCATTCAGTTCAGCCAATTCATGCATGATAAACGAGGGGCGCTTAATTTAAACACTTGTATAATTCTAAAGTAAGTTTGCCTTCCAATTCAAGGTTCTATCATGGATAAGTCTGGCTGTAACTCAGTACTTCCATGTGATTGATAGTGCGTCTTAATGTGGTGAGCTTGCCTCATGTGACAAAGACATTACAGACTGTTGCTTTGGCTAGCCAAACCATTGTCATTAGCTGCAAAACATATGTTTCCAAGCCAAGATGGAGACGTTATCTTAATCATAGTACAGGTGTCATTGTATTTTTGCAGGCTTGTTTTCATATTCCTGTGGCATTGCTAGCTAACCACTATCCAAGCACTGCTGTTGTGAATAGTGTCTGTTGCGAAGACTACATTTTATGGTGCTCAGACATTTTACCAATACCAGCATGACTACAGTTGCTTTCCACATTCTAGGTGAGTTCTGAGTTTCTCTCAGTGTGTGCAGTATGTAGTCACAGCAGGTCCTGTGTGTTGCTGAGTGCTGGGTTTCTCTCAGTGTGTGCAGTATGTAGTCACAGCAGGTCCTGTGTGTTGCTGAGTGCTGGGTTTCTCTCAGTGTGTGCAGTATGTAGTCACAGCAGGTCCTGTGTGTTGCTGAGTGCTGGGTTTGTTTCTATGCCTGTGATGTGGCTTGGACTTGGCCCCAGTGCAGTACCTGTGATGTGGCCACATCTCCACTGTGGCCCTTTTGATAAACCCCAAGGCTCACTTCCTGTGTCTGTTGCAGTGCCAAGGGCTTCCAGCACCAGAGGATGACCAACGGGGCCATGAACGTGGAGATCGGGAACCCGGCCTACAAGATCTATGAGGGGGAACCGGACGACGACTCTGGGGAGCTCCTCGACTCTGACTTCGCACTGGACCCTGACAAGGTTGTGCACTGTCACCTTCCGTCACTCTGTCGCAAAACAGGTTCATGCTGAGTGCCCAGCAAATAGAGCAGTAATGGACCAATATAATGACTCACAAATAGTTGTTTTTTTCAGAGGGGTTATCTGTGTGCATCAGCATGACACCAGTATTGGTAGTCTCAACACAACATTTGCAAACAGGAAAAAAAACTCAACATTTGGCTTGGCTTTCATTCCATGGTGGATTGAATCTTGAAGCAAAAATGACAGATATTAAGGGAAATGAACTGTCCTTCTAGAAGGTAAATGTATACATGCACAGTAGAAAAATGTATAAATACAACACAAAAAACAGTGATATACACACTGTGGTCAAACTGTTGTTACGCCAAGCACAGGTAGTCTAATCTCTGCTGTTTCTGCCTGCAGCCCACCAACTTCACCAACCCGGTGTATGCCACCTTGTACATGGGCGCCCACACCAGCCGCAATTCCCTGGCCAGCACGGACGAGAAGAAGGAGCTGCTGTCCAGGGCGGAGGAGGACATGGCTGACCCACTGGCATAAACCGTCAGCCTCGTGCCACCCAAAACATACCCCCTTTTTTACCTTTTAAACAGAAAAAAAAGAAAAGCAACAAAAAAAGCAAGAACACTGTATAATATGTACAAAATGAAGGACTACTTTTGTATGTGATTGCAGTATTATATTTTGTTCTTTTACAATTCTTCTGGTCAAAAACATTTTTCTATTTTTTTGTTTACTTTACCCCCTTTACCCGAATAGCCACTACCTCTGTGCAACAATGAAATGGAAAAACAGAAGAAAAAGAACAACATTGGAACAATTTTAATTTTTAATTTTTGTATGAATTGTATAGGAAAAAAATGTTCCATTTCAGTAGTACCAAGTGTCTGTTGCTTTTGGTACTGCAAAGAGGGAGGGGAAGCTTAGAGTTACATAGCCAGTACAGATGTGCTGTGGTGAGCATCTTGGTCACCCCATGTGTACTGCTAGAAGCGTGTGAGAACCAGAAGGGACATGTTTGAGGTGACTTGTCTACAGCACATGTAAAATGTCAACTGGGTGGCATCTTCAATGTTTCCACATTATTTACTCAGAGATATATGTTCAAGACTGATTGTTTCTTCCTTGCACAAGTGTCTTGAAAGTAAGAACACAAACATACACCATTAAAACAGCAGGATAATGTTTTTTATGTTTTAAGCATTTTAAGGTTGAAGAGATGTACAAATAGCATTTATGTGAGAGATGAATGAGTGTATGAGTGCATCAGTAAAAAGAGTGACAGCATCATTGAAATGTCACAGGGGTCACAGCACTCCCCAGACAGAGACAGAGGCTGTGCCGTTCGTTGCTCTGGGCCGTCGGAGCAAATGGGAGGGTCGAGGTCCATGCTGCAAACACAGTCCCCGCGAGAGCAAGCTGAGGGTGCAGGCTCTCATTCACTGTGTATGGGAGAGCTGTGCACGACCAGAGTAACAGTAATGGAGAAGAAGACGGGAAAGTGTGTACTTTTTTTTTTTTTTTTTGTGAGAGCTGTCTAGTGTATATGCGTAACGACCGTGTAGATTTTGATCATTTTTTTGAAGCGATCCTGTTTGTGCATTTTCAATTACGTTTTCATCCTTGGCACCGACACTGCCATTTCTGCCCTTTGACACATTCTCCAGCTCAGTCACTCTCCTATTAAAGAGTCGCTGCTTGTGTTGGGGGCCATATTTTATTGCATGTGAAAAGACAAAAAAGTAAAAAAATAAGTACATGAATAAAAGGAAATAACTAGAGTAACAGCCCTTTTGCTTGCCCAACGCCATGCAACAGGATTCACACAAGTGTGATTTCTTTTTTTACTGCAGCTCTTGCTTCTCTGTCTGTGATTGCAAAGAGTAAATGAGTACAATTGTTTAATTTTTTTTTGCGAAATCATACATGCATTTTTTCAAATTTATTTGTTTTTTTTTTTTAAGAAATGACAAAAAATAGCTTTTATAGTAGAAGTGCATGGATGCTCAGACTTTCTTCTGGAAAGAATAATGTTTTAATATTTTTGTTCTGCTGGAGTACTTTACATACTAAATTACAGCTATTGTTATAATTAAAATATAAAAACTCTACAGAAAAAAGCAATTGTCCTGTTTATGTGTTGATGCTTTGCTGAAAGTCGTTGTTTGAGCTCACTAGATGTTAGCATTGAAAGATCATCTGAAAGCTGGAAGACTTGAGTCCCACAGGCCTGAGTAGAGGTGCTGCGGAGTTGAAGTGCGCAATTAGTATAAGAGCACCCCACACTGTCTCCCAGCATTTGAGGAAATGCATTAAACTGGGCAGGCGTCATCACACTTAACACCTATTAACGCTACAGTAGTCAGTCACATTGAACACATGGTCACAGAACAGAAAACTTACCATCAATCGAACTTGGTGGTTTTAAGGAATTAGTATAATATGGCATTTGAGTGGGTGCTCAAGTGGTTTGCTGATGAAAGTGAATGTATATCTATATGTGTATGCTAGCGATGGGAATAACAACTCTGAAAGGAGCCGGATCTTATGGCTCTGTACCTTTCCGAGAGCTGTTCAAAAGAACGGCTAATGTTTTTTTTTTTTTTTAGGGGGCAGGTTACTAGGTTTATCTGCAAAATAATATCTCATAGTGATATGATAGGGTAAGATTTGGATCAGATTCAAATTAGACATCCCACCAATGTAAGTTCTTTTCGCATATGTGAACTAGATTTAGCAGCTAAATTACTTGGACTGCCAGACCTAATGTCATTGTGTATTTGTGCTTTAGAACATAACCGCCATGAAACAATCAGGGGGAAAACGCTGTCTAACGATAAAAAGAACGGCTCTCAAGTACAACTGGGATCCCTTCGTTCGTACCAAAGAGCCGTTGAAAAGACTTGGATCAGTCACGAACATAACATCACTAGTGTATGCAGGTATCATAAAGGAGCATGATAGTGCAACAACACATCTCTACATATATGGAATTTTAAGGTGCTAAAGCTGATGGATCCATATCTGGTGGGTGCGGCAGTGTAGCATAGTGGTTAAGGAGCTGAAGTCATAACCGAATGGTTGTGAGATAAATCCATGGTATGACTTCAATAAAGAAATAAAGTGTATATATACACAAATTATTATTGAAAACGGAGTCTTTAAAGGGAGTTTTTTTTAAAAGGATTGTGTTGCATTTCCTACCAAACAATCAAAGCCATGTATGACAACACAGGAGTCAATTTACAATGATTGTTTATAAAAATTCAGCTAGCACAAAGTATTTTCCAGTAGAAAAAGTGCAAGGAGCAACCTCAGAAATGTGACAGAAGTTTGACAAGACATCAAAGATTTCTCAGTTGCTTTTATGCCATAAACCAGTGAGGGTTATGTTAGATGGTCCATTTAGGAGCATCACCTCGCAGTAGACACAGATCACAGCATCTACATACCATAATGCCAATTATATCTGTGCTTTGAACAGTGTGCCTGATGTGAACTGTTGGCTGCAGAAAAGATTCTCATACAGAGAATCACACAAGTCTGTGGCAGCTGGGTATGTCAGTACAATCCAAGAATGGCAGGATTGGCACAGGGCATCACAAAATAAAGAGATTATGTTGCTTCTGGTTCAGGCTACACACCCTCTGTAACAGCACACTAAAAACAATGACATCCATTAGCACCCAACACCCAGCAAGACAGGTGTTTCTACTGGAATTATTAAGTCAGTATATCGTAGTGTTAAGTATAGTGGCAAGGAGCAGCGCTTCTGCCACTGGGGCACTGCTGCTGTACCCTTGGGCAAAGCATTTAACCAAGATTTTCCTCAGTAAATATCCGGCTGTATAAATGGATAATGTAAAATTGTAACCAATGTAAGTTGCTCTGGATAAGAGCATCTACTAAATGACAATAATGTAATGTAAAAGGCAAAAGTGATTATTTGAGCAAGCTCCACGTGAATGTAAGTTAATGTTGTGTATGGGATATGTTTTCCTATTAAATCGAATGAGTTCCATTAGACTGAAAGCAAATTTGAATCAGTTATGTCACACTTCCCCAACCTGTTGCCTGAGACTACTAATAACACTAAGATTGATTGGCATTTTTACTGAAAGCAATGCTAATGCAGGTTGCACTGATTGTTAATCGCTTTGTGAAGTCACATCAGTTCACCATACTGGAAACAAGTAATCATGTTAAAAGGTACTACTGCCTTTCTACAAAAGACTTTGTAATGTTTTTTTTTTTTTTTCTCATAAAACCCATTCAAAAATAAACCAGGAGGTCAGAACACTTTGTAAGTATTTATGGTTTTAAGGCATATCCATTTTAAATATAAATCAATGAATTGTGATCAGGGTAAATATCTTGTAAAAACCCAACATCTGTGCTATTCTGGTTCCTTGTAAAAACATAAGAGCTTCATTAGATACACACATAAAATCACTTTTTTCCATTAGGATTTGCATATTCTTTTTACAGTAAAACAAAGGCAATATTAAGAAACATAATAGTATAAAAATATTCAAATGTAATTTTTTAGAAAGATACAAATGATGGAGAAATGTTTTTAAGAAGTAATACTGTCACAAAAGGCACATGTTAAGGTTAAGCTAGTCAGTTAAAAACATAACAAACGAGCCATCCACTGAAATCTGTCTTTGTGAAGACAACTTGCGTATTCTTCAGGCAACCGAAAGTCAGCAGCGCCATGTGAATTTACAGCTGTCCGGGAGTTATAATCTTGCTTTGGATTGCACAATATTTGGAATTAAAATGTATATTAATGATGATAAAGATTCTGGGTTGGCAGTGAGCTCTGAGATCAATGCAATGTCTTGTTAGTGGTCCCGATTCAGCTCTATTACAGACATTATGGTCAGTAGAGACTGCACATGAAAGCTGGGCAAAAGAGAGACAGTGTGCATGTGTGCTTTTATGCTTGCATGTGTCTGTGTTTGTGCCTGGGCATTTGTTTGTGTGTATTTGTAGGTGTCTGCTTGCATATATGCGTCTGCTTGTGTGCGTTTGTGTGTGTATATGTGTGTTTGCTTGTGTATGTGTGTCTGCTTGTGCGTGTGTGCATATGGACATTTGCTTGTGTATTTGTGTTTGCGTGTGTGTGTGTGTATGTGTATGTATGTGTGTGTTTGCTTGTGAGAGGAGGCAGCGCAGCTCCTGATGTAGCCCTATCCTCCAGTGCAGTCTCCACAGAGAGAATCTCCACAGCTAAATAAGAGCAGAGAGGAGCCATGCCTGGTGCTCTCTATTCCTGTGTGTACTCCACACTTCAGTGACCGTGGAGCTGTGGTCAGAACAGCCTGGGGAGGGCTGGCAGGGCGGGTGGCGGTTCTCACTCACAGTCTCCTCCACCCACTCCTGATGACGGCGTCGGCTCTCAGGAAGGGCTGGCTACGGAGATCTGCCAGAGAGGGAAGTGAACGCAGGGTCACAGCAGGTCGGTGGAACACTCTGTGGTTACAGGGGTAATCAAACTCCTGTCCTCTGACAGTCCATCCCCTGCTGAAGTGCTCATCACCTCCTTCGCATTCTGACTGTCTGATTGTGACTGTCCAGTAAACTGTTATGAGAATTAACTTATGAATAGCTCCTGCACAGATGAAACATTCTCGTGAAAATGACTGTTTACATGAGCAGCTGAGCTGGAGGTCAGCTTGAATAAAGAACAGCGCTGCTCCCCTGAGTATAGAATTGAACCCCAAGCTTACAGAGCTACTGTATTAGCAGAATAAACACAGAACTACTAAAAAAAATTACCTAAGCCAAAGCCTGTCTAGCTAGTACACTACATGCTTACCACTTTGCTGTGACGTTCTAGCAAAGATATCACTACAATGTTGCAAAACTGCAGTGGAAGGGTTGAACCTTACACTTATGGAGACAGAGGTGGAGAGAGAGACTAGATAACAATAAATCTAAAGAACTGCTGAGAACAAAATCATGATATGACAAAAATTACTGCAATCAACAAGTTAGAAGTGAGTGGCAGCAAGCGGTTACAAGTTACAGCAGTTACACTTTTGATTTAATGTTCAAAGAAACTGAATCAGTAGCTGCGTTAGCAGAGCACGTTCTAGGAAAGCTAAAACAAACAGTCTCTAGTGCGCAGGATGCCTGACAGGATAGGTGTTTATGTCAAAATGGCTTTTTTTGGAAGAAGTGGAACCCAGATTTGAGTCCTACAGCTCGCTTTTAGTGATGACATGAATTAATCATTTGAAGAGAATGATGGCTATTTTCAATGCAGCCCTGGTGTGGGGCATGAATGAATTGCACCTGTTTCTATCTGCCTTCATGTGCATTTAGTTATTCTTGCATTTTCCCACAGTCAATTCACTGACGAGACTAAGGTCTAGCCCATGCTCATTTTTCACACCTAACGCCAGTTCCAATGTCAGCAAATGGCTGTGCAATTATTTGTAGCATGCCTGCTCTCTGTTTTCTATCTCAGCAGTGTGCTTTGTTATCTGTAGTACTGCTTGTGCTTGCTTTAAGTTGTTGATCACTGTACAGTTCCAGACTGCATGTTAGTGACCCTTGGCTGGAGAGCAGCGTGCAGATACATGCCACATGCACTTTGGGTTTTACACCAAGAGATCAGAGAAAGGAAACAGAATCACCAAAAGCTGAACTATGCCCCTCTCCACAGACTGGGTTCTCATGCTATTAATGTCACATGACCCACTTATCGAAGACATTATAAGTGCATGTAGTCGTAATGCCACATGGCTTCATGAAGAAAAATTGTTCCTTTAGCTAAACTATGAAAAAGGAGCTGTATCTGCATTAGAAATGACGACAACAACAACAGTAATAATAATAATAATGGGTGGCACATCCTCAGTAAGGCCCCCATGTTGGAGGGGAAGCATGACATGGTTTCTATGGAGGGAGACCCTGTGAATGACCTACAACAGCCAAACCTCTTCCACAAAAAGACTGTGTACCTGCTGACAGGTAGGACAAGTCTTTCCTCAAATGATAAGAGCCTCAAACTTCTGTTATATCTCTCAATGAAAATATCTCATATTATTTTCATTGGCATACTGGTGAGGTATTCATGACAGATGTAAAATTACTAAGCAGATATGTCTGAGATGGTGAGACTGTATGCACTTCAGCAAATATAGCCCAATAACTCATTCAATGCAATTTGTAACTGTGTAGAGCTCTGGCTAGACTTCATTTACAGTCACCCAGGTAAATGAAGCAAATGCATGCAAAACTTGCCACCACTGGGACCAGCTAAAAGTATTAGTAATGGGGGTGTCAGAGGGCATGCATATTCTAAAGGCATGCATTGAGTAAAGTTTTTTTTTACAGTATCAGACAACCTTGTGGGGTTTTGAAAGGCTGCCACGGGACTAGGGGTAGGGGCAGGGGATGGCGCTAGCTGTTGGACTCATCACAGAGATTGGCATCGCAGAAGAAGCGCGAGCCCCGTTTGGCAGTCCGGGCCATGAAGGGCACGCTCTTCAGCGCTGGGGAGGGAGAGAGGAGGACCAGAGAGAGAAAGAGCACACATGATTATGATCCACTTTCAGCTCCGCTACAAACGACTGCTATGATCGGGGTCAGGGCCAGGTCAACTGATCCTGGATCAGCCCTGCTGGAATGCCTGTTACTTTACGTCCACAGCCAAGGTGAAAGCGCTTCACTGTGTGCCACTGCTCCCCTCTGTTCCACAGCAAGGGCACAGTCCTGGATTTCACACACAGAACACTCTGCCGTAGTCCCATAGGATTCATTTGGATTTTGTGATCACATATAGACAACTGAGCTGGAAGTGGGTTTGGTAAGGAAGCTGTTATTGTAGCAGCCACTACAGAAGGGGACATATTAATCTTTTCTTAAGGGCTATTAAAGAGCACCTACCTTCTCTGACAACAAATAATGCTTTCATTTAACATAACTGACAGATTAAAAACACACCAAACAGATGGCTGTAGGTAAGATGCTGACAAAAAACTGAGATATTTACTGTATGTAACAATTAGGCACAAGGAGGAATTTAGCAGCGCACAGATCTGAATGCCAGTGCCAGTCCAAGTGGCCCTGACCGTCCCACCTGTGATGATGTCCTCGATGGTCCCATCCTTGCCTTCGTAAACAGGACGGTGATCCTTGGCCTGCCGTCTGCGCAGTTCTGCTATCAGATCCTGCTGCTGCCTCTTCTTCTGCACCTGGGCCTCACAGTCGGACAGGACATACTGACATAAACACAGAGCAGCTGAGCAGATGCAAATATCAAATATGTGAGAGAGCCATGTGGCCGTAAAGGTTAGTATGGAAACTGAATGTGTTGAAGTGTGATTACATACTGGGCATCATTTTGACCATAAAATATAGCTACAGGTGTTAGGTGACTGTACATCCAAGGTGCTCTATTTTACAGTGTATCACATACCAGATAATGTGCTGCACCTAATTCAGACCAATCCAATAGACCGATTACTGCAGAACCAGACCAGTGCTGAGAGATCATCCAGGCTTTGTGAAGGACTGACCCTACCTGTAGCTCAAGCTCACCTTGGGGTCCTGCTGCTTAGCCTCCTGGGCGAGAAGTTTCTCCCGCAGGGCCTCCTCCTGCTTCTGTCTCTGCTCGTTCTCCTCCACCGCATTCTGGAGCCAGTGAGAAAGAAGCAGAGAGATGTGTCACTGTCTCTGCCCCGGGAGGAAATGATGTAAAACCTCTTCCTCCCTGAACAAAAACAGAGTCTGTGCCAGGCAGGTAAAAGTTTGGACGTAACCAAGCATCATTATGTTTTTCAACAGCAGAAATGAAGCTGGGTAGAAGTTAGAGGAGGGGGGTTTTCGGTGGAGGTAAGGGTAGATGCATTTATAAATCCAGGTGGAGAACAATCTCAGGAAGGAAGCTGTCAAGAGGGGCAGGGAGGCGCTGATGTGGAAGGGGTGTGGGGCATCTAAACACCATGGCTACCAGACCAGCTGGGCTTTCCTGTTATTTGGTCTTGGCATCCTGTGGCAGATGGTGACCATCTCTCTGTCTGTCTCTGTCTGTCTCTATCTCTGTCTCTGTCTCTCTCCCTGCATGGGCAAAGCCCTTCACCACACACAGTGTAGAGCGAGATGCTCTAGCTCTGACTGAAAAAATGTGGAGCCCACAACATGGTGTTGCCAGGCCTTCAGAGTGTTTCCAGATTGCCCTCTGACAGCTGTTTTTGTGAGAAGATGTTTCTGTGCAGGGCTGTGTTCCCTTACAACCCTTTTTTTCATCTATGTGTCCATGAAGACATGCATGGTGTGCATCCTCTCACCTTGTAGGCTTTGATGAAGCGCACAAACACAGGGAAGAACACTGATGGTGGGGTGGTCTTGGCGCTCTCCCCAAAGTAGCACACCACGTTGCTGAAGGCCTCCTGTAGGTCAACAGAAAGGACCACAAGAGAAACATTTCTATATCCAAGTGTTTCTAATGTGCCATACTGCATTACTTCAATTTAGCACTGCCCTCAAATACTGGAAACGCAGCCCTTAAAGCATTGTCTCATCATCTTGAAGCTGCACACTAGGATATGAAATGCTAAATCTCTGAGAAATGGTGTGTTCTTGTTGTAATGTAGATAATGCTATACTGACTCCAGTGTAGTGTGCGCTGTCCTGGTCTGTAATGTAGACAGTGCTGTACTGGGAGCAGTGTAAAGTGTGTGGTTGGGGTTTATAATGTAGACAGTGCTGTACTGGGTGTAGCCTGTGATTCCAGCCCTCTGCTAAAGGCCAGCACCTCGGCAGTCTTGGCATCCCTGTGTAGTTTGTCTAGCTGTGGCTCGCTAGTGTGGAGGAAGCTCTTGAGCACAGCATGGTCGTGTTGACTGCACTCTCTCCGGATTAGGTCCATCCCCCGGCCCAGCTCCTGCACATCCAGCAGCACATTCTCCAGGGACACTGAACACAGACAACCGCATGGTCAACCACACCTGAGAACGTAACACGCATAGACAAAGACACGTTCCAACACATCATAAAGCACATTGCACACACTAATAATATTAGTGTGTGCAATGTGCTTTATGATATATACCACTGTATACCACTGTGGAGAGCTGCATGATTTGTAGTGTGCAGAACAGCCGTTGGCTGCATATGAGTATATCAGAGGAGTGCACTTTCCCCATTTTGGCATGCATGGTTCATGACTCATTTTGGTTCATGAATCAGTTTTTAGTCACAACACCTTTCAAAGACATTTCAAAGACCTTTCAAAGCAGGCACTTTACCCAATGGTACCTTACCCAATGGTGCAACAGCAGTGCCCCAGCAGGGACTCAAACCATTACTATTATCCTCTTAGTATAAATTTCCCTTACTATCATCATTTCACAAAAATATCCAGCTGGGGCATTCAATTAATGTTAGCCTCTCCATGAAAAGGCTCAACAAACTGTTGCCCCTTGGCGTACTCCGTGGTAAAAATGTTGGAGAATGATGGGGATGCAGGATGCATTTTAGACCCGTGTTTGGAGGATCACTGTGAATGAGTGGTAGTGCCTTCACAGAGAAGTCCCTGCTGGGAGGTGTATTTTTTGCTGGGAGGAGCTCTAGGTGCTGAATAGGATTCCGTACGCATGACCGAAGCCCTCCGCAGAGGGCAGATCCCATGCCAGTTGGCTTGAGAGGTGGGCCGGCAGAGCAGGACATGGCAGGTTCACCAGCCCCCATCACCCACTCCCCACCCCACACCCCCCAGCACTGGCCCCGTCTCTCCACTCCCCTGACCTGCAGCAGCTTTGTCGATGAAATGCAGCTCATTGTAGAAGTTGGCAAGCTCAGGATACTTGTCCCTCACAATCAGGGCGATGTAGTGCAGCAGGGTGAGCTTCCTGTCTGTGGACTTCGTGTCCAGCAGCTGAGGGCACAGAGGAGCGTTCCAGCATCGATACAGAATTACTATATCTGGTGAGGTTATTTAGAAGGGAAGTGTGCCAGGAACAAATCACAGCGGATAGGTTCAAATGAAAATGTTCCAAATATATAGTATATAGTAACTCTCTGGGGTGCTGCATGAGGCCAGCAGTTGAATTACTCTCTGATAGGGACAGAGGCATTCTTTTTTTTTTTTTTTTTTGTCATTTTTCCATTTTGTCCCCAATTTGGAATGGCCAATTTCCCGAATTTGGAATGCCCAATTAGTCATCGATGTTCGGTCCCATTGCACAACCCCCACTGTCAATCCGGGAGAGCGTGGACAAGCACGTGCCCTCTTCCGAGACACATGATGTCAGCCGCTGCTTCTTTTCGCGCTGCGGTCCACAAGCCAAGCTAGCACAGAGATGAGTCGGAGGAAGACATTTCATATGCAGCTTTTGGCACGTGGACCACAGGGGCCCGATCGACCAGCAGGGGTCACTGTTGCTAATGGGACCGAAGCCCCTGCCGACGTACCCACCCCTATCCCCGGCGGAACGAAGCCAATGTGCTCCGCCTGTGAGCTCCCGGTCACTGTCGGCTAGTGACACGGCCGGGATCGAACCCGAGCCGTAGCGTTCAGTCTACACTCGGAATGAGTGCTTTTACCGACTGAGCCACTCGGGAGCGGACAGAGGCATTCTTGAAGGCATTTTCTCCTAGGACATGTACTTTGGGCATGTATTGAGCTTGTGCTGTGACAGTGATCTATTGTTACTGTATATATGTCAAATTTCAGCATTTCTCACCGCTGACCAACAATATAATTCAGTTGGTACTGATGATTCTGCCTGCTTTGAGTCATAGTAGCTGATTAAGTAAGGCATTCTCTACTGGAATGGATTATCATGAGTCTAAATATTGCATTCACTTTGGGTAAAACGTTCCAAAGCTACTGGAGCAGTGACAATAATCATTTATAATTTCAGTACAGAGAGGTGGTAGAGAGAAGACATGACTTTGGATGTAACTCAGACTCATGTTCTGTGTATATTGGCCTTGGTAACCCCTTTTCTAGAAGGTAGGGATGCCAGTTCTCTGCGTATATATATATATAGATTAAGGATATCATAGAGGTTAAAGCAGTGTAAGCAATAATCTAGTAGTTCTACATCTATGCATGTCACACCAGTGATGACAACTCACTGACATTTCCAAATGTCACAGAAACAGGCCCCTGCCCTCTGATTTGAAATAATTTCATTAGACTCACAGGATCAGCTACCTGTAATCACCTCTCCATTATGTTCACAGCCTGAACAGTGACAGTCATAGTTCTCAACTACTGTAAGTTGATGAGGTTGCAAAGCTTATTCATAAAGAGAGAGAAAAGTTTGTTTCCTCAAAGTACATCTTACCAAGTCCAGGCTTTGCAGCTTAAAGCCGTACACTGCTCCTCTCCGACTGCTGTTCATGTAGTTCCCCAAGGCTAGAATAATCTGTGCGAGTGAAAGAAGTGACATTGTCTCACAGCACAGAACAACTGTCACAATAACAAAAGGACCAGAAATACAGCTTACAGAGCATTTTACACAGTAATCACCACATTCGTTGCTGCTGGACATGTAAAAACATTTTTAATAAATTACATGATAAGGAGGCCTCGCTCCTGAAACGACACAATGCACAACTGATACATTAAACTGTCTAAGATGGACAGTTAATTTCAATATATTTTGGACTCACTGTCAGATGTGATGATGTGAGTGAGGAGCAGATTTCAAACCACTTGATGAGGACTCTTTACTGATGACTGAACAAGGTCTTTTATGGTTCAAGCACTGGGCCCCCTGTATACAACACAGAAGCTCACCTCAAGCATTCTTTTCAGCTTGGACGAAGATTTCACAGAGGCTGATGCTGCGATGATGGCATTGAGTTGCTGAGTAAGGAGACATTTCATCCCATTAACATACATAATGCATATCACAATATTTAACTCCTCTCTGTTGAAGCACAACACAACATCCAAACGTTAATATGTTTGTTTTTTTATGAAATCTGAATGGCCCTTGTAAACCAATGGAGAAATATTTGGCCCAATTTTTGGCCTTTGCAGAGCCAGTGTAACCTCGGGGGGAGAGACTAGAAGGTGGAAAAGGGGGAAGACAGATGCCAGCGGAGGGGTGCGGGGCACGTCAGCATTACCGGCATGAGCATGGCGATGCTCTCAGCAAAGTTCCCAATGAAGGTGATGATGCTCATGCGCTGCGTGAGCCGCTCGATCTTGCTGAAATGCAGCATGAAGCGGTCCTCCTCGGCCAGCTGCTCAGGAGGCCGTCGCTCGCGCTCATACTGCCGCAGCGCCTTGCTCTCTGCCTCCGTGGGCAGGAAACGTGTCAGGCACTCCACAAAGTCCACCGGCAGCACCTTCAGGTCAAACCTGCGGAGGGGGGCAGTGCACTTTAACTCTACCACTCAACGGAAATGGCCAATAAAACGGTACCTCCCCTTGACCGACAGGGTAGGTAGAGCAATTCTATTGGTAACTAAGGCTTTTCACACTGCACTTAGTCCAGGGCTAAAAGCATTCTTAGAACCTTCTTAGCCCCAGGCTAAGGGAGCTGTTAACCCCTAGCTAGGAAAGCTTTCACACTGGCACAATCCTGGCACATTCGAACGTGGGCTAACCCTGACTTTAGCCTAGGGCTTGCTGGCCCTGCTCCGGAACAGGGTTAGCCCCGAGTTTGCGGGGTTATCCCCTCAAAATCGACTAAACACAGGGCTAAAAGGTGCCAGTGTGAAACGGGGCTAAAGTGAACAATGGACTGTGCGTCACGTTTTTGTTGTCCAATCACACGACTTCTTCGTCATGTCATTACAGTACACGTGTGCTTTATGTTTACATTGTAACTACCACTAACCAAAACTGGCAATATTCAGATGTTAAAGGTACCTAGCAAGCTAGCTAACTTAAAACAACAATATGTCCGGAAAAGTCTTAAACAGATCAAAGTGGTCGCAGGCGGAAACTGCATTGTTCCTGAGTTTGTGGTCGGAAAAGTCCGTTCAAGACAAACTAGATGGAACATTCTGCAACAGAAAGGTTTTCCACCATCTGTCAGAAAGCTAGCAGAGGCAGGTTTCAATAGGACACCAGAACAACTCAAACAAAAGCTCAAAAAAATTTGGGTTTCAACACCGCTCTCACATAAAGCCCTGCTAATGTTGACATTTTAACGTTACTGCTTGCTGTTAAAGAGTAGTCACGCGTCATTCTAGAATGTAAACATTAGTCGCGTGTTCCAACGGACATTTAACCCAGGGCTAGTAGAAGTGCTGAATCTGAATTGTATAGCCCTGGGCTTAGGTTAACCCTGGGTTAACAATGTGTGTGTGAAAAGGGGTTAAGTTATCCCCTAACGATAGCCCTGGGCTAACAATATGCAGTGTGAAAAGCCTTACTGTGTGCTATAGGGGCCAGCACTCCAATGGCAGCATCCCAGCGTGCTCCACCCCAAACACAAAATTTCCTTCATTTGTCATCTGTAGATTATATTTATAAGATAGTAACAGGTTTCCCTTTCTTATCATAAAAAATATTAGCTGATTCACACTTTTCTCCTGTTTAAAATGTGTTTTCATTGCCAAAGAAATATTTTGAGAATAATACTAATAAATACTAATAAAATTGCTAGACACATTGGTCACGTTGTCTTCTGATGATAAAAGAAGGACCATTCACCAAGTGTGTTCTTATTTTAGCATAAAATAGTGGTGTGGTGGTGAAGTGCTGCACTGTGGGAGGAAAGGAGAGTTTCAGTGTTGAGGAAATGAGGATTCCCATCATGCCATTCAGCTTTATTGACTAAATCAGCATGGCATTAACACAACACAGACTCATGCACACACCACACACAGAGGAAGGCACTCACGTCTGGATGGCTTTGCAGATCTCCTCAGTGCTCTTGCTGGCTTTGCGCAGGGTAATGGCCAGGTTCTTGGAGCGGTTGACATCCAGCAGGGTGACCTTGTTCATGGCCTTCTGGGACGCCTTAGTCTTTGAGCAGGACAGGTCAATCACAGAGTTCTGTGCTCGGGTCTTGAAAAGTTCCTCAAATTTGTCCAGGTCCAGTTCCTGTCAAATGTGGGAACACCCTTCTTACAGTCAAAGAGCTTGTAATACACACACACACATACACACACATACACACACACACACACACACACACACACACACACTCTCTTGTATGCAATGGTACTTTGTATAGTATGTATTTTGTTGGTATGGAAAGACATGGATGCCTAATGGATGCTAAATGATATGATAAATATAATAACCCACACACACATACACACACAAAGCAAACATCATCTATGAATATATGTGAGAATCCTGGTCCTGAGTCCTGAGGTTCAGAATGAATTAGAGGAGAATGGGATGACATTAAATCTACCCATTATACTGAGTCTTATCCAGAGTGCCTTAAAAAGCAAGGATGTGTGGGAACTCTATGATGGACACGTAGAAGACAGCCTCTTACCTGTAGGACCCGCTCATCGTCGATCTCGTTGAACACAGTGCCATTGATCTGGTTGGGTTTGAGCACAGTCCAGTTGAACACTGGCAGACGGAACTTAGTCTTAATGGGCTTCTTTATCCTGATGGCTGCAGAGCAAAAATGGCGTCAAAGCAAAAACAAATTTCTTCTATGACCAGGGTCTGCTCTCATCTCAAGGGTACCGACAAAATGTCTTTGCACTCACCTGTGTAATCTGCTGCAACACATTCTGTCATTGATACTGACAAAGGGTTGGTTAGAATCACCCACAATCAAAACTAGGATAAGTCATTAAAATAACTAAAAGGACTACCTCCCTTCCATAAGCTCTTACCTGACAGGCCAACACTGAGAATGACAGATGGTGATGCTCCTGGAAGAGGTGGGGCCAACGGTGGAGGGGGTGGGACTGGCACGCACTTCCCTGTGGAATGAAAGTTGAATACTGCTATTATATTTTTGACCCACACCTCTTCAGTCAATTCTTTGAAGAACTTGCTTTACAGGCTTCAATGTTCCATCTAACCCACCACCACACCATTGAGATAGCATAAGACTGAGTTTAAAATTTCTCATACTGTAAGCCAATGGAAGAGGAAAACTTACGGCTAATGATTAGAATGTCATTAAGCACCCTGAAAGAGGGAGGCGGCCAATGAAACAAGGTTGAGGATTTACTAAGCTCAAAAAGCAATATACAGACAGACAGATGATAGCTTAGACATAGGGCTTATGCACAATGCATTTCCACCTTTTGCCTGATGTAGACTGTTAATTTCCAAAAAAAGGTAAACTAGACAATGTATTGATGTGACTGTTTACCAGGCATTGCATACAAATGCTCATGTTATACCTAAGGCTTCAGACATAGCAGATTTGCATCACAGATGTAGAGATACGAGACTGGGCACAATGGTGGGACGTCTATGTCATACATTTGACATTTTAGTGAATTTCACTGAGCTGCATAACTGGTTACATAAAGAGCCAGGTAATGTGCATTCTGTATCGTGACACATTGTCAAAGTAACCCTCCCAAAGCAGCTGAGAAAAGGAAAATTCCACAGGACAATAGGGGTGCAACAGATCACAAAACTCAGGGTTCGGATCGTACCGCGGTTTCTGAGTCGGATCATTTTTTGGATCAGCAAAAAAGAAGGGGGGCAAATATAACTTTGCTTTCCATTCATTGCTTAAAGAACTTAAAGAACACTTAAAGCAAGGAACTTTTGATTTTGCGGTAGTCATGATTTCCATTGTGGTGTAGGAAACACCAGATTCGCGAGTCCGTAATATTGCAACAGCTTCGACCGCAACGTAAATTCTGAGCGCTTGTCCTGCTGTTCTTCAGCTGTGTCCGAAATCGCTCCCTATTCACTATATAGTGCATATATATAGATTTTACACTTGATTGTTGGACTTAACTGCCAGCTAGCTAGCTAACGTTAGTTTCAACTAATTTGAACAGTTGAAGCTGGGTGCTAGTTCTTTCATTAAGTTAGCTAGTAGTAGCTAGATAGGTAGCGGTATTATCTAACTAGTGTAGCGGACTCTGTGGACATAATTCACCATACTCGGTGTTTGGGTGTGTGTTCTACACACGCAGTTATATGTTGTGCCTTACTGTGTTAGATAGATACGGTCCCTTTAAGAGATAGTGCTTTATGGGTAACGTGGTTTTTTTTGGATTGTTGTTTCTGAGAGCACGCTCTTTCTCTTACGCGCAGCTTGTGAAAAAATGACACGCGTTCGTGTGGTGAATGAGAGAAATTGTCCAATCCGTCTACATTTTCTTACAATTTCTACACTGGTGACCCCGACGTGATCTACTGGACGTCTCCAGAGACAGCTTTTCATGAACATGACATAACTAATGCAGTTTCTCTCAAGCTGCCGAAGTTCTGGGAGTCGTCAGCCTCGGCTTGGTTTGCCCAGACAGAAGCGCAGTTCGCATTGCGGGAGATCACTGCGGATGCCACAAAATACTATTATGTGGAGTCGACCCTTGGGAGTTCAACACCGACCAGAGTGGTGAGCCTCCTCAAAAATCCTCCGCAGCAGGATAAATACGAGACACTCAAGGCTCACTGTTGAAAACTTTTAGAACTTTCTGATGCTGAGATGGCCAGCCAGCTTTTCTCTCTACAAGGCCTCGGTGACAGCAAGCCGTCTGAACTCATGGACAGGATGCTGGATCTCCTGGGAGAGCACAAGCCTGACTTCCTCTTCGTCCAAGTGTTTCTGCGACAGCTGCCTTCTCAGGTACGGACTGCTTTGGCCAACACCACCATCACTGACTGCCATGCTCTGGCCGAGGAGGCTGATAAAATTTTTCCTGGCTGGTGAACAGCACTGCGTGGCCACGCTTTTTCTTGCCCGAGCTTTTGCACCACTGCCTGGAGACACAACAGTCGCTGCCGCAGCAGCAACTCCTCAACGGTGGCGGGACCCCGGCCTGTGTTTTTACCACGCAAAGTTTGGGCCCAAGGCCAAGCGGTGGCGATCTCCATGCAGTTTAAGTGTGGCAGGAAACGGTGCTCAGTAGTGGCCATGGGCGTCGGCCAAGCTGGCAGGCTGCTGTTTATCCAAGACACCATCTCCGGATGGCGGTTCCTGTGCGACGTTACCACAGGTCAGCCCCGGCCCGTCGTTCCCACTGGTTGGAGGCAGCGTGTTTTCGACGCTGTCCATGGCCTCTCCCACCCGGGCAAAAAGCTGCCTCAGAGACTGGTGGCAGCCAAGTTTGTCTGGCACCGGCTCAAAAAAGATGTGAGAGACTGGGCTGACACCTGCGTGGAGTGCCAGCACTCTAAAGTGCACCGCCACACCAAAGCCCCCCTGGCGCAGTTCCCGGTGCCCAAAAGGAGGCTCGACCACGTTAACGTAGACCTGGTGGGCCCCCTGCCCCCCTCCCATGGCCTCACTTACCTCCTCACCATGGTGGACAGGACCATTCGATGGCCGGAAGCTGTCCCACTGTTGTCAGCGACGTCCACCGAGGTAGCCCGGGCATTCATCGGGTCCTGGGTCGCCTGGTTCGGCACCCCATCTGACCTCTCTTCTGACCGGGGTTCACAGTTTACGTCCGAGCTCTGGAACGCAGTCACAGAGAGCCTGGGGGTGAAGCTCCACTGCACCACCGTGTACCACCCACAGGCTAACGGGTTGTGCGAGCGGTTTCATCGCTCTATGAAGGCCGCTCTTCAGGCCAGCCTCAAGGACAGCAGCTGGGTCGACAGGCTCCCGTGGGTCATTCTGGGCCTCAGGACCGCCTCTAACAAGGACCTCCAATCCTCGTCTGCTGAACTGGTTTACGGCCAGCCGCTACGGGTCCCAGGGGATTTCATCCCCAACACCATGGCTCCCTGGTCTGCAATCAACGGTCCATCAACGGACCACACTCTTGGATAATGCCAGAGTTTTCACACCGGTCCCCACTTCGCAACACGGCCCCACAAGTCTGCAGTCGGCAGAATATGTTTTCATCCACCACAATGCCCACCGTGGACCCCTGCAACCTCCCTACGATAGCCCGTTCCGCGTCCTGGAGACTGGGGATAAGCACTTTGTCGTGGACTCGGCAGCAAGCCGGAGCACATTTCCATGGACAGCCTCAAACCGGCTCACCTGGACTTGGACCGACCTGTTGGACTGGCCCAGTCCCCCCGGCGGGGGCACCCTCCAACCCTGCCCCCACCCCCCAACAAGGCCCCTGAGGCTCCTCCACCTGCCACCCTGCCCCCACGCCGCCGCAGGGTCCCTAAGGTTCCTCCTGCGGGTCTCCCGGCCCCCTCTCCTGTTCAGCGGAGCCGTTGCGACCGGGCTATCCGCCCGCCTCCACGTTGACTGTTTCTATTATGGTGAATTCTGGGGGGACGTATGTAGCGGACTCTGTGGACATAATTCACCATACTCAGTGTTCGGGTGTGTGTTCTACACACGCAGTTATATGTTGGGCCTTACTGTGTTAGATAGATACTGTCCCTTTAAGAGAGAGTGCTCTCTGGGTAATGTGGTTTGTTTTTGGATTGTTGTTTCGGAGAGCGCGCTCTTTCTCTTATGCGCAGCTTGTGAAAAAAATAAATGACACACGCATGATGGTGCGTGTGGTGAATGAGAGAAATTGTCCATCTACATTGTCTTACAATTTCTACACTAGCAGGTTAATGTCAGTTGCAACTAGCTAGTCACTTAGCTAGCTAGCTGGCACAGTTAGACACAAAGACGTTCATACAAATGTTCGAATAAACTTGCAAACATAAAACTATATCCAGAAAATTATTCATTTATTGTATGACTGTGAATAGTGAGTGAGTGAAAGAGTGAGCGATTTCGGATGCAGCCTTCGTCTTCGCAAGGCTTCTGCTTAGTAAGGTTGCTGGTTTTTAAAATGGCGCTTGTATCTTTTCACTGCAACTCTGCATTGAGATTTAGGGAATTATTACTTTAAAAAGAAACAGCGGCAGTAAAACTGTATTTCACACTATTATGGTTAAACTTTGCAATTAATCCGTGGTTCACATGCGTGCCGAACAGTGGGGGGGGGATCCGTACAGATCACGGATCAGCTGCGGTCTGTTACACCACTACAGGACAAACACCTTGTTTAAAAAACATCTCTCTTGAATGAAGATCAGAGGAAGCCATACTGTCAACCAGGCTCTGACATGCTGTCTCAGCGCTCTAAAAGCGAAGCCCAGCTGTTTCCTCCCTGATGCTTTAGAGTAGATCTGTGCTGCAACAGAATTTTCCCTTTCCTGCCTGAGATGGTGAAGCCCTTTCCCTGCCCATCTGCTAATACACAAAAGTGCTCCTCATTGCACTGTAGTTCTGCAGGTGGTACCCTCTGATGGAGCCATTACTGGCCACAGCTAAGGCTTGGTGCCAGTTGTTGGTTCTAGCAGCAGCTGGAGTGAAGAGGCAGTAACGTTTGTTTCTTTAATATTGAGATCCATTTTGTTTGTATTTGGCCTTCCCACCTGATTTGCTACAAGCTCCAGCCCAAAGATCTGGAGGGTGTGAGGGAATACTGTACCTGATGAGAGGGGTAAGGGCGGGGGAGGCGGTGGTGGTGGGGGCAGGGGCGGGAGCTCAGCATCCGTGGGGGTGCCCGTCACGAGAGATTCTACCGTGGGCAGCTCCACGCCCCCCGTCGCCCCTGCCACTGGTCCCACAGCCCCACCTGCAGCCACACCCCCGTTGGGCTGCTTCCATAGGCAGATGCCACCCAGCTCCTGCAGACGCTTCTCAATGTCAGACTGCCGCTGGAACGCTGCATCCTTCTCCTGGATCATCTGCCTCAGGGTGTGGACCTGAGAGCTGGCTGACTCGTACGTCTCCTTTTAGACCACAAGGTGGTGACACAGAGCAACATGAAGCAGCAGCATGAGGCCACACTCCAACAGTTAGTTAAATTCCCTTAGAAAAACAAAAGGTGGCCAACAATCAACTCAAGTCTAACGGGTACAGTCTGGGCACAGCCACGACACGTTCCCTGAGTTTCAAATTTCCAGAGCAGTGCTCTGTGACCACTTGTGTCCCACCTTTATGGCTGCCAGATCCTTGTCTTTCTGGAGGAGTTGCTTTTCCAGCTCGGCCATCTTCATCATGGTCTCATTTTCCACCTCCAAGAGCTTCTCTGTCACCTGCCAGACAGATGCGGATGGTTACAGGGAAAGAGGGAAGGAGAAGCTCAAGGAGAAGGAGGAGTGCAAAAAGGACAGGGAGATGGGAGGAAAATGAGAGCCTGAACACGGGAAAGAAACGAGAGAGAAGACAGAACAATGGAGACTGAGAGGAAAGGAGAGTGGCCAATTTAGGGGAATTGATCCTGTAAACAGAAAAGTAGGCATTTCAGCTCCTCGCCCTCAGACTCTCCCTCTCTCATTCTCTCTTTCTCTCACTCCCTCCATCAGCAACATCAGTAAGAAGTCAGAGATGCCCAACAAGATGACACAGCAAATGTAGCAGAAAACTTTGCTTTTGGACTAGTCTAGAAATATCAGTGACTTTTTAGGCAACCTCCCTCGTAATTCCTAAACCCTGATGGCGGCGTGTCTCCCAGTGACCTTTTCATGACAGTGTTCCAGCAGAATGTTACGCTGGAGCGTGGGATACAGTACCAACGGTCGAAGCGAAGCCAGAAGAATCAAACACATTGTTTCCCAACAAAGGCATCTCCAGTCAAGAACTGCAGGACAGACTAAAACACTGAGACAGCGCCTGTCACCAACAGTGACACACATGCACATGAGAAATTCACATGGGACCATCACTCTAGAACCACCTCCCAGTTCAGGCTTTTTTTGGCACAACTGGGTTGGGATAATTTGGTTTGGATATTTTTTTGAGGGGGGGGGGGTCTATTATGAATGTGCCCTGCAGATATCCCTATTGCTGTGCAAACAGGGGTACATATGTAAAAATGTATAAAATGTGCTTCAAGTGGGTTGGTGTACTAAGTTGAGAGATGCAGACGGTGTTCCTCTATATTTGTGGACCGCATGGCTCATGATGGTGACATCAGCAGGAGTCAGTTCCCAGCGATCTGAGTCTTTCAGCATTGGAGAGTTTTATGTAGAACTTTTATGCAATATCTGAAATTTCCAATTGGTCATGTCTGCTTGCCCTACTGAGTGGTGACGGGCCAAACCTGAGGCATTGTGGGAAATGTGATCATTAGAACAGTGGCTTTTATGGTGTTGTGTGGCTAAATCAATTGTTTCGCATCTGTAAAATATTTATGTCAGTTTAATGACCACAGAGTAGCTCTGAGTGACTAGAATAATGCCCCTCCCATTTAAAGGTGGTCTTGGCTAAGTACATTTGTTGTTATAGATTTATCCAATAGTATGCCACACATTTAAACAATGCAAATACCTCATCTGATTACTACTCTCAGCAAATTCATGGGACTCTCCTAATGCTCAGGGCTGGTTCAGTCATTAACCCTTTCACACGTACAGTCACACCGGTGTGATTAGCCCTTTCACGCGTGTGATTAGAGATTGGAAAAATTCTAGGTAATGTTAGCTTTGAGGAAACAGTGATTTAACGTTACAATGTATAGCAAATGTGGCGGTGAAAACTATGAGAAGCTTAATAACACTAATGAAAACACAACGAACCATGTAACGTAAAACACACATACACTACGCAGCATAAAATAAGTCACAAAATGTGTTCCTTGCTGGTTCAGGTAAAGAGGTAACAATGGCTATTATATTATATTACATTATTGTCATTTAACAGACACTCTTATTATAATTTTTTATCCATTTATACAGCTGGACATCTACAGAAGCAATTGTGGGTTAAGTATCTTGCATAATGGTACAACAGCAGTGCCCCAGCAGGGAACTGAACCAGTGACTTTTCAGTTACGAGCCCTGCTCCTTACAACTATTCCACACTGCTGTGCACATTAAAGCTAAAGAGCTCCAAAACTCATGTGATGGAACTTTCAGCTCAACAACAGGAGTTCTGAAGGCACAGAGCACATCGAGTATTGAAGCAGAGTCTCACATGAGAGAGATGCTCCTCCAGCTCCTCCACCTTCTCCAGGGCCACATTCTTGGTCTCGGCATCCTCGAGCAGCCCCCCCACGTCAAACACATTGTCCAGGTACGCCTGGATCTGCACTGAGAGCTTGTCACTCTCTGTGTGTCTGCACTTCTACAGAAGGACAAACAGATCCAATGATTACTACTAGTATGCTAATTATTGCTGTTGCTGTTGCCATCATTATTACTGTCTTCCTGGAATTAGAACATTCCATCAAATCATTCCAAACCAGGAATTAGCCAGAATTCTAACAGATACTGTTTCAGTACCAACACAGAGCACAGTGAAAGTTATATCATGTGAGCTAAGCCTGTGCTTTCAGTATGGGTTCAATGCTATTCAATGTTAACCTAATGTTATGTCTTTATTACTTTGAATTACAGTAAATGTATATAAAGTATGTACAAGTATGTACTCCACGCTATAGTAGTCAGTGGAAAAACTGCTAAGGGGCTTTTAAACATGCTGGCTATCCCTCAGCCAGCCGCTCCTGAGGTCACTGCAGGTTATGGCACTGTGACATTCCCTCTGCTCCCTGTGAGGGGCTTGTTTCACATTGGGAAATCAGGCTGGCATGAGGTAACCCCACCTCCAGAAAGTCATCCAGGCCCAGTTTGGTGAACTCGTACTGCAGATGCACACGGAAGTTCATGTCTTCAACCGAATGGACGACGATGTTGATGAACTGCATGCAGGCAACCTGCGGACATACACGCATGGCCTTGTCAGTGCTCAAGCGCGCAGCTGACAGAGAGCGCCTCCACGTAATGTCCCCCCCACCCCTCCAGTATCTCTCACCATGAAGTCAATATTTCCATCCTCAGCGCGGAAATACTCCAGCAGCTTCTCAAAGCGATGCTTCTCCTTGCACATCTGTATGAGAGGCCAGCATCAACACAGACATGTTCAGGTCACAGCACTGTAGACAGTACACAGTACTCTGTTGCTGTGAGATTCTCTGAAGTGCAGGAAGAGAGGGGAGGAGGGGAAGGAGGGGGAGGAGGGGGAATCAGGGGCTCCACGTGGGGTTCTACCTCAGCCTCGCTCCATCAACCTACAGCACCTTCACTCAAACATTTCCGTGCAGTCAGCACAATGGACTGTTAGACAGAATTATATAAGATACACTTATATGTAGGGATAGACATAGCTGTAATATTTATGTATATGTAAGTATACATGTGCCCAATATGTATGATAAAACCTGAACCACCAGGCAAATGCTTCACTGTTATGTTATGTTATTATGCCTAAACCAGTGCTTGAATTGTTCTTAGCATTTCAAGTTTATCTGGATAATATGGTTGTCTTTTGAAGTTTCCCTAAAGTGTAACACAGTGGCTCAGAGGTAGAGCAGAGCCCCAAAACAACCATGGCCCCACACCATTCCTTTGAGGAGCAGTCGATGTTCTATTTGCGAGGCAGCTTACTGCTAATTATGGGAATTCATGGGAGGAGAGGGGAATGAGAACAAGTAGAGGGTGGCTGCTGTCTGTAGCCAAACTCCCACACACTGTGGAGCTGCCAAGAAGAAAATAAATAGGCCATGTTCCACACTAAAAACAGAAAACGCTCAGACTGGAGCAGCCATCTCTGTGGTGGAGGAAAGTTAGCACACTTTCCTAAACTCAATTAAAGATGCATTGCATTTTCCCAAATGTTATTCCACAATTTGACTTCATATTTTTTATTTGAATCAAGCTGTCAATATAATGATGAAACATTCAGCAACTGTGCTAGTTTTTTAAACTTGTATAGTGTGACTGCCCATGGTTATGGGAAAAGCACTTATAGTATGCTGTATGACACTGCTGTATTTAAGCAAAGCAATCCTTCATCACTTGCAAGTGATGTCAAACTGAAGATGGTGAGCACAGACTGAAAGTGGGCAGTAGGGAGGAGACAACAGACAAAATGAGGGCAGTGCAGGTGCATGAGTGAGGGTTTCAGGGTGTTGCCTGAAGTTCCATACTTTAACTCTCCGGTTGATTGCCATCCTAGTTTATTGGGCCTCGTTCTCAGGAGTAATTGGCCAGTTCCTGTACTCTGGCTGATTGGATGGGAAAATGCCAGAGGTCTGGTGGGGGGGCTCTTTATCACAAACGATTCAAGGTCAGTTCACATCTGCTGGCTTAACGAAAGTCTTATGGCCTGTGGACCACCCTCTGTTCACACATTACACACACTGACCTTCCCATAGTGCTACAGTCTCCATGAGTGCAAGGTGGGCTATTATTTCTCTTTTTGAAACTGCTGTGGGAGGCACATCTGTACACATACAGGCCCACCCAACAGGCTGTGGCACAGCCAGGAGTGGAGCCAGGGTCCAGGCACACACATATCACACTTCAGCTTCAGTGTGCCCCTGACACCTGGCTGTGCTGCATTCAACGTAACAGAGCCAAGAAGTGGGGCCAGGCACTACCTCTTTGAAGTTGTCGAAGGCGGATAGGATAATCTCATGCCCCCCCCTCACAAGGCACACAGCGGCCAGCAGTTCCAAGACCAGAGCCTTGGTTCTGAAAACAAAGAAAGCGTCAGGGGAATTCACCACTGTAACATGGAAGCCCATGTAGGAAAGACCCATACAGGAAAGCCTGAAGCAGAGGAACTGAAGCAGCCTGTTTCGATTGATCATCGTAATGTGTGATGAAATTCTCAGCTCTGCAAAAAGGTGAGAGGGGGTTGTAACCCAACAAAACATTTTTTGGAAAATAAGCACGAGTCTATAATTATTACATTAATAGTGTGAGTCTAAAGTATTACATTGTTGTCTTCTAGCAGACACTCTTATCCAGAGCAACTTACGTAGGTTACAATATTTACATGTTATCCATTGTACAGCTGGAAATATACTGAGGCAATTCTGGTTAAGTACCTTACCCAAGGGTACAGCAGCACTGCCCTAGTGGAGAATCAAATTAGCAACCTTTCGTTTGCAAACCCTGCTCCTTACCACTGAGCTACACTGCATCCATTGAAAAGTTACTAGTTTGTTATAACAAAGTTCTATGGGTAATAAGTATCATCTACAGCTTAACAATGGAATGAACAATTAAATAATGACCATTACATGACTCAGTGTTTGGAATGAACATTTGGATAATCAAGTTTTTTTTCCCCTCATCTACTTTAACAATGGAGGGTTTTTGAGGTTCTCTCTTACTTGATCTTCACAGACTGCATAAACTACACAGATCATAAAAAATTATAAGAAACCCATTTTGTTGTTTCAATTTAGCTCACATTCCAACATTTTGCAAGAAGTGTATTATTTTTTATATTTAGCACAATAAAACCTGTAGAACTTACCTTGAGTTCTTATTGTTCAGACTCAGAGCAATTTCATTGACAGAATGAGCATGGGACATGACCATGTTGAAGCCATACTTCAGAGGGCAGAAGGAGGAGACACCACAACACATTGAAAATGACAACAAAATTCAGGACTATCTAATTCAGTTCATTTAAAAACTTGCCAGTAAGTAATAAGACGAAAAACAAATGCATACATAATGCATGGACACTTTCTACATGTTTGGTTGATGCTGTTAGTTTTAATTCCATAATGCAAATAAGCATTCTTACAAAGAATAACAAAAAACTTTATTGAGGAATGTTTGTGTTATGTGATACCACTCTGCACCACTAGAGGGCTTTGCATAAGGATGGGCAGTGTGAGGGCATCTGACTTGCATCCACTCAGAGACCGGTGCTGGGTCAGGTTTACCTGGTAGTTCATGACAGCTCGCAGACACATGATGCATACATGCACATCATCTTTCTGGCTGACCAGGCGGGAGTTTTTGATGGTTTTGCTGTTGGTTAATGTGTTATAGCTGTAACAGAACACAAAGCAACATTAATAACCTGGGTTAACATGTTGCCTGCCTCTACTTCCATAGTGCTTGTGGCTTTGACAAATTTGATTTCACCTTGTGAAAAAGAAAGTCTGGAAAGTCTGCATTAAATAGATGATGAAACAGATGGTCATACTCCCGAGCACGAACCCTTTCCACTCCCAGAATTCCGTACCAAGTGTACTCCCACTGCAAAATGACACTCTACCCTGTAAACTCACTACGAGCTCCTGTATACATTACATTACATGCATTTAGCAGACGCTCTTATCCAGTGCGACTTCCAGCACAATAGAACATAAGTGTATCAATTCAGTTTAAACAAGCAACAGTGTCAGACCAGGCTAATGTGAGCATAACACTATTCAAGCCCTATCACAAGTTAACTTGTGCAATCTGACAGAAGCCAAGTATACTATGATACAACAATCCCTAGAACACAAAATACGTCACAATGCTGCACTTAAATTAAGTATGAAAAAATAGAGGTATCAAGTGTTAGGGGGCAGGGATTGATATAAATGTGGGGCACTGCCATTCTGTGAAGTTGGGATGGCAGTGTTGAGAACAGGGAATGCAGAGATGCATGGGTCAGACTGCTGCTTCTCTCTCAGGGGCTAGAGAAGAGTGGCTTTGCAGTGCTCACAAGGGAAGCAAACTCCCTTATTACAGAGCTGACAAGGGTAGCAACCTCCCTAATTACAATGCTCACAAGGGGAGCAACCTCTGTTATTACAGGCCACAGAAACCTGTCTTTCCACAACTGTGGTGTGACAATGATTTCTGCAAATGGCATGATGTGAAAGCCATCTGTTTGGAAATTTCCATACAGCTACAAAGCAAATATCCTGCAGCTCGATATCTACGAAATTGCTGAGTTTTGGTTTCCTACTCACAAATACTCTGCAGGTTCCATGCAGGTCTATGAGTTAATATACTGTCAAAGACACCTAAACAAAGCTAGCAAGGACAGTAGAGTCACTTGGATGCAACGTACTACTGTAAATTACATCTCACACAACCTACACAGATTGTCCTCATAAAGTAATATTTAGGAGAACCAGCTGGAGTGATGGCATGACTAATAGATGGGTGTTTCAGTTATCTGTACCCCTGCATAAGGCGGTGTTTTCATTGGTTGTCATGTTACATCATGGCTTGTTAAGGTGCTGGTTTCAGATACTGGTTCCTCTTGTTAAAAATATGGGTGGTACATTAAACACAGAGTTAGTGCTTTATTAATAGGGCCGATTGCGAAATGCAGTGAGACGTAGAGTATGTATGTCTTTACTATTAACAAATGCCCTGATCCAGAGCTACTTACATAGCATTCATCCATACAGTTACTGTACTTACTGAAATAATGCAGGCTCAAGGTTACCATAGCAGTGACCCACCTGGGATCCTTCGAGTTGTAAAACCAGTATTTAACCTGCACCCCTACCTCACATGTGCAGATAGCTAGAGAAGGTACCCTCTGCTCAGCTCAATGAATGGGCTAAGTGAGCTAAACCTGGGGCTTTAAAGACATGGTCTGGCTTATTTGTGTTCATCAAAACTCTAACTGCCCGAGATTTAAATGTGAAAGGATTCTGAGTCCCAGCTGAGAAGGAGGCAACACCCCAGCCATGCAAGACCCTTCATTTTGGGCTAGGGATTTACAAAGGGTACTACCAGAGGCTGGGCGGGAACTTATCTATCACCATGGCTCCCAGGTTTGACACCAGCCACCATGAGCCTGTGAGAGAGTAGACATAGCAGCCATTCTAAGAAAACAGACTGATCCTGGTGGGTTCTGCAGTGACATTTAGAGGTCAAAGGTCAGACAGTGCATGGGCAGCTCTGGACATGGCAGCTGGTGAAGGCTCTGCCTGCAATGTAGGAGGCTAACACAGGCCTACTGCTCCCAGACCCCACTTATCAGAGACTCAGTGAGAGGAAAACCACAGCACTGTACATTTAGTGGGCAAACAAGGAGCACAGATGGTCAACCTGTCATCCCTCTTTTCCCTGGTACCACAAATAATGGTAATCTTAAACATAACACAACCACTTTCACTTCTGCAATGCAGAGATCCTTATCAAGATATAGCACACTGCCCAGATTACTATTGATACACTCTGTAGTTTTTTTTTCCCCAACAGACAAAGGAAATGAGGACTATAATAGAAAAGACTGAGAAAAACAAAAATTAGCTCAAGCAGACAAAACAAGAGACTAAAACCCTGCAGAAAAAAAATGAAAATCATCACAAAAGAAGTTTTGTCACTTGCTTAAAAAACAAAATTAACACAAAGCTCAGTATGATCACACCTGAAAAGCCAGTCCCAGGATAAGCAGTCCAGGAGACCTATGATTTCAGTAAGGGAGCTATGCTTTGACAACAAAAGTGGGAAATATATTCTCCCTCTTTAAGAACCTCAGTTTCAGAAGGTTTTAAAAAACATTTTTAAAGCTTAATCTGTAACATTGCATGAGCAATATACCATTGCTATATTGTTGATGCATGTGCCGTTAGTTTGCATTTCATTAATCATAAGCAAATTTATAAGTAATGCAGTACAGAAACAATGTTGAAGCAGTAATTCTTCCATATAAAAATGCTCAGACAGCATGCTCACAGCCCAATAACACACAGGAGGATGTCCAAATGAGGATATTTGCTTTGTAGCTGAAACAGAACCTTGTGCTGGCTCAGCTGAAAAATACTGCTGGTTTGAATCAGGATAACTAGCTGTATGGAAACAGGAATAGTACACTTAAATTATCATACGCACCAGTGGCCAAGCACTGGAACCAAATAAATGTCTCTCAGAAAGTGATACTAAACTTGGCAGCAGGCTCTGTGTAATCAGAGATCAGTGAATATGTTCATCTTATTCCTTATTGAAGTATATTGTAGATCTCAGTAGAACTGCAGCACATGGTACTTATGGCCAATCTTATGTTCAGCCTGTGGGCTCTATCTATGTATGATTCAATATGCACTCTATGACCCTAATCTACTGCATTGCCGACTTTTGCTGTTGCAACAGTTACATGCACATGCTGTCTGGCTCCAAAAAGGCAGCTGCAGCCTTATTTGTGGAGCAGGACAAAAATATGGCATCTATTAGCATTGTCCTCTGTTACTAAGCCCAAATTAGGGATTTTTCCTCCTTCAGTGGTTTTCAATGAGTTCCACACATTTTTCTGAGTGAGCAGTGAAGGCAGTAAATATGTATTTCCTGGCAGAAATCTTCACTTCGTTTGATGCAGTTCTCAGAAGCCTGAGTCCATGTCCCAAGCAAATGAGTGATGCCAAGAAGTGCACTTCTTGTTGTGGTATTGCAGGAAATCTCGTTTGAGCCCCAGCCTTCATGATTTCAGGTGAAACCTTTTGCACGTTTGAACCAGGTGCCATAGTTGTTATGTCAGTGGGTGGAGTCAGGCATAAAGGGTCATCTGTGGATGGGGAGTTTTTTTCCCTTTTTCCTGACAAGTAGGTTCCTGACTAGAGGACGCTATTGTGGTGCAGTGTTTGATTCACTATCCATTCTTATCCTCTGCTTTAGCAGAGATGAAAGAGCTGTGATATTTATGTTAAGTGCCGGTGAAAGGTGAGGTAAAGCCTGTCTTTGTCTGTCACATGAATTCCGTAAAAGTACCATTCCTTAACCACCATGGCGGTTGGTAGTTCCTGACCCAGGTGGCCTAAGGTGGATTATTCTGGCACCAAAGCTGGACCGTTTAAAAGAGTCTGGTGACAGGGTGCTGTGAGGGGATTGGTGGGTAGGAGATTTGTGCCCGTTACTCTTGCCTAATGCTTTCCGGAGCACCATAAACTCTCGATTACCTGCCATGGGGAATGACTGCAAACGCCCAAAGCCAGAGGTGTTAGTGCCACGGAAGCGGAAGCAGAGTGCCAGGAGGGGGCAGCGGTACGTACCGGAGGACAGACTGGCGCGCAGAGTGAGCCAGTGAGCTGCTGAGGGGCTGATTAGCACACTGATGCAGATCCTCGATGGACCTACTCCATGATTTGGCCTTGTCCAATGGCCCCTCCTCCCCATTCTCCAGCCCCTCAAAATCCAACCTGAGCCACCGACAGATGACACAGACACAAAAACCAAGAGACAAACGGACAGACAGACAGACCAACAGATTGAGATGCAGACACAGGGAGGGGAGGGGAGGGGCTATTCAGCAACACAGCGTGGCAAAGGGAATGGGATTAAGGAATAGTACAGCACAGATTTTAGTACCATATAGCACAATTCCACTTAGTACTGTTCTGCACACAACAGCACACTACATCACAAAACAGCTGCAAAATTGCCAAATATGCAGTGAGGCATGCAAGCAAATCCAGCCAGACTTAAATTACATTCATTAAAAACAAATGGACATTGTCCTGGGGGTCATGTTCTGTATTTGCCACTGTTAATTAAACAGGCTCAACTCCATGGGGCAGTTTTAAATCTCCTGTGACAAGGCTGTTCAAGACATGTCCATTTAGGCCACTGGATCACTGAGTGGGTCAGAATCTTTCCAGAGTCACTCAACAGTGGATGGTTTCAGTGTTGCCATGGAGATGAGGATACTCACATGATGGCGCATTGGGCGAAAGAGAGGTACTCCACGAGGATGTCCAGACCTCTGTTCTCATCACTGAGGAATTCTCGAACCCACCTGGGATAAGGAGACAGAGTAAGGGAAACATTTTCTTCTGAGTGCCACAGGGAGGGAGTGAAGGGGACAGACAGAGTAAAGAAGGGTTCAGGGTATTGTAGTTTCCTGGGCCAGAGGTATGGCAAAGTGGTTCAAGATCTGTATATTAACCAGAAGGAGGTAAAGACCTGCAGGGGTCCTGTGGTCTTTAGCAAGGTACTCAACCTGAAGTGCTGTAATTGAAATGTACTGCTATACATATCTTACATATAAAGACCACATGTGCTGTAAGATGCTATATTGTCATCCTGGATAAAAGTATCTAAGCAAATAGTAGCAATAAATAATGAAACACAAACCAGTAGAAACGCCATCAAAGCAAAATCATAATGCATGTCATTTCATACTTATAACAACATTTCAAATGTGCAGATACTGACTGGCAGCAAATGCAGATGTCAGTCTGCTAATAACTCTGAGCAGCAGGAATGCTCATTTTTAGGTGACTTGCTTTCTTAAGTCTTCAAAGCCTCCCATGCGAGTTCCCTACAGACAGCAGAAATGACTTGGCAGGACCGCAGTGGAAAGCTGCAGAGTTTTTGTTCGGCCTGGGCTCTTTGAAAAGAATCCCAGGCAGAGGAATTCCAGCCTTGAAGAGAGAGCTGGAGGCTGGGGGGCAGACAGACACTGAATACTGCAGGTCTGAGCCTTTCAGACTGAGCTCTGCTGTGTTAAGCGTAGTCAGTCACCATCCAGACACAACCCCCAGGGACTGGATCTGAGCTGCCCGAAACAGTGCTGGTGTTGGGGCCAGGGTTTCTACTCTCAGACAGGCTACTGGTCTGCCAGTACCGAGCCAAATATCCCTGCCCCCAGAACACATCAGAAAAAAAAGACCCAGAAAGGGAGAGTGAGGGGTGAGAGAGACAAAGACAGAGAGGGGCAGGCAGACAACAGAGCAGGATGTAGGGAGAAAGAAAATGATTAAATTGAGATGTAGGGGAATGGTACATGAAGCAGTAGAAAAAAGGAGGGAGAGCAAAGAAATGGAAGTGTGAGTGTGTGTGTGTGTGTGTGTGTGTGTGTGTGTGTGTGTGTGTGTGTGTGTGTGTGTGTGTGTGTGTGTGTGAGAGTGTTGGGGGTCGGGGGGTTGGTACTCACTTGATCGTTGGTTTCCTGTCTAACACCCCTATCCCCATCCCCCTCCTCCTATACACCCCTTTTTTCCTGTCTGACTAGATGCTATTTCGGGTCTTCTTGGCACGCTGAGGAATAACAAATCAGAAGGGGTCAGAGTTTGGACACTCATGCAATAAACAGCCCTTTGGTCAAACTCCACAGCGAATCCCAGAAAAACAGAATAGATATTCTTTTCCGGAGCAATTGTGTGGGAAATACCTCAGAGATATGCCAGACAATATTCTGAAGCCGAATGTAAATCATACCTTAAAAATGACCAAGTGGTACAAACAGCAAAAAAACAAGACATCAACTCCTTAAAAGCAGGCCCAGCAAGCCTGAGCGCTGATGTAGCACATTGCTGGGTGAGTGTGTTTGGGCACACATGCGCGTACGTGTGTGTGTGTGTTTCACACTGGCTCCATTGTTGAGGAGCCAAGCTTCCTTCCCACTGCTAGAGCGGGGGAGATGGGCGAAGATAGCGGTGGAGCTCTGGGCAGGAGGCACTACAGGCCTGTTTCAGGAAGTACAGAAAATGGGTGTCAAACACAATGTGAAATTCATCAGATTAATATCTGCGCTGAGCTCCTGTCCCTCACCCATTCCCACAATGCTGAGTCAATGACCATGTCAGGTACTGTGCTGTAGACTACTTCCACAGTGTGCAATTACATATCTACTTGTAGCTCTTTTAGCAATTATTGAATTCCACACAACTATGTTGTATAGTAGCAAACTGATCAACTGCTCACTGACTTACAAGATCATACCAGTAACATACCAGCATTGGGGGAAGTTAACAGAGAAAATAAAGCAATGGGACCACAGGTTTGCCTTCCTCAAGCAGTTGTGTCCTCTTATTGGGCAGATTTATTTCATTTAATATTTATTTATTGAAGGGTTGTGAACTTGACACCAGCAGTTAGCAATGTGGCCTCCAGTAATTCGCACCCAGACTGCATTTGCATGCCCTCAGGAGTAATCTGGCAGTCGCAAGCTGCTCTGGTTTCGTTTCAGAGCCCGCAATCATGCTCAGAGCGCCTCAGCTGCTGTACATGCATGTGACAGGTCTCATGGACAGACGGGGCCACCCAACTGGGGTGAGAATGCCTGGGTTACCCAATGTGATTGGTCCTTAGGGAGGTCTCCAGCTCCCGCAGTACTTTGGTGGATTCCTGAACACGTCGGCGGAACTTCTGAAATGGAGAGATTGAGGGAAATTGTGCAGGAAAAGATTAGTAGCTATCGATGAATGTCTATATCAGTGCCTGAGTAAACATAGCATGCTCTGAATAACTGTATGCTGTGGGAAGAAGCTGGCAGAGTTCTGCAGGGTAACATTCCAAACTCAGCCGGAATTCCCCCGCAAAGGAGAAATCTGGAATGAAATATGATACAACTATCAGTGGACATACAATCTTATATTCACTACAGGCACTGGAAGCTAAACATGTATGCTATAGAATAGGGCTGAAACAATAGTTAATGTAACTAACAATGTATATGATCAATAAAACTACTGATAATGGCAAGCTCTTTAATGTGTGCATCAACCTACTGTTAGGAATAAGGTGATGCCTCTCACAGGCAGGGTAAAAAGTTTTATTCTTCAATGTAATGTTCATGATTACAGGCATTAAGGACAGAATCTAAAAGCTAATATGATCAGTAATATTTATATTAGATCTGAACTGTTGTGTGCCCACCCTCCAATCCCCCCCCCCCCCGCCCCCGCTAGTCATCTGTGCATATGTACCTTGTGTGTGACGGCAGGGTCCAAATACCCTTGCAACTTCTGGATGTAGGTGTGAGGGGGGTTCTTTACTTGAAACCGCTCCTGTAATGGACACACACACGCGCACACACAAACACACACACAGACAGTAAGAACTTTCAGCATTAGGCATAATCCAGTTTCACAGGCATGACTTTGGCCATATTGACAGCAGTAGGTGATGCCATGGAGGATGTCTGCTGCATGCATTTGGCCTTCACTCTTACTGTGTAGAGTCATTCCAGTCACTACATCTTGGTACATGGCTGAGAACGGAGCCCTGTTGTGGAACAGCACCTGGTCACAGATGAGATCCCACTTCTTCTCATTGTCGTACTGCCGCAGGAGTCTGGCTTTGTCCGGGGGCAGGTTCATGGAGCTCTGCAGAGGAAACCAAGTTCACATTCAGATGGTCTGGAGGGATAAAGCTGTCATCACTCTGTCCTTTCCCTCCATCTGGGCATACAGGCCGTCCCGTGGACAGCGTTGTGCTGCAGGCATGAATAGCGGCACATGGATGGTCCCTGCGACCCATGGCCTTTCCCGCAACCTGGGCGGCAGCAGATGACCTTCCTGCGTAGACCCTTGGCTTTCTGGCACAAGAGATCACTGCATCACTCTACCACCACTCAGGCTTCTTCTTCACAGTTAGAAAAGCTCTAAAACTCTGCCTTTGATAATTCAGCTGTTGTAGGACCTGAGCTCTATTGTTGAGGCTAAATACTTAAGAACTATTTCAGAGCTTAGAAGGAGCAGAACTTTCACCAGAATTCACATAAGCACTGACAGCACTGCAGTGCATAACCTAAGGCAAGCTACACTATTGAACTTGAGGCTAATTTGATGTGGGAATGTTACAAACATAGTTGACAGAACAAAATCAGCCATCAAAAAGGTAATACTGTTTCACCGTGATACGAGTAAAATTATTGTGAAAGCTTCATTGCCATTTCCATTCAAAGGTAAAACAAATGAAGGAAACGAAGAGCATCCTTTCACCTCTTCCTCTGGGATGCTCAGTACCTGATTATTTCTGTGTGGTTTTTTACAACCACACAGTAATTGCCTTTGATCTCTTATTGATCAACAAGTTCCTAACTGATCACACAGTAACAAGGATTCTGTATGGAACTTGAACAGAGGCTGGTGTGTCAGCGGATGGAAGCTGTCGGCAGTTATTATGAGCATGGCTTGTGTAATCTGGCATCATGGCTTGTGTAATCTGGCAATTTCTGACCTGCCAGAAATTAAAATCACAGCTTGTAATGCAGGTACTTGCAAGGGCAATTATTGCAGCTTATATGCACCCTACCACATGAAACCACAAGATCTACAGCAGGACGATTCCAAGGGCCAGCACCGACAGGGGGCCCTCATAGAACACTATTATTATTATCATAAGTAAGTTAATGTCATTAAAATTATAATTTTATCTATTAAAAAGTTATTCTTTTACAAATGAAACAAACTTGTGGTTTGTTTCTCAATTTTTGGCAAAATGATCAGGATAGCCTTTATATTTCACCCCTCTCTCTATTCATTGCAGGGTTAAGTCATGCGTAGGTACACTTTCCAGCAACGATTACAGAACGCGCTACAATCATTGCTTTCCAGTAGGTGCGCTTACAAGCAGAACAGATGGTGAACTGTCAGTAGATTTGACATGTCGTCATAGAAGAAGTCGGGATATCAAAAACGAAAAGCGAGGCCACAGAAAGCTTAGAGGGAGAAAAAAGGCCGACAGTTATGCCGGCCTTACACCAAACGACTTTCAAGCGATTTCACCGTCGCAGACAAATTTCCAAAGTCGGAATAAAATCGTGAGAGTTTTGTTAGAGTTGCGGCGTGCTCCCTTGATCTCGATCGTTTGGCGGAAGGTGGTAATCGGAGCTGTTTTAAGTCAGTCTTTCTCTCGTCTTGCCGTTACGATAAAATCAACCGTGTTTATTATTATCGTAGGTTTTCAGGCTTTCTTGGCTGACGCAAATAGTGACGTGAACATTGTCAACAACCAATAGGTGAGCTCTCTCAGCACCAAACAGGAAGTAATCTCAAAAGGAATCTAGTTGCAGTCTTGCCAATACAGTTGATCCTCCCACATCGCGGCTTCGATTTTTCGTGGGTCGGCAACAAACAATTAAAAATGTGATTTTTTTGGGAGCTTTGATGCCTTGTGCGGGAAACCGCGTAGCACTGCAGGCGAGTAAAGAAAAAAGTAAAGAAAACGTAAAAAAGTTTAGTAAGTCATAAATGCATATACATAATTAATAATTTATAATAATTTAATTTAATTTATAATAATTAATAATTTATTTTATCGTTTAATACCATAACACAAATATATATATATATATATATATATATATATATATATATATATATATATATATATATATATATATATATATGTATGTATATGTGTGTGTGTGTATCTTTTCAGAGTCTTGTCAAAGTCTTCTAGTGTATGGTAGATGTGAGAGGGTGTCAGACTTTAGTCTTTTAAAAGTCTTTTCAGAGTCTTGTCAAAGTCCTCTAGTGTATGGGAGGCTTAAGTATCTTACAGTGCAGTGTCATTTTGCTTAAATATTCAGTAGGTTAACTTTATCGCCACTGAAAATGAGATGAGTGCAATTTTGGTCCAAATATAACTAATATAGCTATGTGAATTTGTAGCCAGCCAGTGCGCACTCTTGCTATAGCTAGCTAACTAGCATACATGCTAACTAGCTTGTTCACTAATCAAGTCTGCCCTCGTCATGCACAGATGCAGCTTCAGGATTAGGAACCTTTCCCTCAACCCACCTCCCAGCTGTAGGAGAAGGAGGTGAGCAGTATTTCATTGCTAATATTCAATATTCAGTAATAGAATTCCTCAAAACTGATTTTGAATTCACATGTCTTTTTGCTAGAAAATAACACTAATGCAAGATGCCACTCATGTAGCTCTGACCGTCCATACATCAGTGGTTAATGACAGTAGGTTAAGTATTAGGTAATTAACGATAGACTACACTAGAGCTACCAGTCTACAAATTATTAACCTTGGGGTCATCATATGGGTTTTCTAGGTTCGTGGGTGGTCTAGGTTTGGGGGTCCCAATATTATATTCTTTCATAGGCCCCAAAATTTCTAGCGGCGCCCCTGATGCTTCCTGCAAGCATATACCAGGTTTCAACAACAACCACAGCAAACTTACAACAGCCTAAATGCCTAACATCCTACAGCTGCGCCATTTTCAAGGCTTAAGAGAGGACATCATCCTCCTCCAAAGAATTAACAAGAAATATGGAGCACAGCCAGGTACAGCAGCCAACAATGTTTGCTGACATTACTAATTAGTTACTTCTTCTGTGGTATTTCATTTAGGAATCACATCCACAGAAAAGAGACCACTTTGTTGGGTCTAACTGCATGACTCTCACCATTCACAAAAGTTATGTTCTTGAGATCCCCACAAATGGGGAGGCCCATAAATGCTGCACTGTGACAAACATGTGCATGTATTTGGATTTATTCCCAACACAGAAGAAAATTCCATGTAAAGTGATAATGCAATAAACAAGTGATTTATATGTATTGATGAGGTAATGCAACAAACACATGTAATATGTAAAAAATGCAGCAGCCTGGGAACAGGCAGAACTGCCTGATGGGAATATTCAAAACCACAGGTGGTGAGGCACTCCTTACAAGACTATATACCCTTTCACTGAGGACTTTCAGAAATATTACAAAGCATGTTTTGGAGCATGCTACATCCCACATACAGCACAGTAAATGACAGCTTCTGTGAATATTTAAACACTGATGGAGCCACACTAAATCTGAATATGAGGACTGAGTTGTAAGATGCAATGTTTCATGTTGACTAAGGCAGTGGTTTACCCTTTCCAGAAGCACCTGAGCCGTGTACATCACAGTGTCAAAGAGAACGGAGAGCTCCATTCTGAGTTTCACTACACTGCAGGCAATTGTTTAAGGGGCTCTAGGATGACTGCTTGACCACATCATGCAGTGAACTGACATAAATAAACTATATAATAATTTCAACATATTAATAGATGCAACCACATCTATTAGTTGCAGCACTGCTACAGCAGTCTCTGTTGGGAATGCACAAATGGATAAGTAAAAAAAAATAGCAGACCCTATGACTCTTCCTGGTCACTATTCCCACTCCAATTATAGCACTGAACCATTAAATTCAGGCCTTTCATCAGAACTTGCCTTTCAGAAACTGCGTAGGAAGGCTAAGTGCCTTTTCAACCAGACAGAGCTACAACAAACAGTTATGGGAAGAAAACGAAGTGCCTGGCACTCACAGATGTACAGAATTAGAGGAATGCACCTTGCTATAATGGTTACAAATTACCCACAAACCCCTCATCTTCCCGCTTCCTGCCTAGGCCGACACGCTACTTCTCCCTCAGGGCCGCAGCTCAAGCCCACACCTCAGGTGAGGTGTTGCTGTGGCACCCTGGATGTAGACAACCCTTTTCCTGAACTCTATCCCTTTCTCAGAACGTCAGCTAAAAGGAGGAAACCACAGACACAAAGTTCCCAACTTCCACACGCATGAAAGTATAACATCAAGATGCAGTCCCCTCCAGACAGCAAGAACCAGCTTTCCAACAGACTGCAAGTACCCACAGTTAAACACAAGGTCTGCATCCCATGCATCTATTCATGCACATGAACAAGGCTGTGGATTTATCATGCTGGGAATTAAGAAGGCTCCGATATGCACCTGGAGACAAAACTCCCACAGGCTATAGCAGCTCAAATAGTTCCTCATTTTACAGGGTAGAGGTTCTCCTGTACATTGCAGATATGGAGAAACGAGCAGGGAAGCAAAGCTTGTGATATGGCTCCTGTTTTATTCATAATTTTACACTGTTTATGTCAAAACTTCTGTGAACATCACATCTCTAGTACATCTAAGTCACAGTCACAATCAAAATTCACACAGTTCAAAAGACTGCTCTCCCACTAATTACCAGATCCCACCTGCCTACCCAAATTTCCACAACCTCACCTCCTCACCTGTGACGCCACACCAAAAGTCCGTTCATTTTGATGAAAGTAGCCGCTCCAACCAGAAAGCATGGCTTCCTCACCACCTTCTGGTGTCTTCAGAAGACTCATATCCTCCAAGGTTCATCAGAGTCCATTGACACTGACAGGCTTGAACACGTACTGTGAAAACAACACTTTCTCTGAATCTTTTCCCATGACATGGGCTTGTTTCCTGAACTTTCTGAATTGGAATAGAGACAATGTTCTATAGTAAAAGCATTGCGGTGTTGTTTTTTGAGCTGTTTCCATTTTCCAACCTATAAGTCCCCCTTGATAAGATCAGGGTGACTGAGCAGAGTGACATTCAGAATGCTTTGGACGGCTGGCTTGAGGCTGCATAGCCACATTCACCTTATTCTGTGATGAGCAGTGAGCACAAGGCAGCCAGGGACACAGGATCTAATGTCCTACATCAATCCTGCAGCAAACAGCTGACCAGAAACTAAAGGTTGATTGCTTCCTGTGGGCACACTTGGTGGATTTAAGGTAATAGCCTGCCACTCCTCAGGTTCAACACAGAACAAAGGCCACAAATCCCGCTATTACTGCTCCAACTGGCACAAGACAGCTGTTATGTATGCTTCAGATCCACAGACCTACATGCAACAGGACCCAAACACATTCCATGCATAAATTCACATGGCTTAATTGCAGCCTTTCACACTGCAGTAAAACAAAAAAGACTTACTACTTGCCAATTGCTACGAGGCTATGGTGGAAACTGGTGGTGCTTAACCCCATTTTAGCCTGGTAAATGACAGCTGGCATGACTTTAATTAAAGATAAAACCCTTCCTTTGTGGTTCCTGGACAGCATCCTTGCAACAAAAGACGAAGAGAAAACGACACCACAGGTAGCATCATAGCACACAGTGCATGAAGCTTTGTGTAAAGACACCTTTATTCTGTACCAAACGGTGACCAAATCAAACACAACTTGAAAGATGTTGGGCAGAGGCATTGTGGGTAATTTGAGTAATTGCCTAGCTCAAGTACTGAGAGGAGGTTTCTGAACTGACTCCGGGCTTCAACCTGTTGGACAGAATCTTGCTAACCTCTGATCTAGCAGGAGGACAGAGAGAGTGATCTGGGTTAGTGTACACTGCTGATGCACAAAGGGGGAGAGGTAAGAACAGGCATAAGAGGGTAGCTGAGGATCAGACAAACAAGTGGGAAAGGACACAGGAGGGAGGAATGGAAAGCAGGAGCATACAGAATGATTCAGAAGATAGAGAGAGATATGGAAGACCTGTAGATGTAGAGGGGCTCTGGTAAGTAAAGGGTTGTATACAGCACCCAACTCAGTAGCCCCTTAGGACTCCGAGGAGGATCCATGAGCCCAAGGGGCAGGGCTGCCCAGTCTGGCTCTCGAGAGTGAAAACAGACTGTGAGCCAACACTCAATCCGCTGGCCTCGGCACCGGTAACCTGAACCAAGCAATCACAACAAAGTGTACCCGCCCAACTGCACGAAGAGCACTGTGTTCCTGCTGCCTCCTAGCAGGAGGACAGAGAGAGTGAGATGGATGGAGATTAGGTGAGGGGGTGAGAGACAGCGACACGCTAGCCTCCACTCCAACTTTCCCCCTCCGGCCAAGGGAAAACTGCACGACAACCCCCTCAACCCCCTTCAACCACTATCTGCATTCCACTGCCTTCACAGTTTAGGGGGCATTTGGATGCATTTGGATGCTTCTCATTCCATTACATTGTATAATCATCATTTAGTACTGTAGATGCTATTATCCAGAGTGACTTACATAGGTTGCCATTTTTACAAGTTATCCATTTATACAGGTGCATATTTACAGTGGCAATTGCAGGTTAAATACCTTCCCAACAGTACAACAGCACTGCTCCTGCAGGGAATCAAGCTAGCAATCTTTCAATTATGAACACTGCTCCTTACCACTACGCCACACTGCTGTCCACTTTCTCCTATATCATGCATCACATGGAGTCTCAAAAGACAAGACTCTTCAAATATAACACAACTGGCTTCAGAGCAGAGAAGAATGCAATGTTTCAGGTGCTTTTCACTGGCCTTTCTAACATGAATAACCCTTTAAGTCACCATGTTGAGACTCTAGTAGCACCCATCGTACCGGGTGCTTTGAAAGCTTCTCTAGCTGAAAACCTGCATTTCTCTGAGGGACATTGACGGAAACCTCCAAGGTATGAACAAATCAAACATACACAGTTGTAGCACCGTTAGCAATGCAGGCACTCCAACTTCAACCATCTGGACCCCCACTCCCACAGCCTGCAAAGGCCTAGCCAATCAGTAAAGCTCTTCTGGGTTGTTCTTTTACGTGAACTTTTTTCAGTGAAAAAAACCTTCTCAGAGGGTACCTATAAGGGTAGCTGAAGCATCACCCAGTATGCCCAGCGTGAGAAGCAGAGAGAGGGAGAAATGGGGGGAACCCTGCCTCACCTGTCCTTCCCATACTTGCCCAAAGCCCCCGAGTGCAGGTGCATTTACAGTGAACACCAGTGCACCCTTCAGAGAGAACCCCGCTGCAGTGCAGAGGAGGTCTCTCCACCAAATGTCACTGTGTCTCTACAGCCTGCAGAATCACCTTTCTTAAAGAGGATATCCTCTCACCCTCTGCACTAGCCTCCATTCACCAGGCTGAAACTGCATGTAACCCCACACCTATTAAGCTGACAGAATCAGACAAAAAGACAATCTGGCAGTAATGAAATGGTCAACATCCACATGCTAACACATATAATCATTTAACTAGGTTTACCTGCCACATGCTCATCGCCTTTGAATTCAGGGTCAGCTGTGACGGTTAACAAAACCGCACTGTCCAGAGAAGTCGGTAGAGATGAAATGAGGAGTGAATCAATTACAAAAACTTTGAAATGAAGTGGGCTTGGGCACAATCAGTTGTGGACCTGCAGCCTAAAAAAACAGGGACATTCCAATTCATACTGGCTTGAAAGTGTGAAATATGACTATATTTTGGTTCCATTGCCTGCAGTGGGGAAACTGCAGTCTGCTAAGCTGCAGCCAGTGGCGTTGTTAGGTCCAATCATTTGGGACTATAGCCCCGAATATTTTAAGCCTAGCCCCAAATATTTTCGTCCTGAAAAAGGAGGTGTTTATAGCAAAATAGTAGACAGACTGTGTAAAGATAAGTAACATAATAAACTTTGAATGTGTGTGTGTGAGAGAGATGATATTTATTTATGATAAAGGTAGATATAACCTCCCCAACCTACCGATGCCGATCTCCCTTCAAAGAAAAGACAAGCCCCAGGCAAACTTGACTTAGCCCCTGATCTTTTCAATAGCTAGAAACGCCCCTGGCTGCAGTTGACCTAATGGTCCGTAAAAGACCAGTGGGTCTTCCCTGAATGCATGTCTAATGCAAGGGGACTTCCTACTTGGTGCCCCTTCCCGACATTGCAGTTTCCCCTATCGGTAAAGGACGAAGGCTGTGTCCCAATTCAGGGGCTGCATCCTCCGAAGGCTGCATTTGAAGACCGATTGCGTCACAGTCGGCGCGACAAGGCTGTCCCATTTCGAAGGCTCCTTCAAATGCGGCCGAGAAATGCGCCCTTCTTTTCCCAGGCAACGAAGGATGCACCGGGTGTATCCTTCGCTGGCCAACCTATCCCAGGATTCACTGCGCGCCGGTGATGAATCACTTTTCAAAAAGAAAATGGCAGGCACAACAAACACAGTGGCCGAGGAGTACACTTTTAAATCTAAGTATTGGGTTTCAACTTAATCGAATAGCTAACGATACAAATGTTAAAAAAACCAAGGGGCCTTAAAACCTTAAAATAGTTACGTGTTAAGTTACGTGACATTAGTGATGTTAGCTAGCTAGCTTACTGCAGCTTACTGCAGCTCGGCTTCCCGCATCCGACCTATGTTTCAGCCTTAAAAAATAAAATTAAAAATTCTGGCTCCATCTTTTCGCTAGCTAGCTAGCTAGCTGTGTCCTGATTTTTAACTGCTGCTGTCAAGGTTGCTAGGTGACAGGAGCGGCGCTTGGTAAAGCAACGGTAAGGGCTGGAACAGCTGGTGACGCAAATAGGAAATCCTCACGTAGACCAGACCATCTCATTTCGGTTCGGCCTTCGCGGTCTACGCAGCAGTAGGAAACAGACACAAATGTCTCCTAAGGCGGCCCTGAGAGAGTGGGAGGGGGGCAAGGGGGCGAGGGGGCACAGATGTCTTTAGCACAAGCTCCCTTTCAGACCTCAACCCTGTGTTTAATCATCAGTCTGCATGCTGCAGGCTTATTGGTCCCTGGGGTCAGTCTATGGTAGAGCCTGCTGAAGCCATTACCCCCCCCCCCAGGATACGGCCACAGAGGCCAAGGCTGCAGCCATGACATATGAAGCACCTGGATTCTAACAGCGCATCTGAGAGAGGTGTCTGTGGGGAAGGGGGGAGCTCTGTTACACCCACAGGTATGCAAACACACAAAACCATGCACCCACACACATATGCACAGACACATACATGCACATGCACACAAATGCATGCGCACATGCACACACACACGCACACACACACATACAAGCATGCACACACACACACACACGTATTGTGCTAATCACCAATTTGTACACACATTTAACACAGCCTGAAAAAGTGGCACTGTCCGATACCCTTGTCTGAGGCAGGAGTAACTTCACCTGGCTCTGATGTAGTGGCGACTGCGGGTCATGCTTAACTAAGGTGTGAAAAGGTTAGTGCAGCCTGTTTTAACACTGTGTACAAAGCCTAAATATCATGTGGAAAGGAGTGCACACAGTACTGAGATAAAAGCATGGAAGGAGGAGGAAGGTCACTATGTTAAACATAATGATTGATACCATATGGTTGCAAAAAAATGGATTTATAATACCCTCAGTATCACTCTCGTTTAGGAATTTTGCACTTTTTTCCAAATCTAGGGCCATACAGAAGTTTGGTGAGACTAGGAATAATACTTTTCAAGATATTAATGCCCAAACATGGCTTCCCAGATGTTCCCAGGCGTTTTTGAGAGTGTAAAAATTAAAAAATATCAAGGGCTGAAAAAATATGAAAACATAGGATTTGAACAGAAATATTTTACAGGCCTTAGTTTTGGGACCCATTCATGATATAGACAAGGTTTGAACAAAATCTGAGATGGTGCTGCAACAACCTTATCTGATTTGACACAGAATGACCCGTGTATATTTTCTTAGTACTTTTGCCTGTTTATTCTGTCTTAGAGGGGTCTTTAGTTTAAAGCTAAACATTGGAATTGAACAAAAATATTTTACAGGCCTTAGTTATATAGACAAACTTTGAACAAAATCTGAGACGGTGCTGTAACCACTTTCCTGGATTCTGACTGATTTGACACGGAATGACCCACATAGACAATGGGTGGGTTTGAGTGTGACATCATATATCCTTCCAACTTCTTCACTAGCCACATGGTTTCATAAGAGATGTCCTTCTGGGCTTTCCCAGGTCTGACACAATGTATCACTACTTTTCACATAACCAGGTAATTGACCATACCAGCCTTTTTTTAAGTGAATCAAAAACAGCACTCTTTCGGCAAGTTTGGAGCGTAATCTTTAATTTTGCTTCATTTGTCTAGCTTTCAGTTTCCAAACAATGAGATTATAATCACACAACAACGAGGCACTAACTCACTCAAAACAAGTTTCCCTACATGATTTTTGGGGCTTTTCAAAGATCAGAGATCTCTACAAAAAGACAAAAATAAATAAATAAATAAATAAATAAGATTTATAAGTCTAACAAGAGAACAAGATGATTAGCCATAAATAGCAAAGCAGTTCAAACTTTGTTCATGTGACCAGCCACAGTGAGGTGAGCATGGGGTTAATGTATTGGAAAGCAAATATTAAATCCAGGAATGATGATTTGGTGCATAGGAGTTCCAAGCTGAGCAATAAGCTCCTCACTCGATTATCATTAAATGCAGAATTCTATCATGTATCCTCACACATATCAGAACACAATACCTAAAAACCCTACCGTACAACATCAACATGCAAACTGTCACGTCACGATTTTCATGAATGGCACAATAAATGATATCTCATCTTTCAGGGGATTGCCAATCTGTTTGTCCCATGTGGTATATTTCTTATCATAATGTGAACAAGCAATATAGAGCTATTCAGTGGTGTACTGGCCATCGGGCATACCGGGACAAATCCCGGTGGCCCGCCGCATCGGTGTCAAAAAATCCATAAAGTTTTTACTGGCCCTGTCTGTCTCTTTATCAGCCCTCTGTGTGTGCCTATCATCTGATGAAATGGTTCAATTGGGGGGACTGAGAAATGAATGTTTATTTCATTAACAAGATACCATGATTTCATGAATACTTTCACTGTTAAGGCATGTTGCACAGCAGTTTTCAATGACACACGTTCGTACATAATCCTTTACTTTGACACTGACAACGTCACGTCATGATTAGTTCAAACAGAGCTTAGTTGCGTAAGCTGGCTACCTAGCGGGTTTAAGGGAACTTCAGGACCGCTGATGTCCAATTGTACCTAGCTAGCTAGCTGCATTAAACGCAATGATATAAAACTTGCTACATGACGTATATTCAGAAGAATATAATCGTTTGTAAAGTCCATGTACATTAACTAATTAAGAGGTAGTCTCAATTGTAGACAGAACTTGAGAATCGTAGCTAAATATACTTTAATTCCTTTTCCTAATATTTGGTTGCACAACCCTCGGCAGCAATGACGGACTCCAAATGTTTCTTGTAGCCATCTAGAAGCTTCTTGCACCTGTCTGCTGGTAGTTTCTCCCACTCTTCAGTTGCAATTTGTTCAAGCTCTAGTCTAGATTGTTTGCAGGATTCCTTCTCCCAATAGCAGATTTCAGCTGTTTCCAAAGATTTTAAATCGAATTGAGATCAGGACTCATTGCTGGCTAGTTGAAAACAGTCCATTTTTTCCCTTTTCAACCATTCTTTTGTGCTTTTGGATGTGTGCTTTGGATCATTGTCCTGCTGGAGGACCCATGATCTTCGACCCATACCTAGTTTTCTGACACTGGGTAGCATATTTCGCTCTAAAATGCCTTGGTAAGTCATGGTTTATTTAACATGTTCAAGGCCTCCAGTCCCAGAGGCAGCAAAGCAGCCCCACAACATTATGGATCCTCCACCATATTTAACTGTAAGAAGGGTGTTCTTTTCCTTGTAAGCTTCATTCTGTCACCTATAAACAAATGGCTGGTCTGCATTGCCAAAGAGCTCTACTTTGCTTTCATGTGTCCATGGAACATTTTCCCAGAAGGATTGTAGTTTTGTCTAGGTAGGTCTTGCCAAAGATCAGTCTTGCTTTTTTATGCTTTTCTTTCAGCAGTGGGGTCCTCTTTAGCCTTTGCCCATAAAGCTCTTCTCGGTTTAGTGCGCGGCGTATGGTATGACTTGAAACCATCACTCCATATTTCCCCAGGTCAGCCTTAAGCTGCGTTTTAACCGAACGCAATGCGAAATTTCGCTTCGCTTTCCTCGCACAGGTTTGATCGCTTGCTTGAAAAATGAACAAGCAAATTTCGCGTCACGTTACAGCAAGCATTTTTGATTACACCAACGCTGTTAGCAAGTTTGCTAGACACAATAGAAGACAGCTAAGTTATCTTGCATTGCTAGCTAGCTAGTTCATTAGCATATATAAATCCCGCACACACGCAGTTTGTCATTTCTTGTGAACTCTTTTTTAAGAAGTAATGTTTCTCTATAGTTTCAAAGCTAACGGTCAACACAACGATTGGTCCACGTTTTGAAACGTCAGCTAATGGACAATACCAATCAGCCTGAGAGTTCTGGAAAGGGGGCGTGGCTTCTAGCCCTACTTGAAGGTGATTGGCTTTCGCCAGGCGAAATTTTCACTCGAGTTGAACATTTTTTAACTCAAGCGAACGCTCATTTCGCCCATTTCACATTGCTCGCAGTTTTGCCGCGATTAACTCTGCCCATTCGCCTCCTGCCATTGACTTTTCATGCATTCACGTCGCGCGAAAATTTCGCGTCGCGTTCGGTTAAAACGCACCTTTAAGCTCTGTTGATGTTTTACATGGTGTTTTTTCCACAGCTCACACCAATTTCCGAAGACTTCTCTGATCAATTTTCCTCTTTCCACCATGTCCCGGGAGCTTTTTGACCGTTCCATGAGCAGCAAACTTCTTAATAACATTGCAAACTGTTGAAACAGGGATGCTAAGGTCTTTGGTGATAGCCTTGTACCCTTCAGAATTCTTGTGTTTGGTGATAATAGCATTTCTGATCCTCTCAGACAGCTCTCTTGTCTTCATCATTGTGAAAAAGGAACAGGGAATGATGGTGGCCTTGTTAAGCATCAAATCCATCATTCATTGGTTAATTAAAGTCATGTGAACACTGACAATTTATCACAGTCTAATTTCACTGCAATGACAGTCTACTTCTTCTTTTCAATCTGATTTGAATTCTTCAAAAGGGTGCCAATAATTGTGTCCATGGGAATGTTTCTGTTTTTACACTTTTTCCAACCATTTCTTTTTAAATTGTTATTGTTTTACCCTGTGCGAATGTATATCGACCACAGCTGTTTCACTACATACTTTTCTAGGAGATATTGTACAATATGTACTTAAAATACAGAGGTGCCAATAATGTTGACCAGAACTGTATGCACGATCTGACCTTGCATAATCAGACACCACAGAAACACATAACCTTATGTCATATATCAAAATTATGAAGAGATTCATAAATAAGGCTCCATGAGGGCATATATGAAAGAATAACCAGGAGGGAACCCTAACATCTGCTAACAGCTAGCTAGCATACCTGCTTCTTACATTAATTAGGGCCCTTGTAATCAATGAAGAATCAATATTCCTAGACCAAAACATAACATAATATGCAAGTTCAAACTCCAAGTATACATTTTTTGATAATACCTTTCTTCTGAGTTGCTATAAAATAGTTTCTTGACACAATGTTCCCAACAATGATACACACGTCGTATACAATAACATGAGTAACGTCAGTAATCTATTTGCATGGAACCTAAACTTAATATTTTTCTGTCCTTCAACCTTAACTGTAGCTTTTAACTTGGAGGTGCCATGTAGAAAAATGAGTATTAGATCACTCCCCATTACTGATGACAAACTGTAGTAGCTGAAAGGCTCACTGCTTCAGTGCTCTATGACAAACTTATTGTACCTAAAAACCAATCTCTTAGTGTCTCTGTGGGATAGGGAGGTTCTTGCACATGATGTTGTTATGAATTGTAATACTATTTGGGAGTATATTTTCTCTTCTTCCAAAAATTTAGCCAATCAAGTAATGCATTATACTTTCCACCCGGGTTTTATACAACCCCTTTGAGTATTTTTCAAATGAAACTTGTAGATGACAAATATTGCAGTAAGTACAACCTTAGCTCATTAGACAAATTTCTTTATACAATCTGGAAATGTGCGCATATAGTAAGGTTTTGGCAATATGTAGCTGTGGTTTGCTTCTATGGGGAGACAATTCTAATTTCCTTTTAAGTTTACAAAAGAATGACAGACTTGACACTGCCAAGAGGGCCATTTTGAAAGGTTGATTTCAACCTGGTGTTCATTTGGAATCTGTGTAGTCACATTACCTTTTGGACATACATGTCTTAGAAAGGACCACAGCTAAATTGCATAACGCTCACCCAAACACTTTGAATAACTGGTCAAGTGCAATAAATATGATGAAATATTATTTTCATCAAATGTAATGAGCTGCAAAACCCATTTTTTAATTTTTCCAGTGTTTCTGTCCAGATTAGTGGTTTCAATCATAAACCCCTAGAAGGTGCTACTGCATTTTTTACTGTGTTAAACTATGTCTCTAATTGCAGTAAAACAAAAAGTTAACAAAACAGAAGAGCTGACTGTGACTTCACACTTGACCGAATTGCAAAGCAGCAGCACTTTTTGCATAGTCCTCTGGAGAGGTAAGCCCAGGTCATTCCAATGACGTCCAAGTGCAGTGTTCGGGACATAATCAGTTTGTCTATGACAGTTCATCAGACACAACGGAAAGATAAACAAGAAGGATCAAAACGCCACCCTTCCACATCCACACGTTACTGCTTGAAGAACTGGCAGGAAGATGATGCACAGATATGAGTAGAGAGAGACAGCATTTAGAGCAGCCAAGCATGGCACACACACTCATCTCCCCATCCCCTATGCTGAGACTACTTTGTATTAACTCCATGTGAGAAGGCTACCATCTTTCCAAGTATAACTCACCACGATATGAGACTGAAAATGCTCAATCTGGGGGGAATATCTGGTTTATGTAACCTTAATCCAAAACATCAGCAAAGAACAAAACGCCTTATTCCTTGTTTGCAATAACATTCTCTGGTCAAGCATCTCTGAGTGTTTAAGCGTGCATTCCAAACAGTGGCGGATTGAGGTATGGGCAACATGGGCAGCCGCCCAGGGTGGCATCTTGCCAGGAACGGCACAGGGCGCCCGCACAAAAAAGTTCAGAATGGTGACATTTGCGCGATCGGTTTTCTATTGCTCATTTGCATATCATGTCAAAGATACCATGTCACCTTGTGGGTCAATTAACCTTGTCAGAGTGGGCGCCCTGATTCTAGTTTGTGAGCTAGGCAGGCTACTGCCTGGGAATGTCTCCCACTCAGAAGTACAAGATGAGGAGGGGGACGGGGGTAGGTTGACCTCAGGTCTCCCCACTGGAAGCCCAAGGTAGGGGGAGCGGGGGAATCTATCAAATAGTGCACATCTAACTTTGTACAGTACTAATGCAATTAGTAAAATCAGTCACACTACGAAATGCTACCAAATAAACCACAATTCATTCATAATACTGTGAATATATAGTTTTACAGACATTGCATTTTTTTCTGGTTTGTGTGAAATCGTTAAGAATAATATAAAACCAGTCTGCATACCACCAAGGTGAATTGGTTTAGTCTTGACTCTTGGTTGACAGTGTTGGGGGATGGGAAATGTATTGATGCTTGAGTGCCAAATCAACACAAATGGATAAGAAAAGGTCTAAGCCATCAGGTGCCCAGTTTAGGAAAAAGAGGAAAGAAGAAGAGGAGAAACGTGCAAAAGATAAAGGTATGCAGCTATGTCAACTCTTTATGAGTATAATATTATGCATGTAATGAAATAGGCTAGTGTAACACTTATTTGTTAGCCTATGTTGCTATGTTGCTTGCTATGCTATATAATAGACATAGGGCAACAATATTCAGTTTTCTGTCCAACTAGCTTACATAACATTGGACATAATTTCATACAGTTTCATCATAATAATGTGTGTAGCCTGCAGCAAAACGATTACAACCTAACTAGCACATTATTGATTTAGTTAACTTTCATTGAGGTGACATCATAAAGGTTTTCTGTGATTGTATTGACTAGGTCCTGAGCTCAGTAAGGGGAATTTCCAATGCTGTAGGCTAACTTAAAAGACGTCTATATTATGCTGATATTTTGTATCTTTTGTGATATATTGAGTCTTTTGGGGTGTCTTATGCCTAGAATTAGTGTGTTTTGTGTGAATTGTGTGTTTTTTGTTAGTAATAGGGTAATAGTGTAATAATTCGATTCTCTTTTTTATTTGTAGTTATATACTACAATTTGTTTCTATTTGTCTTTGTTACTTCTGTTTGATATTTATGAGTCTTATTTTTTGTATATATTTTTATATTTATATAGTTTTAAATGTTATGATTATTTATTTGTGTTGTAATAAAAAATTTTATTGATTGCAGTTAGCTCAGTAGGCTAAAAGCGACAACAGACATCAGTATCGCTGAGGGGCATTTTGAGACGGTAATCCTAACACTCGTTCAGGTCTGCCCCAGTGAGCTACAGTCTAACTGACCGTGCAGTTCAGAACGTTTTGCATCCTCTACATCTCTGCATCCTCTTAAAATGATAAAAAATACAATAACTACTTCGTTAAGTAATATGTTTTTATTAGTGTGAGTGTGGACAGGGCATGAAACGTAAAACTGGTTAGCTTCCATCATTGCACAGTCTTCTTGACAATGAGGAACAAGGCGGAGAAAGTTCTCAAATGACTATTTTGGGTGTATTTATTTATTTATTTTTAAGGGGGTGTCATTCGGTACTTTTAGGACCTGTATGTGCTTATCATAGAAACTGAGGTAACAAACTGAAGAATTCCTTGGGAAAATAAAACTCGCATTGTGCCTTTACATGACTGACATGGTTATATATACCTGTACGACGTACACAGTAATTGATGAAACTAAATTGACTAAGTTACAACAGACAGAGCAGCTTGTGAAACTAATACAGCTGATAGATATGCAACATTAATTTATCCCGATAAATAGGCTGCCGACCTACCTACCGTGTAGGTAGGTTTCAGATGATGAAAAGACATTTCATAGAATAACAAATTCAGAAAGCTACACAATAAAAACTGAAGTGCTGAACTTCTAGCTAGACAGTAACGGGAGTGAAAACAGTCGTTAAATTCTTGCCGTACTCCTATTTCACGAACGTCTACATTCGAGAAAAATGCAGCCCTTCTGACGCAAGTCTTTATTTCCACAGGAATTAAGGCAGACAAAAGTGAGACAGCATAAATAAACTACATAAAGGATGCGCATATCTAAACTCTTGTCTCATTTAATGAATAAATGCCAAATGAATAATTAACATGCGCAAAAGCAATTCAGACCGTCTTACCAAAACCAGCGCAAATCTCTCCTCCAGTTCGTTAGGGTCTGGCATTGGTACTTTTAAGGGCATAATATGGGACTTCATTCCTGTTTGCTCGTCCACACTCTCAATATTCCCCATTCTGTGAAAAATCCCTTTACAAATATACAAAAAAGACAATTTCCCCTCCGTTTGCAGTTCCCACAATTTGGAATTCCCTCCAGAATGCGATTAATATCCAGTTATTCATTAACAATTTGCCACCGCATAAACTTTTTATATTTGAAACTACACTGGGTTTATATTCGGTCTTTACTGTAAAGTATTTCCTTTGGCTCCCCGGGCTGCTCCATCTCTTTCAGCACACCCTTAGCTTGGTGAAATCATATTATCCGACCACGCACTCAGCTGCTACTCCGTTGCGTCTCTTATGTTTCTGCCTACTCCAACTTTCCATTCATTGTTGTTGCGGGGACATTCGATGAAACTTCGACAGACGAACCTTGCGCCTTTGTCCCGCCTCCTCCCAAAAAAAGAACTTTTCTACGCACACTGGCCCAACACTTTAATCAGCGCGACAATTGATTGATCAATACATTTACGCCATCTGCTGGAGAGCACGCGAAGTAGAACAGAATACAGCATGCAATAAATGTCAACAAGCGTTTCTTGTGCCGTTCATTTATTGTATTTCAATATCCCAATTCCTTTCTAATGATTAACACATGTACAGCATTTTCAAAATCAGTTTCAAACAGGTGAATAGACAGACAATAGAAATACTATGGTATCTATAATAAAATAAACTGATAGTAACTGAGGAATATTACATAAACCACTGCTTTACTTTTTCATGTTTGCATAAACAAAAAAAAAACTAAATTATTTCAGCAAACGTTTATTTCTGCACATCAAGTGAAAGATGAAATTCTCATGTAAAGTGGAACGAACACATTTTTTTACCCATTTCATCAGACAGTTCAACACCCTCACATTTTGCTGTAGATACATTTTTGTTATGACCCAGGTCTGAAACTGCAACTTATTGCTGCCCCAAACCACTGAGTTCCTACCATTAGCCACATCCTCTCTCAAGATTTCAGTGCTTTGGTTCTCATTTTTTATTATGTTCATCTGGTTTCCTATGTACAGGGTAGCTCCAAAAGAATTACATTTTCATTATTCAGATGGATCAGCTGTAGCACTGAACTGGGTCATCCCAGTGCTCCTTCACTCAATGCCTTTGGCTTTCAGCTCCTCCTTCACTCTCTTCAAGTAGTCAGGATCTGGGTAGCCAAAACTGCAGGCAGAAGGACAAATCTGTCAGCAAAAACACTTCTGTATTAACGCCAGACACAGGGATACAAGCTGTATCAAACCTTCTCCTTTAGAGACACATAGCACAGAATATCCTTCATTACTATTTGCTCATACAGAACAAACCCCGCCATCCCTGTTCCAACTCCCACATCTCAAATCACCTCTGAGGTCCTCCATGTATACAGGTCTTGTGGTGAATGTCATTCCAGGTGACTGTGTCTTCAGCCCCGGTGGTCCTAGACATCCCCACAGTGAAAACCAGCCTCTGATCAAAGGCTTTCCGCAGCAGCCTTAACACTTCCTTTCCCTCCTTGTTGTCTGGTAAATAAGCCAGTCTGTGGGCTCCACTAAACGGCTTCCCTGGATTAGGATGTTTGCTCTGTAATCAGAATTTCAACATTAGATGAGGCTTCCGAAATGAACCTTTAATCACACTGCACTGGTTTTCAGGTCTGTGCTTATGCCACCATTTCATCCTTGATGGCTTTGTGGGTTACTGCAAAGGGGAAACTTAATGAGCACTAATCACTTCCAAGTAAGAGAAATGACCTTGTCTGCTTGGTGATATACACTTCAAGACAGATGCCGGCCCAAGGTAAGGTCAAGTGAGAGGTGAGGACACATTATGAAGAAAACACATATTGAACCACTGTGTCAGAGTAAAACCACACCTTGATGTCATGTTTTTACCATGACAATCCAAGTGCTCTTACCGTTTGTATCCCAGGAGGAATGACGTATATAATCTCAATGGTGCCACAGTTGGGAAATCCTGGGAGGCTAGACTTTTTGTAGAGGACACTCATGTTTCCATCAGGCTGGTTTCCCTCCACTTTTCCAAACACTTGCTTACATACAGGACAGCTGGGGCCCATGCTCTGAACTGACTGTTCTATGCACTCAGAGCAGAACTCATGTGTGCATCTTAAGCTCCTCTTGTTTTTGAAGGTATCCATGCAGATGGGACAGGTCTCCTCTTCAGCTGCTGCTGCTGACTGGCCCCCCGGGGCAATCTCCGCCCTGGAAGGTATGAGCTCAGGACATTCCAACTGCCTCCTGACCTCTTCACTGAAGACAGGTTTCTTCAGGAAGGCCTCCATCTCTCTCACTGCAGGCCACAAATGCTCCGGCAAGCCTATCAGCCTCCAGGGACCATTGTCCTCCCCTTCTGCCACATACGGGTGTTGAGGGTGAATTTTTTTGAAGGCAGCCTTGAGACTGTCTGCCTGAGTGGGGTTCTGGAGTGGACAGCTCAGCATGCAAGTGGCTGCCTTCTGGTAGAGCTGCTCCAGGGCTTTAAGGGCGTGGCACTCCAGGGAGAATCCCTGGTCACTGGTGGAATGAGCTGTCACCTTCACCATCCCTGAAACCAATTCTGCATGGATATCCACCCCAAATTTCTGTTTGATGACCATGATCTGTTTTCCATATACAACATTGATAAAATCCCAGTGGGTCTTATGCATGCCGACCCCATTTCTCACCACAGGATCCCGAAGGTCCATTTCTAAGGTTCTGCTTAATGCCCCTTCTGATTTCTCTCCTAAGTTGGACTCCACACTTAGCTCCATTCTGGCCCTTCTGCTGAACAAGTCCACGCTCTCTTTTGGACCAGAAAGCTCACAGCCCTCTGATGACACCCTCAGCACCACCTTGGACTCCTTCCTTTGGATCTCCTTCAGCATCTCGACCATTGCCTCTTGGTTGAGGTTGGCAGCTGGGATAGTAGCTATATCATTGTCATAAGTAACCTTCTGGAGAAGGTTAGTGAACTCCTGAAAGGCTTTCTCCACTGAACTATTGCCCGCTTTCGGCTCTGCTGTTTTGATTGACACTGACACCTCGGCAGTGATACATACTCCGTTATCCTTCTGGATGCGCTCCATCTCCTTCTTATACACGTTGTGCAGGTTCCAGTAATGGAAGAGAGGGGCTGGGCATGTCATCACTGGCAGATCAGGGCCTCCTTGACTGGATCCAGAGCTGCTATTAGTTGCATTCAGTGCTAGGCCATTTCGCTCAACTGTAGACCCCTCATCCAACCCACGGACCTCTTCGGGGATGTCCCTCCTCTCCTCAAAGGGCGAAAAACATTTTTAAACATGCAATGTTTAAACATACAATAAATATCATGAAGACACAACAACAGTGATCCATAGGAACTGATTCGCAGTGAACCTTAGGAACTGATCCATTTCATATTTTTGACAGGGATTAAGTGCTGTTTACTGAAACTCCGGAATAAACACCCAGTTGTACTTGTCAGGTGTAACAGTGAAGCGGGGGCACTCACTCACCTGCACATCATGGGAGGCAGAGCTCTGAGTCTGGTCTTTTGAAAAGTATGCCTTGAAGTTACTATTCTTGTCCTTGAGTTTCAAGTCTGCCGACTTGGTCATCAACAGCCACTGCACAGCTGAAGGGGTTTGATGGAAATTAACTGCACATTAGAACAACTTTTAGGAGAAAAGAAGAGGATGAGCATATGGAGAAAAGCAAAACTGGCAAGAGCAAACACGACTTGCTTTGGTTGGTGTGTCACAACATGGGTTTAAATGAAAAATTCCTGTAATATACTGAAAGGCATTAAAACACAATAAAGACTATGTCTGTAATTGTAAGTAAACAAAATGCAAACAACAATAGTGATCCTACCCTCTGAATCACAATGGCTTCTTAACTTGTGGCAGCCATAGAATATGTTGCACCAACAGTCATAGGTGCAAAAACACATGAAAATCACCAAAATCAAGAGAAAACCATTCAGCCATACACAGTGCAATATACAAGTGATAAGTTCATTTTTTACATGGGTGAATTCACTTGAAATGGAGCGAAATATATGATTTTGATTGATTGACATTTCATGAATAAATACATGTACTGGAGTCAAAAACGTTGCATTTTAAAGTTAGGATTTAACATATACGCACATGGCACTACAGGGAACATTTTCTCACCTTCTGAGTTACTTATCATCACTTTTAAAAAGCCTCTTTCATTGAATTTCTCCTCAACTTCGCAGTCAGCACCTTTAAACTTTTCATTAAGCAGAGACTGAAAAGCTTTCTGGAATGCTCTCACTGGTTTGCTTGGCAGATCTTTTTCAGGCCAGTCCACTCTAACATAGATACAGGTCCAATGCTTGTCCTAAAAGAGATACTCAGGTCACTTCAGTGTCTCACTTTTCATGTCACACAACCTGTAATGAAAGTACAGAAGGGTGTAGTCCTCAGTACTCTTGCCCTCACCTGCAGAATCATATTCACTAGCTGTAAATTATTATTCTGCTCCCCTGGTGGAGGATGACTTCATTTGGGTACAGTTCAAAGTAATATTAATATTGTGTACTGCCCAAGGCATGTCTGAAGTATCCATGCTGGTTGATCGTTCCACTGGTAAGCATTGACAAATAATTTACTGCAACAGACTACATGATTCTGTTTCCAATCTGAGTCCAACAGTTTGTTACTGATGATTATGTGAACTATCTGTAGTGTATCGAAAGCTCTGTATCAGTGATAAGTTAGGGACATCTGCTCCTCACTCCCAATTCAATGTACAGTAGTTTGGGGTAGTGGTAGTGGTAAAGGACAGGGCTCATAACCAAAGGTTGCTGGATCGATGTCCCCACTGGGGCCCTGCCGTTGTACCCTTGAGCAAGGTACTTAATCCACAATTGCCTCAGTAAATATCCAACTGTATAAATGGAAAACATGTAAAAATTGTAACCTATGTAGGTCACCTGGATACGAGCGCCTCGTAAATGCCAGTAATGTAATGTAATGGAGCAGGGCTCACAACGAAAGGTTACTGGTTCAATTCCCTGCTGGGGCACTGCTGGTTAAGGTAATTTAGCATCACTTCTCTGGTTACCAATTAAATACTGGATTGATTTCATAGTACTGCTCCTTACTTATAAGGCTTTAAATGGACCATTTACCTACAGGATCTATTCATTCTCTTTAACCTACCCAGATTACCTTGTTCACAATAAAATGGCTTGCCAGTAGTTCTAAAAGTTGGAAAAACAAATCTACTGGTACAGCCTTTTCACACAGTGCTCCACTATTATGGAATAGCCTACGTAATTACAGTACATTTGAGAATCGGGCACAATCTCAAATATTAAGACTAGACTGAAAACTAAGTCTTTTAGTCATGTGGGTACTGAGGAGGGGGGGTGGCCTGTGGCTATAGAAAACTTCAGGTGCTATGAACTTGTCTTTGCTGATGCCTCATTTCCAGTTGGACTGTACTTATTTGGTTCCTGCTCTTCATGGGGTGGGTCAGTCTTTGATTACCTTCACAGCCATGGGTCCTAACCTTTATGCTCACCACCCCTTTGTGTGCTGCCTTATTTATGTCTGCTGAGGCAACCTAATGTTGTACTGCCTCATAATTTTCTGCACCCAAATTTAATGGTCATCCCATTCTAATCACTACATTCTCTCCCTCTCGCTCTCTTCCCCTCTTTTTCTCCTCCTCCCTCCTCCTACCTGAGCAACAAGTGCCTCTACAGCACCGCTAGCAGACGTGTTATCATTGCTGTACCCTCCACTCTCACAAGGAGGGTCGCCACTCATAATATGCCTAAGGCCAATATTTCCATCCCCTTTCCACCTCCACTGGCTATACAATGGAACTATTTTGATGGACTGTTGAGATGAACTGATGCCTTGTGTTACACCAGGGTTATTTTTCTATTTTTAGTGTCCAGGATTCCCTTGACCACCTTCTCCCTGGGTCTGGGAACAGTTTTCCCGTTTTTTCCAAAGTAGCCTGAGTCTTCTGGATTTTTGATTACCTCTGGAAAATGCACTATGTACAGCACTTTGTGACTTAACTGTAAAAATGTGCTATAACAAACAAAATTTGTTTGACTGATTGATTAATTGATGAATATCCAAATGTATGAATACATAAAATTGTAAGCTGCTCTGGATAGGAGTGTCTGCCAAATGACAATAATGTAATTTGGTTTAGTTAAAATAACTATATTTCCCACAAAATTCTTGTGTGACAGTTAGTACAAACAAGGAATGGCACCATTATACAGGAGGGACAAAAATGATAATTACAAGCAAAATAAATAGAAACATTCAACAAACAGTACTTCAAAAATTGTATTAATGTAAAACATTCAATGCAGACACAAACTGGGTGAAAAAATTGGGCAGAAAAACCAGAATTAGATTTTTTTTTTCTTAAGGTGATCGTATGGTCAATAATGATCCCCAAAAACATGTACTCTTCAACCTCCTGCAGTGTTGACTGAGTCCATCTATCATGAGATCTTTGCCTTGTCAGAATTCAAGGCTAATTGACTGTCCATACACCGGTGTGTAAACTACTGTCTACAGTGGCCTGGAGGCACTCCTCTCCACTGTTGTTGAACCAAGTATGGTTATCATTTTAGAAGCATTCTCAGGGGATTAGAGGCCTTTGGTAGAAAAAGTATTGCACTTATAAGAATCACACTAATCCCAGACAATCAGATTCTTAAAAGTAGCATTACAAAAGAACAGATATAATGGACATTTATATGGACATTTATTTTATTTATTGTTTGGAATCTGAGTGAAACTGTGAAATCAATACAAAATTGGCATGACCCTTTCCGACTGTCCTAAAACCTGTCATAAAGAAAGCTCCTATAGAGGAAGACTTTCACATTTGTATCTAATTTACATGTTGAGATGACTTTTTAAAATAGGAATATTTTTCCTGTTTTGTTCCTGCCCAAGCTAACTTCAATACAGGACACAGTATCATATGTAACATAATTTTGTGTTCAAAACAGTGTGTAGTTTTTGGAGTTTACTGAACTCATTTTTGTGGTTGTTGTCCTGTTGTGTTGTCCCTTTAGCAATTCCTTGCTAAACATGCAAAGTCACCCCCATTTGGTGGTTCAACCTCATTCTGCTCTCTGACATTCTGCAACCATATTCACTGATATTTTCATGTACAAGCTTCTCTCACTTGACCTTTCCTGGGATCAGGGAATAATTTTCTTTTTTCCCTTAATTGTTTCTGGGGTTTCTTTTTTTTGATTACCTCAAGAAAACATGCTCTTTCCAGCACTTTGTGAAAATGCAACTATCCAAATGTAACTAAATCAGGACAGAATCTGTCTGTGATACAGTCGATAACAGATAACCAATAACAGACAATGCATCTACATTAAAGGATACTTTTAGGGGGCAAATGATCTCATCCTCAGTGCACCTTGATATCTCACACTCAGTGAATTTCTTCCAGAATGTCCTTTGATCTGGTTAGTGAACCTGCCTCCTGGCTGACCGCCCAGGAATCCTGGCAAAGCATCAGGATTAAGTGCTGTTTACTGAAACTGATATCACTGGTCTCACTGCTACCCCACTGCAAGTGCCTGTTCACTCTCATTGTGAACTCCTCCTAGCTAGCAATAAGTACCCATCACCACACCAACACCCACTGCTTCTTGCTTTGCCCCAGGGCCATTGGCTCCTGATGGTCCTGGAGTCCCTTGCATGGAAGCTGTGGATGGCCCTGCTGTTGGTGCATCCCCACTGCTGCTGTCCACATTCATAGGGGATGCCTGGGAGAGATCAGAGCTTTTACTCTCTAATCTTATCATGTTTGAAAGCTATGACCACTGTTAGGTTAATCATTTACTAAAAGTAAAAAAAAAAAAAAAATGAAGAGCAGGAAGTGAACTAGAGCAGTTATTCACATAAGCTTCTTAATGTTCAGTGGAAGTGAAAATGCTGAAATAGACCAGGTATTGACATCAGCCAAGATACAAAGTGTATTCTAGATGTCGATTACTGAAGGGAATTGTGGTATATTGATCACATAATTGTATGGTAAATATGTTTACTTATGCTTTTTGGACCTCTGTGAACATGGTCCTGTTCAAGGGCTGTAGTGGTGCATGCACATTGATCTGTTATGGGAGATCTTGCCCAGTAAAGTGAATGTTATGAACGCTACCTATGCGTCCGCCCCGTTAATACACAACAGGAATGGACGTAAGGACTTAAGAATGTGTGTAACTCGACAGGCAACGTTGATTTAATGAACATGGCGCGCATTTCTTACTTCGTCCACCTCCATCTTCTCCACCTGGTTGTCATCTCCATTATTAGCCGATCCGTCCATACTGATGGGCTCTGCGTTTCCCTTCACCCCTAATGCTCTGATCTCACTGTCACTCAGGTTTTGACCTGCGTAGGAGGGGACCTCAATATTATATTTCTAAAATTCTGGTCGTAGCCTACATGCTGTGCACTGTCAGACTACACACTTTGATGACCAACCAGTGTTGGCAATCCTAGTCCTGGATACACTCGCATTTTGGAATAGTTATTCAGATAAATAAATGCATCATAGGAACGCAGCCGCGGTTGCCTACTCGTGTGGCTACGGAACTGATTTTTTAAGTGTTTATATAATATACACAGACACGCAAACCAGCTGGTGTCACGTCCACTTCAAAATGAAAAGCATTCCATTAGATGACAACATATGTAGGCTAGATTGCCTTAGAGATGGTTAAATCATGTTACTGTCACTTCAAAGTTAACTAGTAAGTAGTCAACTAAATGCAATGTCATACGCGATAGCTAAAATTACTTTCGTTTTCATTTAAGAACTTTGGCAAGCTAGCAATGTAAATAGCTATCTTACAATCTCCTAGATGTGCCTGTAAATTAACAGCTTGACATAAACTTTCTAGCACAAAGCAGCCAATTTCTTAAAAAGATCATTTATATAACCCAATATTTCATTAAATTTAAACATTTGTATCGTAGTAGGTATAACCTATCTTTCTAAGGAGCAAGCGAAGTTTAAACTTGGTTCGATTTTAGCCGTGTAAATGCAGAAATGCAGCGCATACCATAGCATATTGAAGTCAAGCAGGACACAAAGCTGAAGAAACTTAACAATTGAACTGTACACCTACATTTATAAAAGTTAGGAAGGACACACTTCAGTAAATTACCTGTCCTGTAGACGTGTCGAATGTGGTCTGAAGACGAATGCTGGCTAACTAGCTCTTCGGGTTATTTACGAAGAAACGAAAGAGAAAGCAGCGACAGGAATGGTTACGGAATTCAAGTTGCGCATACTCGCATGTTTTCTTTTTTATTTATTTATCTACTTTATTTTTGCAATACAGTGACAAATCGGCGTTATGCCCATACTTGATTTCACAACGTTTAACTTTAACATTTTGCGAGCTGGTGTGACATATGTCTAGCGAAATCCGGAACCCCAGAGGAAGCTCCGATGGCTCGGTGCGTCAAACATTTTCAATTACAGCCCACAAGGACAATGCCGATTAAAAGGGTATTAGCATTGCTTTAAGCAATTAAAAGAATTTCAAGAATATTAGCACTGCTTTAATTGCTTTATTACTTGATGTTTATTTTACGTGTAGCAAGGCGATGTGTTTTGGATTCTGTGATCTAGTGACTGTGATGTATGATAGTATACTTCGCTTCCATTGTAGGCTGTCTAGTCAGGTTGCATGTTAACTTGTAGTAGGGCTTGAATAGTGTTATGCTCACATTCACTGGTCTGGAAGTGTTGTTAGCCCGGTCCGACACTGTTGCTCATTCTACGTTTTGGTCTTTTGTGCTGGAAATCGCTCTGGACAAGAGCATATTCATTTTGGTCACTGAGATAATTTTCTACTTAGCCAGATAATTTCTTGAATTCTGTTAATTTCTTGAAGTTTATATTAATATTAAGATTTAATACTGAAATTTGTACTGATATTTGTTCACATATTTTCTGCTATTAAGTATATTTTTGTTTTTGCTTAATTTTCTACTTTTATTTGATGAAAACAGTTTTCAACCTATGGAAGGAGTCCTGTCAGCCATTATTCATGTTTCTTTTAGTTTTAGTGGGTGCTGCTTCGCATTTACCTCCTTCATTGGAAAGACAAGCACCAAATGGTTATGGAGAGGTGATTGAACAGATTTTTAATCTAGCAATCAACATTATTTTGCTTAAAATGTCCCAGCAAGAGAAGCTGCTTCACCTGGTAAGTGTGAAAGGTACCCCTCCACCAGATATTTTCTCCACTGTGAATGGGTCCAGCAGCTTTTATTTGCATCTTATTTGCCAGCATCCTTCTGGTAAGTTGCTCCTCTCTTCAGTTCCATCAGTATCCAGAGTTTTCCCATGCCTATGACTAATATTCTTACGCTCTCTTCCAAAATGAAACTGGGCATCATTTATTTGGACATCAGCCAGGGACTTGCTGTCAGGCACCACTGTGGTAGATGGTGTTGCAATGATGTTTTTGAAGTTGAACCTGCTGAGTGGGAATACTGTTATCCTGCTGTCAGTGCTGGGCAAGCACAGCTTATGAGTTTTTGACTTTCTGACAGTGTGAAAAGAAACATCAGATGGTCCAGACACAGTGTATGTCTAAGGATGTTTTAAACAGCCATCCAATCATAGAATGCTAATAATGTGCATCATGTGTACAGTGGCATGCAAAAGTTTGGGCACCCCTGGTCAAAATTTCTGTTGCTGTGAATAGCTAAGCAAGTAAAAGATGACCTGATTTCCAAAAGGCATAAAGTTAAAGATGACACGTCTTTAATATTTTAAGCAAGATTACTTTTTTATTTCCGTCTTTTACAGTTTCAAAATAACAAAAAAGGAAAAGGGCCCGAAGCAAAAGTTTGGGCGCCCTGCATGGTCAGTACTTAGTAACACCCCCTTTGGCAAGTATCACAGCTCGTAAACACTTTTTGTAGCCAGCTAAGAGTCTTTAAATTCTTGTTTTGGGGGATTTTCACCCATTCTTCCTTGCAAGAGGTTTCTAGTTCTGTGAGATTCTTGGGCTGTCTTGCATGCGCTGCTCTTTTGAGGTCTATCCACAGATTTTCGATGATGTTTAGGCCGGGGGACTGTGAGGGCCATGGCAAAACCTTCAGTTTGCGCCTCTTGAGGTAGTCCATTGTGGATTTTTGTGTTTAGGATCATTATCCTGTTGTAGAAGCCATCCTCTTCATCTTCAGCTTTTTTTACAGACGGTGTGATGTTTGCTTCCAGAATTTGCTGGTATTTAATTGAATCTATTCTTCCCTCTACCAGTGAAATGTTCCCCGTGCCACTGGCTGCAACACAAGCCCAAAGCATGATTGATCCACCCCCGTGCTTAACAGTTAGAGAGGTGTTCTTTTCATAAAATTCTGCACCCTTTTTTCTCCAAACATACCTTTGCTCATTGCAGCCAGAAAGTTCTATTTTAACTTCATCAGTCCACAGGACTTGTTTCCAAAATGCATCAGGCTTGTTTAGATGTTCCTTTGCAAACTTCTGACGCTGAATTTTGTGGTGAGGACGCAGGAAAGGTTTTCTTCTGATGACTCTTCCATGAAGGTCATATTTGTGCAGGTGTCGCTGCACATTAGAACAGTGCACCACCACTCCAGAGTCTGTTAAATATTCCTGAAGGTCTTTTGCAGTCAAACAGGGGTTTTGATTTGCCTTTCTAGCAATCCTACAAGCAATTCTCTCTGAAAGTTTTCTTGGTCCTCCAGACCACAACTTGACCTCCACCGTTCCTGTTAACTGCCATTTCTTAATTACATTACGAACTGAGGAAACTGCTACCAGAAAACGCTTTACTATCTTCTTATAGCCTTCTCCTGCTTTGTGGGCATCAATTATTTTAATTTTCAGAGTGCTAGGCAGCTGCTTAGAGGAGCCCATGGCTGCTTATTGTTGGGACAAGGTTTGAGGAGTCAGAGTATTTATAAAGCTTTGTAATTTGCAGAACCTGGCCTATCCTAATTATGACGGTGAACAAGCCATAGCCCTAACAAGCTAATTAAGGTCTGAGACCTTGGTAAAAGTTATCTGAGAGCTCAAATCTCTTGGGGTGCCCAAACCTTTGCATGATGCTCCTTTCCTTTTTTTCACTCTAAAATTGTACAAAACAAAAATACATTAATCTTGCTTAAAATGTTGAAAAGAATGTTTCATCTTTAACTTTCTGCCTTTTGGAGATTAGTTCATCTTCTACTCACTTAACTGTTCACAGTAACAGAAATTTTGACCATGGGTGCCCAAACTTTTGCATGCCACTGTATCTACTAAGCAAACCAGGTACCCCTGGTTTGGGTTCACTGTGATTCAGCCTTAAAATAAAGACAGTTGACCAGTGCTGCAGTGCAAATAACTGTGTTTAATTGTCAGCTGTGACACAGACTCCTGCATGTGTATCTATGCATTTGTAGCAATACACCAGTGAAACTAATTCAACACAAGCAGCTCTTGCATTTGGGCATACAGATGTACTCTAGATCCAAATGCGAAACATTCTTTAGTTGAAAAATGGTAATGATTACCATTCAATACCATTGATGGCTCCATTAAGAGTGAATTAGTTGCAAACAAAAGCACAGTGATTGAAAGGTAGGATTGAAAGTATGTGTATAGCCTGTTTGTAGTATCTTCAAAGTGCTTTGCGAAGGCTGGAATACGAATGAGATACCTATCACATTAAATTCAGCTGACTGTAATACACTAAACAAACTCTTTTAATTGTGTTAAAACAATGTGTACACACATACTGCTGCTATTGTCATTGTCTTCATTAAAACCATTAAAACTGCACATAATACGGTGGCAATAAGGTAAGAATAACAAATAGAATGTCAAAATTACAAGGTAGCAAATACGATATTGAAATTATCAATAACATTAAAAACATAAAAGTATATGCTGTCAGATTGAAATGAATAACTGATTTAACATAAAGAGTTTTGCATAGCTGATCTGTCTCTCCTAGCTTTGACACTCATGAGTTACACAGCTCCTGTCCCAACAACAGAGGTCCAACACAAACTGCAAACACCTGTCTGTACTGGACTTTGGTGTCATTATGTCTGAGCACTGAGTACTGGATTTTACCTGACATACTAGATATGTGTCTTTTTGAGTAACTTGAGATGGCTAATCTCAGCATGTATGTATACAATATTCAAACCTCTGACCAAAAATGACTTGACTACAACCTGAGCCATTACTCAGTTGTAAGAAATCTCATTATCACCCCCTTTATGCATACACCCAGCATAAATGCAGATATGTAATACACTTGCATGCAGCCAATGGCTATTTTCCACACTACAAGTCCCCCAATGCACCTGAAAGCAGACAGTGATTTCCTGATGTTAGCTGAGCAACTCACAGGGACCCAATAACACATGCAAGGTGCATGAGAGCAGTAACACAAGTAGACCCTGTAGACATATCCACCCCTACCCCTGACAGAATGAAGCCAATTTGTTCCTCTTCTATGAACTCCTTGTCAGTAGTTGCTGATGACATGGCTGGGAACAAGCTCTAGCTATAGGGCTGACACCAAGCATCTTAACCAGCTGAGGTGGATATGATTCTAACATTGTCAATCACTGGGGAACATAGTGGAAAACACAGTTAAGGCATTTGAATGATTCGCAGTGGTATTTATCCAAGGTGCATTCCTTCCATTAAACTCAAAAACTCAGACTGACCTCCTCAGTCTTCCTGCTCCTGTGTCCCACAGCAGATCCCCAGTGGGTCACACCAGACACCTCCCTGTGCCTCTCCCATTTACTTTACAACTCATTGATATTGATTACTGTGTAACTCCTACCAGACACGACATTCAGCATAGCCATTCATCAGGAATTTGGTCATTTTTCTCTGATTCACTCAAATTCTCGTTCCAGTAGCCTACTTTTCTCCTCTTCAATTGGCACAGAACCCTATTCATTGACTTGTCTTGTTTCTTCCTATTCTGCCACGCCAGGCTGGTCCTCGGTGGTGGTGATCAGATCACACACACAAACAGATCCCAGCTGGTGATCGTGTTCAAGCCTGCGCCCTCCTTCTTTGCTCGCGACCGTGTTTGCCCATCTGTTCCTGCTTTCCCCCAATATCATTTCCTCGCACACTTGTTCCCTTCTCATGTCCCTTCTACCGACACTGTCTTCACCGCACCATTTCTTAAAGGTCCACTTTGTAATTCCTACGCATCTTCACCAGTGTTTAAGAATAACTGAAACTCACAGAAAATGCAATGTAACAATCAAAAATACTGAAAATGTGTTTAAACCTGTCCCTCAAAGATAAAGACAAAAGACAAAGCATTGTATTGGTTAAATGGAATGCCAGTCTCTGTCTTAAATGAATGAATACTTAAACTGCAGTTTTAATAATAACAGTACTAATCCAGTTAGATTATTCTTTCTTCCTCATGAATGATCCCACCTGATGCAGTATAGTGATAAAATAACATTTTAAAAACTCTTCTGCGTGTGCACACATGGCTGGGGGAGGCAGCATTATGCAAAGCAGTGATTGTGGCAGCTGTGGCAAGAAGTTAGTTGGTCTCTTCTTTCAAGTCATACCTAAAAATGAGGGAGAAAAGGAGAACTTGAAATATACAGATGAGAAAATCATTAGGAAACCATGGCTAAGTAAGTACACTGCTACAGGAGACTATAGTACACTATACTGCACATGGTAGGTTAGTGTGGTTTACTGTTATTTTCATGAGCATATCATAATCAGGACTACACTGCCCAACCTGCTTGAGTTGTAATCATACTTACCACTGTGTGACCCCTGACGTAAGGTCAATCTCTGACAGACCTATCTGTACCTGAAACAGAGCACCAAACAGGGGTATTAGTATATGTACTCCATTGTCATTAGAGTGAATTCATGTGACTGTAGTCCATTTTCAGCTTGGAAACAGACAATCAAAAACCAGTCGAAAACAGTAGACCTTAGAGTGCTTAATACGGTGACTTTGGGAAAATGGGAAATACTGAAACTGGCCAAATTATCAGATAAGCTGAACACCAAAAAGGAACCAGCTTCAATGCACTCAAAACTTACCCCACACCTTGACTGTACTCACTGTACCACTTTTTCCCCATAACATAACTTTTAATGGGAACACTACTGCAGCAGCAATAGTTATTAATGCTCCACAATAAATTCACTTCAATATCGAAAACAGCTATAGAGGGTTACAGTGTGATGCTCAGATACAGGTTGGACAGAGCCAGGTAAGTGAAGCAAGGAAATCACAGAGGAAAAACAGAAATAACCATGAGGGAACATACCAGTGTCATTCCAAAATGTGCCAAACCCAGTCTCATAAAATGATACTGCTCAGATACAAATGGCTGGTGCTGATACTGTGAAGTGATTCAAACTTTATTGGCTGTGTAGCTGTGACCAACCTTGCCAATGAGCTCTCTTTCTCGGCTCATGAAGGGAACGTTGTTTTTGACAGACAAATCCAGCTGTCTGTGTCGAGCCTCATCCAGAGAGAGATCAAAATCAAACCTGCATAAGAGAAAAAGTGAGAGGGAGGACAGGCAGCATTTACACACAGACTCTCACTCATTTGTTCACCTTCCCCACCCCTTCCCTCACCCTTTCACCACCTCTATACCCTGTCTCCCTCACCCTTTCAACTGCTCTACACTCTGTATCCTTTCACCTTCTCTAATTCCTCACTCCTTCACCCTTTCTCCTTCCCCATTCTCTTACCTTTCATTGTACTCAGGGTTGACATCTCTCTTTTTGGTGCTGGTTTTCCTCTTGGTGACCTTGTTCTTGTCTGGCAGCAGGATGAAGGAGATGTAGGGCTCTGAAATGTCCTTGGCACTGGCTGCCAGATGCCTAAACAGAGAAAGGTAAGTCAAGCCTACAAGCCTACAAACACTGACTGAGATGTACTTTCAAGTAAACACACAATGAATAGAGACTTAATATCACAGACGTCTGAAGACAGCCTGTACTGAACCAACAGACTGACCTGCAGGCATGAATCATGACGACCAGCTTCTTCTCTTTAGTGATGTAAGAGAGGGACAGCCTAACCTGTGCACCAGCCCTACAATCACACAGTGATAAGTGTCACATGCATACAGGAATCAGTGTCACACAGGGGTCAGTATCACACACAGGGATCAGTGTCAGACACACACAGGAATCAATATCACAAAGAGGGATAAGTGTCTCACACACAAACACAGCATTGCCAGACACACAGGGATCAATGTCACACAGAGATCAGTGTCACAAACACAAGGACCACTTTAAGAGTGTCACATCAGAATAACTATTCTCAGTATGACTCACCCCTGGGTGGGCACCACCATGGGTTGCAGAGACTTCTTTGTATCTAGGATCTGAGGTACAAAACACATTCAGAGACACTTACAGTTGGGAGAATATTAGTATCAGTCAGGAAGCCTACAGAAAACACACAAATGTAGTGTAGTTAAGAAGCCACTAAAACACCACACAACCACAGCATCATACAAACACATTCTCATATCACTAAAACAGCACATATCCTCAGTATAACACAAACACATTGTTATACCACTAAAACAGCATACATCCACAGTATAAAACAAATACATTCTCATACCACTTAAATAGCACATATTGCATTGATGTGCTATATGCAGGTACTCTATAATGTCTGTGCTGTATGTGCTGTGGTAAAATTATCTCCTACAATCCCACTTGTACTGGTCAAATATTTCTTAAACTCAAACTGAGAAGCCATGGTACAAGAAACAGTGTTCTAAAAGCTTGGAAGCCATTTATCCTACATTTTAAGAAATATTTCCTTTTCTACTCTCCAGTTTCAATCATTATGTGCATAACAAGTATTTGCAATGCAGTGTCACTTTACACGTTTAACATGTAACATGTCAACATTATTATTATTATTATTATTATTATTATTATGAGAATTTGTGATTCTGTGTATGTATGTGTGTGTGTGTGTGTGTGACCTTGAGTTCAGCTCTTAGCAGAAGTTGACTCTCAGGAGGGACTCCATCCAGACTGAGCCAGCGGTCCAGGACCAGGCCTGGTTCTGAAAGCAGTTCTCTGACAGGCAGAACCAGAGAGCCCACAGCCTGATCCCCAGTGTGAGTAAGCTGGAGAGAGAGAGAGAGAGAGAGAGAGAGAGAGAGAGAGAGAGAGAGAGAAAGAGTGAGTGAGTTACAGGAAGACAGAGAGAGAGATATACATTTAACTATATAAGTACAGCTTATTATGGTTGATGATCACCATTATACCTTTTGAAGGACTATTTTATGTGGATCAGTGTTGAAGATCATGAAGAAATTTTAGAACAAGAACTAACAAAGTTTATAGAAGTGCTCACACATTTGTAGACACTTTAAATGAAAAACTTCAACTTTTCATGTGATTTAGTCAGTCTGAAATAATATCTAATCTGACATCTTAAAGTATCTGTGAGCTGGTTAGTGCCATCAGCAGTACAAACAATATTAAAAAGTGTTTCCAAAATTTACCCCACTACATCCTTAAACAAAGGGACATGAGCAGGTGTAGCTTTATGTCGAGTCAGCAAATTAAATAACACTTACATTAATTACTTTATCATAAGCTTTCCTTACTGATTTTCTTATCAGTGATCCTTCCTCTCTCACATAACATCTTCAAAGTTAATAGACATGAAAAGCAAATGATGTGTTAATTATTTTCAGTTCTCGTTGCACAAATATACACAGAAACAGTCACCTTCACTATGAGCATATCCTTTCTGGGGTCACGAACCAGGAAGTAAAAGGACTCGTCCCACTGAGGGGAAGTGGAACGGTCACACACCTTGAAAGAGAGAGAGGGGAGATGAGAGGAGGTACATCAAATAACCACTGCATTAATACAGTCATTACCATCTTATATTATAAAAATACTACTCATTATGTATCATGAATACATTAAATTAAAGGTAGTACCTGCCTCCACTGAAGACATTTTCCATTACTTCGTAGAGTGCTAACCACTGTCTAATGCTGTAATTCAGTTGAATCACAATAATCTTTGAGTTAGAACTTTGAATATACTGTGTTTCCAATTGACAATACTGTGTTTCCCTCACAATATTTGTTCATTACCCACTAGTTAATTTTCAGTCCAGTAATTTCACAAGCTTGTGTAAGAAATCCAGAAAACCAATTACTTAAATTCCATACTCAAACAAACAGTATGTGCGTTGATAGACTGCGTCCCTTACTTGGCTTCAGCAGACAGTTTAAGAATTATTAGTTACTGTGCATTTCACAAGATACATGCCATTTTTGAGAACAGGATAAAATAACCTCTACCAAAAAACAGTTAAATGCCAAATGAAAAGCTATTACTGACTATCTGAAGTCCAGTGTGCAGTGAGCCTCACAGCGGTTTCACTCACAGTACCACTCATACAGGTGGCTGAAATGTGCAGATTAGCCATAAGGACCTTGAGCTCTTACCTTTGTCCTGTAGGAGGTTCCTCCAAGTGCAAGCTCTGCCCCCACCTTCGGCTCCTTCCCGCTCTTCTTCAGCTGAACACACACACATACCAAAGTGAATCCACACACAGTATCAAAGCAAGCGCGTACCTACACATATCAGTGCAACTATGAGGATAGAAAGGAACTGTGGCAATGTAAGCTCACAGGCAGGGCATGAGCACGCTCCAGGAACACAAATAGGACAGCAGCAGAGGGAACAGCCTTGTTCTGATATGACTGCTGGGTCTGGAACTGCAGCACCTGAGGATTGGACCAATCACATTCACACAAATAGCCTGCTGTCAATCCACAACCTCAACTGGCAAAGGACATTCATCCTGCTGATACAGTAAGAACAAGATGGACACTAACTGAATAGGGAGAGGATGGACTGACCTGTTCCAGTCGCAAAGGGTCTAACACTGTGGGCAACCACTCCAGCACCAGGTGAACACAGCCCGACTTCACATCTTTCAGAGTGAACCACTGCAACACACACACACACACACACACACACACACACACACACACACACACAGGAAACAGAAAAGATCTTTAATTTCCATGACTTTTCTAGGATATTTCAAGATTAAATATATGATTTCGAATGATTATTTCTTACTGGAAAACTAGAATTCCCACAAAACTGAGATGATGGAACAGCAGGACAGAATATTTTCTGGGAGAATTTAAAAAAGGTTTTGGATCTGTGCAGACACTTGTGGCTGCCGTTGGCAGTGAATTCCAGTCAAAAATCAATGAATTAACATTTGCTTTTGGAGTGGCATATGAAACACAACATTTTGAATTCCATTTTGCTGAAATACATCAGAAACAAAGCATTTCCTTAAAGTGGTCAATATCAAATATTTTAGCTTATTATGTGACAGACAGAAGGTCTCACCTGGTCAGTGTACTGGGAGGTGATGGTATCACTCAGACTGACTTTAAATCTAAGAACACAAAGATGCAAGATTACATCAACTTGTTAAACAGCAAGAGCACAATATAGGTAATATATGTGCATGTCAGGTATTTTTATGCATCATAGGTTGATATTACAGATATGTGTAGTCATGAAAAATACAAATTTGATCTAATTACAAAAACTGACAATTTTGTACAAAATTGCCATTTTATAATTGTGTCATGTTATATTTATAATCTGCTTATTTCAATAAATCAAACACCATACTTGTCACCAAGAAACCATTACTACCCTAAGAACTGACACATCATTACCACACACACCCAGCACTGACACTCTATAACCACATTCTGTGGAAAAATCATGGGGCTGCAGCAGGCTGACCTGTATCATCTGTACCTGACCAGGCTGACTGAGAAGGCAGACAAGGTCTGCATGGATACATCTCATCCACTTTCAGCAGAGTTCCAGCTACTCCCTTCTGGTCGGAGGTATAGATACCCCAATATCAGAACCAACCGAGCAAAAAACTCATTTAGTCCCATGGCAATAACTCAATTAAACAAGATATGGTAGCCATGGGAGTCTGGGGCAAAACATGGACTAGGGGATGCATTTTATGCACTTTAAATGTCTGCCTTGACTGTGATGGTATGTATGATGGCTGCTATAGACAATTTTGGATTGTTGTTTTCGTTTATTTGATGTTTTTAATGTGTCTATATGTTTTGTGCTGTACCACAAATTGCCTCCTGGAGGACATTAAAGTTTTCTATCTATCTTTCTACCAGCACTCACCTCCCTAGGAAGTCATCCTTGTCCAGATCCTTATCATACAGCTCAAACTGGACCTCCTGCCCTGGCTGGTGGCTCAGAACCACCTGGGAAAGCACCAGAAGATCATCAGCAACATCCTGAGATGAATTACGGCAGTAGCTACAGTATTGTAAAAGGCATTATGACTGCATCTCAAATTACAAACAAACAACACTTCATACTTCTACCTCCAATATAAGCCACATTCCTGCTGAATTATTCTGTACCTCATACAGCTCATTCCAGGTGGGGTTGAGGTTCTCCTTGATCACACGACTGCAGAAGGTCACACCCCCCACACGTATGTTGACATAGGGGTCACTCTTCCCCTTCACCATGCCCCCCATGAGGTTGTCCTTGGCAATCAGATTTTGTGCCTCCACCAGGTGAATCCGCAGCACCCCCTACAGGATGCACACCATTACTGCAGCCTGAATGCATGCATGTGCAAGACAATTTCACATGCACCATGGCGTTTTGTAATATGCTGTGTCATGGTTTTAGTTGCATATTACTATACTGTACCATTAACTCAATGCAGCTGTCTAAACACTGGATAACCTGCACACACATTCTGTGTCTCACCTCAGTTGCAAAGCTGGGGTCAGGAGAAGTGTGAAGGGGTCGACTGTCAGAAGGGATAGGGACCAAACCGCCCACCCCAGGGACGACCTCAGCAGCTGATCCCTCCTCAGTCTCCACAGGGGCCGAGACAGGGAAGCAGGGAGGAGCTGGGGCACTGGGAGGGTCCTGTTCATCAGTCCTGGGGACCAAGAGGAGCACCCAAAACTATCAGTGGCATTGAGTCTGTCAGTGGTACATCACTCTCTATGACAGGAGTACAGCCATTCAGAAGACAAACCTTCATCTAGACACAATATAAGGGAATCAAAACACATTGAAAAATTTGTGTACAAAACAGTGTGACAGACAGTGTTTATCAGTACTCTGGTCCCCCAGCTGTTTTATGTTCTCCCTGTCTGCCATGTGCCGTTGTTTGTTTTCCTTTCATTTCAGCCCTGCCCCGATCCCCGCCCGGTCCCCGCCTGCCCTATTACCTGATCACCTCCACCTGCCAGCCGGCTCACCTGTTGCCCATTATCTCATCAGCTCTGCCCTATATACTGCCCTGCTTGTTCCTGTCTCGTCGCTAGTTCGTTGCAGTGTTTCGTACCTGTTTCGTCCCCGCTGTTGTTTCTGCTTGCGAATTTTCCTGTGCTTCCGACCCTGCCTGTGCCCCAACCTGGTTTTCTGCCTGCTGTCCTGCCCCGATCGCCTGATTGCCTGGTTCCTGACTCTGCCTGTTCCTGTTTTCGCCCTCTGGATTTGCCCACGGATTGCCTGCCCGGTCTCAACTCTGCCTGTTCTTGGTTTACAACTCTGCCACGTCCCGTCAATAAAACCAGTTCAACCCTGACGCTAGCGTGGTCTGCTCTTGAGTCCCGGTCTGCACCGTAACAGTGTTACAGAGCCCATTTACCTATAACACATAACTTCCAGTCAAATTCTAATCCTACCTAGAATGGGTTTCCAATAGTATTAGCCTGCAGCCACACCTTTTCAGAAGTGTCCTATCAGAATGCCTGCAACTCACTCATTCCCAATCACTTTGCATTATCCCCAGCATGTTTTTTGGGCACAGAACTAAGTATGTTTATTTCTTCTGTCACTTCCTCAGTCTTGTCCAACATACAAGTTTTCAATGAAAAAGTGATCACGTGTGACAGGAAATCATCATTTTCAATGAGGGGAACACCATAAAGTGGCATAGTGCCTCTCAGTAATTTGATGGGTACTCAGCGTAAGGGGCAGGGGGTTGGCTTGCTCTGTCACATCCAGTCCATCACAAAACTGAAAGATGGTTTCCTTGGCAACCATCTGTTGAACCCAGGTTGTGTTCCTTCACCCTTGCCGGGAGTTTGGCTTAACGTGTTTGTCATTGACCCACAGGCAAGCATAAGCAATGCTGTATTTCCTCTCTGAAAAAGGCCACACTTTTTAACTCACCACTGTACTGGGAGTGACCGCCACTGTTTCTGCCCCTGATCTGCCACTGAGAAGGCCTCCCTCACTGGGGCAACAGAGTCAACCTCCTCAAACCCCTCAGCAGTGCTGGTGCTGCCTGGGGCTCTCACCAGCTCTTCCTCAACCTCACCACACTGAAGAAAGGAAAACGAGGTTATGGATTCTGCACATAGAGCAAGAATGTTTTAAAGGGTCCCAGCCTGGTGAGCTGATGATCTACTTAACAAGAATAGTGTATCACTTTGCACGATATATTCAGATTGTTTAAGAGTAAATCCTGTGTCTCCAACTGAATGTTAGCAATGTTTAAGCCTGTGCATCAGTGTGCAGCACATTACTGCCTGTGAAATTTAAATCCCATTATCCTGAATCACATGCTTCCACACACAGTCTGACTCTGATCTTTGCTGACCACACCATTACTGAAGCCTGAATGCATGAGTCTGCAAGACAATTTCACATGCACCATGGCGTTTTGTAATATGCTGTGTCTTTGTTTTAGTTAGATATTACTATACTGTACCATTAACTCAATGCAGCTGTCTAAACACTGGATAACTTGCACAAACACTCTGTGCCTCACCTCAGTTGCAAAGCTGGGGTCAGGAGAAGTATGAAGGGGTCGACTGTCAGGAAGGATAGGGACCAAACCACCCACCCCAGGGACGACCTCAGTAGCTGATCCCTCCTCAGTCTCCACAGGGGCCGAGACAGGGAAGCAGGGAGGAGCTGGCGTACTGGGAGGGTCCTGCTCATCAGTCCTGGGGACCAAGAGGAGCACTCAAAAATATCAATGGCACTGAGTCTGTCAGTCAAACTAAGTGTAACAACATATAGCGTCTTCATATGACAAACAGATTGGCAAACATATGTGGTAAAGTAACAGGAAGCTAAATAAGGGAGATCAGAAGGGGAGTGGTTTCTGACAGGGAACCAATGGAGAGAAGTTAGTAAGGGAGTGGCTTGTGGCAGGGAGCCACTAGAGAGATCTGAGAAGAGGCAATTACAGTGATCAAGAAGAGAAACAACCAAAATCTGAGCACAGAGTTTAGTAGAAACACTAATATAATATATCTGCGAGTCCTTAGTAAGATCTCTGTGATTATGTTATGAAATGCTCAAGAGAGACGATGTATATCTATGACTGACCCCTCAGTGGGCAGCTCCCTGTGTTGTTCCTGCTCCTGATTGGGTGCTGAGACAGCCTCTTTGCTTGGGGTAACAGAGTCAACCTCCTCACTTCCCTCAGCAATGCTGGTGCTGTCTGGGGCTCTCACCAGCGCTTCCTCAACCTTACCACATTCCATCTTAGAGTCCAGGATCTGTTACACCAAACACATTTGAAGTACATTCTCATATCACACATCCACAGTATAAAACAAATATAATCTCATACCACTAAAATAGCACGTGTGTTATACGCAAGTACTCTGTTAAATAGTATTATGGTAGTATAATGCTCTTACCGTATTACAGTAACTATACTATCCTGCTATCCCACTTCTACTGGTCAAAGATATAATATTTCTTACACTCAAAACTGAGAAGCCATGGTACAACAAACAGTATTTTCAAAGCTAAAAAGCCATTTATCCTACATTTTAAGAAACATTTCCTTTTCTACTCTCCATTTTCAATCACTGTGTGCAAAAGTATTTGCAATTCAGTGTCACTTAACATGTAACATGTCAACATGTATTACTCTGCATATGTGTTAGTTTATGTGTGTGTGTGTGTGTGTGTGTGTCTGTGTGTGTGTCTGTCGTCTGACCTTGAGTTCAGCTCTTAGCAGAAGTTGACTCTCAGGAGGGACTCCATCCAGACTGAGCCAGCGGTCCAGGACCAGGCCTGGTTCTGAAAGCAGTTCTCTGACAGGCAGAACCAGAGAGCCCACAGCCTGATCCCCAGTGTGAGTAAGCTGGGGGGAGAGAGAGAGAGAGAGAGACAGAGAAACAGATAGACAGAGAGATAGAGTGGGAGAGACAGAGAGAGAAGATAGAGACAGAAAGAGACAGAGAAAAAGAGACGAACATTAATAGGAGCAGTGATATGCAGACTCCAGTTCAGATTTGTGCTTTGTACTTTTACAGTCATTAATAATGAAGCAAATGTTTTAATGGAGGACTGTTAACCCTTTTATACATGACTTATTTTATGATATGTAGCGCGAGTGTTACGTTACATGGTTTGTTTTCATTAGCGTTATTAAGCTTCTCATAGTTTTCACTACCGTATTTGCTATACTTTGTAATGTTAATTCACTGTTTCCTCACAGCTAACATTAGCTAGAATTTTTCCAATCTAGTGTTCTAATCACACCGGTTGGATGGTACACATGAAAGGGCTAATCGGCCCTACTGTGTACAATTTGTGAATACCGTTGGATGCTATATATCCAGGACAGCAATACGGTGTAAGGCTTTTGGCATTGACCCGTATACCAAGGATCACATGCCGTACATTTTAAAATCAGTATCAAAACTCAGTGCTTTAAATGTAAACTCTACAACTCAATGCTTCAAATGGCCACTTCAAATTTTTCAAGAAAAAATGCAAAAATACACAACACAAACAGCACAAACACATAGATGTAGACTCTGCTCCCTTTCTCACCTTAATGATGAGCGTGTCCTTTCTGGGGTCATGAACCAGGAAGTAAAAGGACTCGTCCCACTGAGGAGAAGTGGAACGGTCACACACCTTGAAAGAGAGAGAGGGGAGATGAGAGGAGGTACATCAAATAACCACTGCATTAATACAGTCATTACCATCTTATATTATAAAAATACTACTCATTATGTATCATGAATACATTAAATTAAAGGTAGTACCTGCCTCCACTGAAGACATTTTCCATTACTTCGTAGAGTGCTAACCACTGTCTAATGCTGTAATTCAGTTGAATCACAATAATCTTTGAGTTAGAACTTTGAATATACTGTGTTTCCAATTGACAATACTGTGTTTCCCTCACAATATTTGTTCATTACCCACTAGTTAATTTTCAGTCCAGTAATTTCACAAGCTTGTGTAAGAAATCCAGAAAACCAATTACTTAAATTCCATACTCAAACAAACAGTATGTGCGTTGATAGACTGCGTCCCTTACTTGGCTTCAGCAGACAGTTTAAGAATTATTAGTTACTGTGCATTTCACAAGATACATGCCATTTTTGAGAACAGGATAAAATAACCTCTACCAAAAAACAGTTAAATGCCAAATGAAAAGCTATTACTGACTATCTGAAGTCCAGTGTGCAGTGAGCCTCACAGCGGTTTCACTCACAGTACCACTCATACAGGTGGCTGAAATGTGCAGATTAGCCATAAGGACCTTGAGCTCTTACCTTTGTCCTGTAGGAGGTTCCTCCAAGTGCAAGCTCTGCCCCCACCTTCGGCTCCTTCCCGCTCTTCTTCAGCTGAACACACACACATACCAAAGTGAATCCACACACAGTATCAAAGCAAGCGCGTACCTACACATATCAGTGCAACTATGAGGATAGAAAGGAACTGTGGCAATGTAAGCTCACAGGCAGGGCATGAGCACGCTCCAGGAACACAAATAGGACAGCAGCAGAGGGAACAGCCTTGTTCTGATATGACTGCTGGGTCTGGAACTGCAGCACCTGAGGATTGGACCAATCACATTCACACAACAGCCTGCTGTCAATCCACAACCTCAACTGGCAAAGGACATTCATCCTGCTGATACAGTAAGAGAAAGATGGACACTGAAACTGAACAGGAAGAGGATGGACTGACCTGTTCCAGTCGCAAAGGGTCTAACACTGTGGGCAACCACTCCAGCACCAGGTGAACACGGCCTGACTTCACACCTTTCAGAGTGAACCACTGCAACACACACACACACACACACACACGGGAAACAGGTAAATACACACATATAAATATGCTATGATACGCAAGTAACTTGGACATTTCACAGATACATTCCCCTACACTCTCATACACAAACAAAAACACATTAAGATAAGTGGCACTACAGAATCTACAATACAAGTTGCACCTGTATTGTAAACCACTCCCCTTTTTGAGACAACCAATTAAAGAACAACCCACAGAGGTGCAGTAACATTTCAACTGCGCTGCCCTCTCAGTGCCTCCTTACAATGTACACAGTCTACTGTTATATGTTAACTATACCTAATGGAAACCATTATTATTCCATATGTAGAGACCTATAAGAACCTTAGTCAAATATAAAGGACTGTCCAGATAATCACCTACTTCCATTTATTTTGTATCATCCCTCCTAGATGAGATGCCTCTGGAGACTGTTGTATTCTAGTTTCGTACCATTTCAGGTTTGTCTGGCTGTCCAAATGATCAGGGATAATACCCCACTTGCCTCCTCTTCCCTCTTTGCATAGCTTGCAGTGAAAACTGCAGATCCCCTGATTAGATTTTCTCTAATCTATTACACCCTCCCAAAATCTCAAGACTTGAGGTGTACAGTGCAGACCCCAACTCCTTAATACTTAAACTTGCATATCTCTTTTGGCAGTTGCTAGGTACACTCACTGTTACACGCAAGGGAGTAAAAGTTACTACATCTCAGCTGTGACTCTGTACTCCCTGTAAACCTACCTGCATAAATGGCTGTGACAGTGAATGTGGGTATCTGTCTCATTTTAACGTAGTTCATCCTCTCTGTGTTCATAAAATATGCATCAGGCAACATTAGCTACTAAAGTATTGGCTAATACAGCTTTTTATGTTTTTCCTTGATTTTGGAGTCAGTAATTCAGAATTCAGAATTAAGCTCACCTCACTGCCACACCTCCCACTCTTGCACAGGAGGTGCTGAGGCAAAGCCTGTGAGATCCTCATGTAGACTCACCCATGGCCAACATTTATCACTCACTACAAACCCCACAGAGCCACAGTAGTGGAGCCAATGACAACTGGAGGACTGCCACATCCATCAAAGACAACAACTCAGCAACCTAAAGTCATCTCATTCACAACTAGTGGATGCTGATGTGCAGTGACATGAAGAACTATGGCTGTATGTACAGCCACCCTTATGCCAGCTGGACAATGCCAATAGCGCGCCCCCACTGTGGAATACTAGTCAGTCTATCACACAGCTCTCAGAGCATCTTCACCAGCTAAGCCACTTGGAGGCCCTAGTTAAAGTATTTTATGTATGAGCACTCTAGCTGTACTTTTATTTTCGCTTGAATTCATTTGTCAGTTATAGCTTCGTGAAATCATCATGAATTTAAAACAACTGAACCATGGTTAGTCTGTGCACAACACAAAAGCATTCTGATACATTGGAGCAAAACTCAGAAAGACAGACAGACAGAGAAAGTGGACAGACAGACAAACTGAGGCCCTTACCTGGTCAGTGTACTGGGAGGCGATGATGTCACTTAGACTGACCTTAAACCTGCAAATGCAAGGAGACATGATTACATCAAATCTGACAGCCGTATTGTCACAAATACAAGGGACACATTGTTTTTTTGGTGAGCTATTTTCAAAATTATAAATGTAATCTTACTTTGTACTCAAACAGTTTTTTTTACATTCATTTGGCACACGCTTTTATCCAAAGCAACTTACATAGGTTACAGTTCTTTTACAATGATATCCGTTTATACAGCTGGATATTTTTTAATGAGGCAATGGGTTAAGTACCTTGCCCAAGGGTACAGCAGCAGTGTCTCAGCGGGGATCGAACCGACAACCTTTCGTTTACAAGTCCTGCTACTTAACCACTATGCTACACTGTTGTTAGTTGTAATCTAACAACTTTGTGGTAAAAATTTCCATTCATTTGTTTTACTTGTCATGAAATGCAGCCTCTCATTGACCTATCCAGCTGAACTGCTGCATGCTGCAGATATAGGTCTGTATAACTTTTTAAATATGCTAGCCATAAGTAGGGTTGTCACCCCTGGATTAGGTAACAGTCAGAACAAATAACTCTGAAAGAGAAAGTGACAGGAGAGCATTTGAGTTAGAACATAAGAACATATTATGACGAGAACAGGCCATTCGGCCCAACTAAGCTCGCCATTACAACTAGAGAGTATCCAAAACTGCATCAAGTCTGGACTTGAACACAGCAAGGGTCTCTGCCTCAACTACATAACCTGGCAACCTATTCCATGTATTGATAACTCTTTGTGTAAAATAAAACTTCCTTATATCAGTGCGGAACTTACTCTTAACTAGTTTCCATTTATGTCCCCTTGTTCTACAGACTGAACTCACCCTAAAAATGTTAGATCTTCCTAGAGTCAAAAAATTCAGCTTTCATGAAATCTTGAGGTTCAAATCTGGAATCTGGCAGGACTTCACCGCAACGCAACACAAAAAGGACACTGTGACCTCCCACAGTGACACTGAGAAAAACTATCAACTTTGACCTTTTCCCAAAGGTTAGCTGTATGAATATGTATGCAAACTGTAGCAAAAATGTTGCACTTGTTCCAAAGTAAATATGAAAAATGTAACAAACAAGCATTGTTCACTATGCCAGCCATGGTGTAACCATACATAAATGCATCCATAAATAATACAAAGGTCACTCACACATCATCACCAAAACACACACCTTCCTAGGAAGTCATCCTTGTCCAGATCCTTATCATACAGCTCAAACTGGACCTCCTGCCCTGGCTGGTGGCTCAGAACCACCTGGGAAAGCACCAGAACATCATCAGCAACATCCTGAGATGAATTATGGCAGTAGCTACAGTATTGTAAAAGGCATTATGACTGCATCTCAAATTACATAGCCAAAAAGTCCACAAACAACACTTCATACTTCTACCTCCAATATAAGTCACATTCCTGCTGAATTATTCTGTACCTCATACAGCTCATTCCAGGTGGGGTTGAGGTTCTCCTTGATCACACGACTGCAGAAGGTCACACCCCCCACACGTATGTTGACATAGGGGTCACTCTTCCCCTTCACCATGCCCCCCATGAGGTTGTCCTTGGCAATCAGATTTTGTGCCTCCACCAGGTGAATCCGCAGCACCCCCTACAGGATGCACACCATTACTGCAGCCTGAATGCATGCATGTGCAAGACAATTTCACATGCACCATGGCATTTTGTAATACCGGTGTCATTTAGTGACTTATAACTGTACTGTACCATTAACTCAATGCAGCTGTCTAAACACTGGATAACCTGCACACACATTCTGTGTCTCACCTCAGTTGCAAAGCTGGGGTCAGGAGAAGTGTGAAGGGGTTGACTGTCAGGCGGGTGAAGGACCAAACTGCCTACCCCAGGGACAGCCTCAGTAGCTGATCCCTCCTCAGTCTCCACAGGGGCAGAGACAGGGGGGCAGGGAGAAACAGGGGCACTGGGAGGGTCCTGCTCATCAGTCCTGGGGACCAAGAGGAGCACCCAAAAGCATCAGTGGCATTGAGTCTGTCAGTTAGAGGTGCACCGATACCAATTTTTAAGACCGATATGAGTACCAAGTATTTAGTTCTAGAGTATCGGCCAATACCGAGTACAGATAGGAGTACTTATGGGGGTGGGGGGGGAAGTGTTGTCATAAACACTTCCACCTGTCAAAAAATCAAAACCGAAATGGACAGCTTAACGTGGCTTAATGTTCCAAAATAGCATCCAACGGAAGTGTTTATGACAAAAGATGTCTGAGAGAAATTTGGTGATCATTGATCGCTGTTTTGGAACATTAAGCCACGTTAAGCCTTTTCACGTTAAGCCTTTTCCTTATAATGGGCGTCAATGGAGAGGAAAACCCTTTACGTAAGATAATGACCATATTCCTTGGATTTCGGTTTTGAATTTTTGTTATGTGAAAGTGTTTATGACAAGAGATGTGTGAGAGAAATTTGGTCTTCTTTGATCGATGTTTAAGTACATTAAGCCACGTTAAGCGTTTCCCTTTTTTTAATGAAAGATAACATCCATAGGCTACTCATAGGATTTCAGTTTTGAATTTTTGTTATGTGAAAGTGTTTATGACAAGAGATGTCAGAGAGAAATTTGGTGATCATTGATCACTGTTTTGGAACATTAAGCCACGTTAAGCCTTTTCGCAATAAGCGTTTTAGAATGTCCCCCTTTCCCTGCTTATCTTTAGCATTGCTGGTGTCAACAAACGTCTTGTGCTCGTGAGGATGACGATTCTTTAAAAGTTTTATCAAATTGCTTGTGTTGTAGTCCTTTGTATTTGTGCCTTCCCTTGAAATGGTTGTGTTACAAATATTACAATTAGCAATTTTACTTTCTTTGTTTTCAAGTTTAAAGAAATTCCAAATAGCTGACATGATTCCAAGTTTGATTACAATACTAGGGCTCCGCTGTTAGTTTTGCGGCAAGTTTACAGGGTACGTCATTATACGTCAGTGTACTTGTAATTGGAAGCATTTAATTTATGGTGCCGATACCAAGTACAAGTGTTTACCATGCTGTATTGGCCCGATACGAGCATGTGCTTGCCCAAAGGCAGCGCAGAAAATCTGTGGAGCACTGTGTGTACTGTGTTGTATGTCTATTATTGCTGCCTGCTACTTAGCGTCACTCACCACTCAGTGGGCAGCACCCTGTGCTGTTCCTGCTCCTGACTGGCTGCTGAGACAGCCTCTTTGCTTTGGGTAACAGAGTCGACCTCCTGACTCCCCTCAGCAATGCTGGTGCTGGCTTCCTCAACCTTACCACATTGCACCATCTTACAGTCCAGGATCTGTTACACCAAACACATTCAAATACATTCTCAAATCACTAAAACAGCACACATCCTCAGTATAACACAAATACATTCTCATAGCACTAAAACAGCACTATTAGTATTATCACAAATATATCCTCATAGTAATAAAAGGCCAATATTCACAGTATGACACATTCAAATAGAATCTCATACTGTTAACACAGCACATATTCATAGTATCAGATACTTGAAAAAAAATCTCACAGTGTTAAAACATCACAAATCAGTCAGCAACAGCAGCACTGTCTCATTCGCATTCATGTACAGTGTCAAATTACTTTTACAGTGATATCATGATTAAGACTATAATGACTGCGGGAAGAGTATGGTTTAGCCCGCTACTTATACTGTTCAAAGATGCATTGTTACTTAATCTCAAACTAGAAGAACCATGGTACACTACACACTATTTAAAAACACTGGTGGCCATTTATCACACATTTTCACAATCTGTATTTTTCCATGAGAACTGTCCATATTCAATCAGTATATTCATTAAGAAGCATTTGCAATTCCGTGTGTGTGTCTGTCTGTCTGTCTGTTTGTGTGTCTGATCTTGAGTTCAGCTCTTAGCAGAAGTGCATAACAAGTATTTGAAATTCAGGGTCACTTAACAAGTGTAACATGTAACATGTCAACATGTATTATTCTGCATATGTGCAAGTTTGTGTGTGTGTGTGTGTGCATGTGTGTGTCTGTTTGTGTGTCTGACCTTGAGTTCAGCTCTTAGCAGAAGTTGACTCTCAGGAGGGACTCCATCCAGACTGAGCCAGCGGTCCAGGACCAGGCCTGGTTCTGAAAGCAGTTCTCTGACAGGCAGAACCAGAGAGCCCACAGCCTGATCCCCAGTGTGAGTAAGCTGGAGAGAGAGAGAGAAAGACAGAGAGGGAGACAGAGAAACAGACAGACAGAAAGAAAGCGAGAGGAAGAAAGAGAGAGAGAGATGAACTTTAATGTAAACAGTGGTACCCAAGAGGCAGACCTCAGTCTGGATTTGGACACACAGATGAACTTTATGCACTGATATAGAAGGAATCATATTACAGCTCATAATCTGGATTTCTATACCTGTACAGTATACACACACTCACACACAAGTCTGCACTTTTTCTCTCACCTTCACAATGAGCGTGTCCTTTCTGGGGTCACGAACCAGGAAGTAAAAGGACTCGTCCCACTGAGGGGAAGTGGAACGGTCACACACCTTGAAAGAGAGAGGGGAGATTAGAGGAGGTACATCAGTTAGCCACTGCATTAATACAGTCATTATCATCTTATACCATAAAGATGCCACTCATACTGAACAGCCATGAAAGTTACCATTTCTAATAACCAGTAAATTGAATTAACAATATTAATAGCAACAGCTTTGTTACTGAAGTACCTGCTGTTTCAAATGCTAATCTTACATGTAAAAATTTCAAGCATGATTGTTTTTCACTTAATGTCACAGTCACAGTCAGCTATTGCTTAGAACTGCTCTATGGAAGATCATACCTTGGTCCTGTAGGAGGTTCCACCAAGTGCAAGCTCCGCCCCCACTTTCGGCTCCTTCCCGCTCTTCTTCAGCTGAACGCACACACATACCAAAGTGAATCCACACACAGTATCAAAGCAAGCGCGTAACTACACATATCAGTGCAACTATGAGGATAGAAAGGAACTGTGGCAATGTAAGCTCACAGGCAGGGCATGAGCACGCTCCAGGTACACAAATAGGACAGCAGCAGAGGGAACAGCCTTGTTCTGATATGACTGCTGGGTCTGGAACTGCAGCACCTGAGGATTGGACCAATCACATTCACACAAACAGCCTCAACTGGCAAAGGACACTCATCCTGCCGATACAGTAAGAGAAAGATGGACACTGTAACTGAACAGGGAGAGGATGGACTGACCTGCTCCAGTCGCACAGGGTCTAACACTGCGGGCAACCACTCCAGTACCAGGTGAACACGGCCCGACTTCACATCTTTCAGAGCGAACCACTGCAACATACAAACACACACACACACACACACACACACACACACACACACACACACACACACACGCACACACACACACACAGGGCAGAAGGGGTAAATACATAAACAACAAACCTTTGAGATAGGGGTGGGCGATATTTTGGATATACTCGATGTATTACGATTATTATGATGTATGACTATATCGCGATCATCGAGTACAAATTGTCACATCATTTTTTTAAGCCGCCAGCAAGAGACTCGCTTTGGCGTTTTGCTTCTCTCGCTCTCTCCTATGGTTCTCTCCCTCTCACAGACACAAAAAGAAAAAACTCACATACATACGTCACACACACTCACCCGTCCATCCAGACCACTGTCCTGGGCGAGTGTGTGTGACGTATATAGGTGAGACGTGTGTTTTTGTGTCTGGAGGGAACAAAAAAAAAAATCTTGAGGGACCAGGGAAAGAGCCTGGAGAGAGCGAAAGAAGTGAAGCGCCAAAGCGAGTTTATATGTGTTGAGTTTGAAAACGGTAATAGAAGATGGAGGCGGATGAATTTGTTCCGAAAAGAAACAGCACTGGATCCATCGTCTGGCACCATTTGAAATACCACCCACTACAAAACGAAGAATGCCTGAAACTCTGCATGTCAAAGCAACCAGCCTAGAAGCAAATGACTCTGGCTTTTAGTTTTTTTTTTTTTGTTGCTTTGAGCTCTGTTTTTGTTAAGGGTCTTTGTTGAGCTTGAGCTCTACAGAACTAGGCTACAGTATGTAGGCCTACATCATGCCATTATTTACTTTCATTTAACAGCTGTTAAAAGCCTATGTGTGCATTTGCCTGGTGAATAAATACTGTTTTGTTAAATTTAACTTGGTTGTGATTTCCCCCTTTTTGCATGCAAGTTTAAAATTGTTCCAATAGAAACCACTAATGAATATAAACAACGTTTTAATGCAGACACACACTATATGGCCAAAAGTATGTGGACACCTGACCATCACACCTATATGAGCTTATTGGACATCCCATTCCAAAACCATGGGCATTAATATGGAGTTGCCCCCCGCAGCTATAACAGCCTCCACTCTTCTGGAAAGGCTTTCCACAAGATTTTGGAGTGTGTCTGTGGGAATTTGTGCCCATTCAGCCAAAAGAGCATTTGTAAGGTCAGGCACTGATGTTGGACGAGAAGGCCTGGCTCCCAATCTGCGTTTTAATTCATCCCAAAGGTGTTCAATGGGGTTGAGGTCAGGGCTCTGTGCAGGCCCCTGGAGTTCCTCCCCACCAAACTCGTCAAACCATGTCTTTATGGACGTTGCTTTGTGCACAGGGTCACAGTCATGCTGGAACAGGAAAGGGCCTTCCCCAAACTGTTGCCACAAAGTTGGAAGCATACAATTGTCTGAAATGTCTTTGTATACTGTAGCATTAATGTTACCCTTCACTACAACTAAGGGGCCTAGCCCAAACCCTGAAAAACAGCCCAGGACCATTATCGCTCCTCCACCAAACTTTATAGTAGGCACTGTGCATTCCGGTAGGTAGTGCTCTCCTGGCATCCGCCAAACCCAGATCGTCCATCAGACTGCCAGATAGTGAAGCGTGATTCATCACTCCAGAGAATGCGTTTCCACTGCTACAGAGTCCAGTGACGGCATGCTTTGCACCACTCCAGCCGTCGCTTGGCATTGTGCATAGTGATGCTGGGCTTGTGTGCAGCTGCTCTGCCATGGAAACCCATTTCATGAAGCTCCCGACGCACAGTTCTTGTGCTGATGTTGCAGCCAGATACAGTTTGGAACTCTGTAGTGAGTGATTCAACAGAGGATAGGTGGTTTTTATGTGCTACGCGCTTCAGCACTCGGCAGCCCCTCTCTGTAAGTTTGCGTGGTCTACCGCTTCGTGGCTGAGCTGTTGTTGCTCCTAGACGCTTCCACTTGACAATAATAGCACTTACAGTTGACCGGGGCAGATCTAGCAACTGACTTGTGGCAAAGATGGCATCCTATGACAGCCCCACATTTAAAGTCACTTAGCTCTCCAGTACAACCCATTCTACTTCCAAGGTTTGTCTATGGAGATCGCATGGCTATGTGTTTGATTTTATGCACCTGTTAACAATCGGTGTGGCTGAAACACCTGAACTCAATAATTACGAGGGGTGTCCACATACTTTTGGCGATATGGTGTATGTTGCAGGGACTACCAGAATCATCATACTGGTGTGACTGTATGCATCAAAGGGTTACATCGAGCATTTATGAAGTGCTTTAGAGGCGATTTCAAAATATTGAGATATATATCGTGTATCGTGATATAGCCTAAAAATATCGCAATATTATTTATAGGCCATAGCACCCAGCCCATTATGCTGTAAAATACACATTATCCTTTTCACGTTCTACATTTAAGCAACTGAGAAAGACAGACAGATGACCTCACCTGGTCAGTGTACCGGGAGGTGATGATGTCACTCAAATTGATATTACATCTGAAAACAAAATAATACAAGATTACCTCAAACCTGATTGCTACCATCAACTTTATAACCAGCAACCCTCAACAGCTGGAACACTTGTAATGCATGCTATACTTGGACATTTTCTTCCAATCTTAAAGTTCTGGGATAGTCAACAACACCAGAAATGAATTAATCTAACAATTTACAAATGTAATTGAGACAGCCTTTCTGCAAATGGACCTTTTCTCATTATACCATAAGGATCAGAGTTAAGTGATACTATCTTAAAACATTAAGTACATCTGTAAAAACATTCTATAGCTTTGCTTTAGCTTCGGTTTTATTTATCAGCACCACCAGTCTTAGTGCAAATCCATCATCATGCTTAGAAACTGCAAAGGCGCAAAGGCGTTATAGGATTGGGATTTCCTCCCTTAAACATCATAATGGAGGCAATGGAGGCATTTTTCCACATACCAGCCAGAAAACTACCATTATGCACCTCATTATTTCTAATGAAGTTGTTTTGCAGATCATTTAAAAAAATGGAACAATGTAAAAAATTGGCATTTTTGGTGACCACACTAAATAGTGACAGAGTAAATTGCGTTTTCATAGCCTGGGTACAGTAAGATAAAATAGCACTTTATTGATCCCCAGGTGGGGAAATTTGGGTGATTACAGCAGAAGAAAGACAGGCAAAGAAGTATAGATAAAAATACAATAAATATACTCTAATGTATAATATAGTAGTAAACAATAGAAAAAAAAACAACAAATGCGCAAATAACTGTACATGTAGTGCAAAAAGATATGATAGTGAGCAATAAACAAATGAGCAAAAACAGGTTCAGGTATTTACAGTGTCCAAATGTACATGTAGTGCAAAATGGCATGATACAGAGCAGTAAACAAATGACCAGTCAGGTTCAGATATTTAAGATATTCATGTATCTAAAGTGTCAAAAAATTTAAGTATCCAAAATAGGTATATAAATTAAGTTGTAAAGTGTCCGAGTGAGGTATAAGAATGTGTTTAGCCAAGGGTATATGTAGGTAAATCCAGCGTGGAAGGAAGGTTGGGGTGGGGGGGGGTGACAACTAGGGAAAAAGGCATTGGCTGGGGGTCTCAGGCGCTGTTCATGGCTGTCGGCACAAAGGAGCGCCTGAATCGCTCCATCTTGCACTTGTGGAAGATGAGCCTGTGGCTGAAGGTGCTCCCTATCTGCCACAGCTCATCATAGAGCGGATGGGAGTGGTTGCCCAGGACGGTCCTGATTTTATCCCTCATCCTCCTCTCCGCCACTGCCTCCAGACTGTCCAGTTTTAGTCCAACAACAAAGCTGGCCTTCCTCACCACCTTGTTAAGTCTTTTGGTCTCCCCAGCCTTGATGCTGCCTCCCCAGCACACCACAGCAAAGACTAGTGTGCTGGCTACCACAGATTGGTAGAACATCTGCAGTAGTCTGCTGCACACGTCGAAGGACCTGAGCAAGGGCTCCAGACTTTTTCCACTGGTAGCACTGGTGCTACCAACGTTCTCAGTTGGTCGCACCAGCACATGATTTGGTCGCACCCTTTTTTTTTGGTACAGCATAGTATTAATCAATGACCTTGCATGCTGATGAATAGTTGTCTTAATTTGCATACCCTAGTTTTTTCATCTTCTATTATATAATTTTAAAAGAAAATGTAAATGTTATCAAATAAAAGCAAAGCATAACAACAGCATGTATGTTTTTACATGTACTCTATGTTTTTACTTTTTATTATATGTTGTATTTAACCCTTTCGCAAGTACGGTCACACCGGTGTGATTAGCCATTTAGCGCGTATGCTAAAACCGGTGCAATTAGAATACTAGATTGGAAAAATTCTAGCTAATTTTAGCTTTGAGGAAACAGCAATTTAACATTAAAAACATGGCAAATGCTAACTGAAAACTATGAGAAGATTAATAACGCTAATGAAAACATAAACCATGTAGTAACACACACGCTAAATAGCTAAAAAGCATAAATTATAAACACAAATTATAAACATAAACATAAATTGCTAACAGTAATCACCTGGGGGATTTTATTTGACTAGTATAATCCTGAATATGTTAACATGCTTTGGCTATTTTTTGTTGCCTATTTGTTATTATTTATCTGCATACAGAATGTTACTGTTACACCGTAATAAAAAGATGACGTAAATCTGTATTGAATGTTATTATTGAGTCTGATGTTGAGTCTATGATGTTGAAAACAGAAAGTTGCACTTCAGCTTTATGTGACTTTTAAGTGAAAAGGCTATACTTAAAGTAAACAATATGAAAATATAACAAACCATGTAACATAACACGCTCGCTACATAGCATAAAAATAAGTTACGTGGGAAAGGATTAATTGCCTTGGGTGTTTGATCTCATGTTATTATTGTTTTTTACTGCTGCACAACCAATTGCCCCTCTGGAGACAAAGTTCAACTTAACAGCAGCATTCATTCAAATAGTACTTTTCTTCTTCACTGGCTCAGTCGGTCTCTCCCTGCCTGCACCTGCACTCTCCCTGCAGCCTGCATTCTCATCATCAGTTGTGTCTGAGTCAGGACCTCTCGTTGGCTCTCCCTCTCCACCAGCCTCCTCCTCTCTCTCCTCATTTTGTTTTTTAAAATAATCAGCTATAGACCGCTTCATCTTTGGAACACAGTAACAGCTAAATGGATTGTTTCACACGTTGCCAGGGCACAGGCACAGACTCAAACGCAGACTAAATATTCGCAGTCTGGAGCCCTGTGAGCCTCCTAAGAAAGAACAGTCTGCTCTGTCCTTTCCTATAGAGGGCCTCGGTGTTGTCCGTCCAGTCCAGTTTATTGTTTATGTGCACTCCCAGGAACCTGTACGAGTCCACCATCTCTATTTCCTCCCTCTGGATGGTAATAGGGGTTGGGGGCTTCCCGCTCCGTCGGAAGTCCACCACCTGCTCCTTGGTCTTGCCTATGTTGAGCTGGATGTGGTTCTCCCTGTACCATCTGGTGAAGCTCTCTACCACCCCTATGTACTCCTCCTCCTCGTCCTCACTGATGCAGCCCACGATGGTGGAATCATCAGAGAACTTCTGGAGGTGGCATGTTCCAGAGTTGAAGCTGAAGTCGGAGGTGTAGATAGTGAAAAGAAATGGTGAAAGTACGGCTCCTTGGGGTACGCCGGTGTTGCCCATCACCACATCTGACCGGCTGCCCTGCAGCCGGACGAACTGTGGCCTGTTGGTGAGGTAGTCTGTAATCCAGGCCACCATGTCGTGGTCTACCTGCATGGCTGGGAGCTTCTCCACAAGCAGGAGGGGATGGATGGTGTTGAATGCACTGGAGAAGTCAAAGAACATGACTCTCACTGTGCTTCCCGGCCTCTCCAGGTGTGAGTAAGCCCTGTGCAACAGGTAGATGATGGCGTCGTCCACGCTGATTTGGGCCTGGTGCACAAACTGCAGAGGGTCCAAGGAGTCACTCACCAGGGGCCTAAGGTGCCACAATACCAGTCTCTCTTCTTGACACGCAACGTCAGAACCAGTGGCCTGTAGTCTTTGAGAGTACTGGGACATCCTTTCTTGGGCACCGGAACAATGCAAGAGGTCTTTCACAGCTGGGGCACCTTCTTCACCCTCAAGGAGAGGTTGAATAGGTGCTGGAACACTCCTGCAAGCTGTTCGGCACACGCCTTAAGCACCCTGGGACTGATGTTGTCTGGACCCAGTGCTTTGTTTATTCAGAGCTTGGATAGCTCCTGTCTCACCAGGCTGGATGTTATGGATGGGCTGGTGAGTGGAGGGGGGGTCCTTAAGATGTCCTCTGGCGTGAGGGACAGACTGTGTTGGGGAAAGGTGTCGGTCGTGAGGTCGTCTCTGTTGGCAGGGGGGAGAGGAGGGGAGGGGGGCTGTGGTGCCTCCTATATTGTCCTCAATAGCGGAGGGGGGGCATGGGGAGGGGAGGACAGCAGCTGAGGTGTGGATTGGGGCTGAGGAGGGCAGCAGCTGGGGTATGGGGGTTGAGTCAAACCTGTTGAAAAACAGGTTTAGCTCATTTGCACGTTCCTGGCTCCCTTCCACGGCTGGATCTGATTTTTTATGTCCAGTGATCCTCTTTAACCCATCCCACACCTCCTTGGTGCTGTTCTTTTGTAGCTTGCCCTCTAACTTCTCCCTGTAGCTGTTCTTGGCCTTCCTCAACTCCCTCCTCAGCTCCTTTTGGGCTGACCTGACCTCTTCCCTGTCTCCTGCCATGAAGGCCCTCTTCCTCCTGTTGAGGAGGGCTTTAATGTCCTTGTTAATCCATGGTTTATTGTTCGGGAAACAGCGGACCTTCTTGGTGGGTGCAAAGCTGTCCTCACAGAACCAGATATAGTCTGTAATGCACTGGGAGAGTCCCTCAATGTCCTCCGCATGGTCCTCCGGGAACAGTTCCCAGTCCGTGGTCTGAAAACAGTCCTGCAGGGCCTCCTCAGCTTCTCTAAACCACACCTTCACAGTCCTGGTGGTGGCAGACTGCTGTCTAACTATGGGTTTGTACCGGAGTACAAGATGTATCAGGTTGTGGTCTGATCCACCAAGGGGGGGGGGGTGGAGCTGTATGCCTCCTTCACGTTGGCAGACAGCAAGTCCAAGATTTTATTCTCCCTTGATTTGCATTTCACATACTGAGTGAAGTTAGTAAGGGATTTGGAGAGGGAGACATGGTTGAAGTCCCCATTGATTGCCATGAAGGCGCTAGGGTGTTGTGTCTGTAATCCCGCGACAGTAGAGTGGATGATGTCACAGGCGTGCGCAGCCATTGCCGACGGTGGGATGTAAACAACAACAATGGCGTGAGAGAACTCCCAAGGCAGATAGTATGGCCTCAGTCCCACAACCAGCAGCTCTATATCTGGAGTACAAATGCTCTCCTTCACCGTTACATCCCCAGGGTTACACCATTTCGAGTTAACAAAGACGGCCAGACCTTCTCCTTTCTTTTTACCGCTCTGTTGTCCCCTGTCTGCTCGCACTAGTGTGAAGCCGGCTAGCTTCATTTGTCACACCTGTGCTTAGATATAGCCAGCTGTGAGTCATTATTGCTTTGAACTAGGTAATTAGCACTCACATGTATTTAACACTAACTAGTCAGAGGATGCCTTGTCATCAATCCGCTCAGCAGCTGCATTTCCTGTGCTGCTCTCCTTCGCTTCACTGAACTCACCACTCACTAAGCCATGTGCTTTCTCCCTATCCCTGTTCACTTCTCTTCTCCTCCCAGGTGATACAACCACCGTGGACGCAACCCGGCCAACCTGCTCCATCCCACTCTGTCCTCTTTGGAGGTACTCTCAGTGGCGGGTGGACTCTGGAACTGCCAGTCATCGGTCCAGAAAGTGGATTTCATCACCGCCTACGCTGAGACCAACTCTCTTCAGTTCCTGGCTCTCACTGAGACCTGGATTTCTCCTACCAACACTGCTACCCCTGCTGCCCTGTCTTCATCCTACTCCTTCACACACACACCACGGTCTTCAGGCAGAGGAGGGGGCACAGGCCTGCTAGTATTTCCATCCTGGAGATACTGCCTTGTACTCCTCCAGAGCCTCTCTATCATCTCTTTCAATTTCCACGCAATAACTGTCTCTCATCCTGCCAAACTCACCATTGTCGTTCTATATCGCCCCCCAGGTCCACTCGGTCTCTTCATTGATGAACTCGACATGCTCCTGAGCTCCCTCCCAGACACCCCGCTGATTCTCCTGGGCGACTTCAACGTCCAACCTGAGAGCTCCTCATTGGCTAACGTGCTCTCACTCCTGCACTCCTTCTCCCTCACCCTCTCCCCGTCTCCTGCAACCCACAAAGCTGGCAACCAGCTTGACCTTGTGCTCACAAAGAACTGCACCACGTCCCACTTCATGGTGACTCCTCTTTATGTATCTGATCACTACTTTGTATCTTTCTCTCTCTCTCTCTCTCTCTCTCTCTCTCTCCCTGCCACTCTCGACTCCTCTGACATCCCCACTACTACCTTCAGGAGGAACCTCCATTCCCTTTCACACTCCATTCACCTCCACTGTTCTCTCCTCCCTCCCTCCCCTCACCTCCTTCTCAAACATGTCTGCTAATGCTACTACAACTGCTTTTAACACATGTCTATCTCAGTCTCTAGATGCTCTCTGTCCCCTTATCTCCCGGACATCACGGCCATCGCCCTCCTCCCATGGTTGACCGACTCCCTCCGCTCCGACAGAGTTGCGCTGCAGGCCGCCGAGAGGAAGTGGAGGAAATCCAGATCCTCTGATGATCTAGTGTCCTACCACTCCCTGCTGACAGCATTTACGGCTGCAACAAAAACAGCTAAGTCCTCATTTTTCCAAAACAAAATCAACGCCAACATCACTAACCCCCGCAATCTCTTCTCTACCTTTTCCACTCTCCTCTCCCCTCCTCCTCCCCCCTCCCCTTCTCTCCTTTCTGCAGAAGACTTTAAGGTTCACTTTGAGGAAAAAGGTATCCAGCATCCGGAACTCCTTCACTCCTCCATCCACAACCTCAACTACTGGAAAGGCATCCAGCCACCACCTGTCCTCCTTCTCTACACTCAGCGACTCAGAACTCTCACTCTACACTTCTTCAACTCATCACAACCCACCATGCTACAACCTGCCCTCTTGACCCCATTCCCTCCACCCTCCTCCAGTCTGTATCTGGTGAGATCGCCCCATATTTCTCCTCCATCATCAACTCATCTCTGACTACTGGCCTTAAGATCTTAAAAATTCTCTGGTTACCCCCCTGCTAAAAAAACCTACCACTGACCCATCTGACATGAACAGTTACCGTCCAGTATCCCTCCTGCCATTTGTATCCAAATCCCTTGAACGTGCTGTACTTAACCAACTGTCTCCCTTTCTCTACAAGCACAACCTCCTGGATTCCCGCCAGTCCAGGTTCAGACCCGGGCACTCAACCGAAACGGCGCTCCTGGCGGTGACAGAGGCCCTCCACACAGCCAGAGCCTTCGACCTGTCATCGGTCCTCATCCTCCTCAACCTCTCCGCTGCATTTGATACCATCAATCACCAGCTGCTCATCGCCAAGCTCTCAGAGCCTCATCATCGCCCCCCAGTGGTGGAATGAACTCCCCACTGAGAACAACTCCTTCACTTCAACCCTTCAGACGTGGGCTGAAGACACACCTCTTCAGACTCTACCTGGACTGACACCTTTGCCACTTTTTGTAACTTTGACCTTAGACTACTGCTTGTACTTGTAGCTCTCTTACCTTGTATCGTGCATGTTTTTTGCCTAGGTAGTATAGCGGTACTTTATTGTCCCTGTGATTGTATTCAATATATGTAATCCTAGATCAGATTAGTTGGCTCGTGACACCAACCTTGCGCTCAGCTTCAGAACTATCTGCATTGTAAGACCTGTACACATCTTGCCTTGTGCCTGTTTGCCCAGTATATGCACTTTTGTACGTCGCTTTGGATAAAAGTGTCTACTAAATGAATAAATGTAAATGTAAACACACTGCACTCCTGATACTCGCGCTGACTGCTCGCCAATGCTGTGAGTTCATCCATTTTGTTGGTCAGTGATCTCACATTCCCCATGCACCGGCTCTCGTCCCCCACCGATATCTCCACAGCTCCGCTGGTATGTGTGCCGGCAGAGCCCCCACTCGAGCCTGATACTCCAGGAGCACTTCTCTCATGTAGGTGAGCATTGTCTGGTCTAACACGCACACGAACAAACACGAGTACACAAACTAAACTAAAGCTAAAACTAAAACTGACTAACCAAACTAGCGATCAAGAAAAATATAAAAAAGGAAATAAAGGCACGTTCTAGTGTAATGTTAGAGCGATGGAAAAAAGGAAAAACAGTGAAAAAGTCAAAGAAAGTTAAAAAACTGTAGGAGCTGCTGTAACAGGCTGCCATCCATGAGGACGGTGCCAGTATTTAGGACGGCGCCAGTATTTTCCAGTAAGTATAAATACAGGAGGTTCCAGCAGAGATAAAAACCCATGTAGAAAAACACCTGTTTTTGGGATTTGGACTCTGGCACACTCCTACATAAATGCAGTAATCAAGAACATGTATGTCATTCACACACTTTAAATGTATACTGTAAACTCACCTCCCAAGGAAGTCATCCTTATCCATGTCTTTATCAAACACCTCCAACTGGACCTCCTGCCCTGGTAGTTGGGTCAGAACCACCTGGGAAGGCACCAGAATGTCACTGGCAAAATCCTCATATAAATTTCATAGTTCAAAAAACTGGTTATTTTTTCTGCCTTCATTATAACTACATCATTCCTACTGAATAATCCTGTACCTCATACAGCTCATTCCAGGTGGGGTTGAGGTTCTCCTTGATCACACGACTGCAGAAGGTCACGCCCCCCACACGTATGTTGACATAGGGGTCACTCTTCCCCTTCACCATGCCCCCCATGAGGTTGTCCTTGGCAATCAGATTTTGTGCCTCCACAAGGTGAATCCGCAGCACCCCCTACAGGATGAACACCATTACTGCAGCCTGAATATGAGCGTGTGCAAGACACTTTCACCTGCACCACAGCATTCTAGCATTTACAGACCTGACCTGCACCATGGCATTTTGTAATATTCTTTGTGATTGTTTTAGTCACATACTACTATACTATACCATTCACTCAGTGCAGCTGTCTGAACACTGGATAACCTGCACACACACTCTGTGTCTCACCTCAGTTGCAAAGCTGGGGTCAGGAGAGGTGTGAAGGGGTCGAGTGTCAGGAGGGATAGGGACCAAACTGCCCCCACTAGGGACGACATCAGCAGCTGATCTCTCCTCAGTCTCCCCAAGGACAAGGACCTGCTCCTGATCAGCCGCTGAGACAGCCTCTTTGCTTGGGGTAACAGAGTCAACCTCCTCACTCCCCTCAGATATGGTGCTATCTGGGGCTCTCACCAGCTCTTCCTCAATGTTACCACATTGCACCATCTTAGAATCCAGGATCTGTTACACCAAACACATTTAAAATACATTCTCATATCACTAAAACAGCACACATCCACAGTATAAACAAATACATTCTCATACTACTAAAAAGCATCTATCAGTAGAATCACACATTCAAATATATCTTTGTTCTGTTAAAACAGCTAATACCCACAGTATCACACATTCAAATACATTCTCATACCACTAAAACAGCACACATCCGCAGTATAACACAAATACATTCTCATACAACTAAACAGCACACATCCACAGTGTCACTGAAAAGATCCATAAAGGATGGAGACAGACAGTGAGTATGGTATGAAGGTGCAAGTGTATGTGGTCATAGCAGCAACAGTATTACAGCAGAGGTAACGGATGTGAGACATAATCTTGCTTCTTAATCTTTAAAATCTGTTGTAGAGTACACTATAGGAGGATCTGACCTTGAGTTCAGCTCTCATGAGAATCTGACTCTCAAAAAGTGCCCCATCCAGATTGAGCCAGCGGTCCAGGACCAGGCCTGGTTCTGACAACAGTTCTCTGACAGGCAGAACCAGAGAGCCCACGGCCTGATCCCCAGTGTGAGTAAGCTGGAGAGAGAGAGAGAGAGAGAGAGACAGACAGAGAAACAGATAGACAGAAAGAAAGAGGGGGAGGGAGAAAGTGAGACAGCAGAAGATAGAGACAAACAGACAAACATATTTACCAGAACAAGACTAAAATATTTCCTGGCTTTATAGACTTCAGAAAAACTTTTGATTCCATATGGCAAGAGGTTCTACTGTACAAACTCACAGAAAGCTCTGTAGAGCAGGGGTATTGCAAAATTGCAAGAGGTCCAGTAAGTCAACCCTCCTCCCCTGCTGAGGTCCGAACAATTAGATACCTACAAATACGGGCTCATGCTTTTTGCCAGACTAAAGAAAACAGTTTAGTTAACATTTTTATTGAAGGAAGTATAAAATGTTCTCAGTTTTGCAGTAACATGTTTTTGGCATGACATAACTAACCCTTAACAAAATGTATCTGATTTTGAACACTGCTCTCTTCTGTCCTCCAGATTGCTTTGGTAAAGATATAAAATCATTCATAAACTCAAACAGGCAAAAATACAGTGCCTATGTTGGACAAACATATGATGAATGAAAAACAAAGTGCAATAAACCCTTCATCTCTAAATTTGCATTGTAAATACATTCCTTTCAGTTTATAAAAATATAACATCCTCAAAGGAAAGCTAAATAAAGCGCTCTTTTAGGCTGAACTGAGCTTAACAATCACTTAAAGATGGAAGCACAAACTTTTTAGCTTAAAAAAGAGATCACATATCACAAATCACATTCATATGTTCATTCACATGCATTATCTCTACTTCCCTAATTCAGTGGGAGAAATTGGCTTTAGCCTTTCCTGCTAGCATTTTGAACCTTGGGAGGAATGGGGTCAGTGCAATTCTCAAACAGGCGTGTAAATGTTCATTGCTGATTCTTGAATGGTATTTAGTTTTAATAATGTTAACTGCTGAGAATGCTGATTCACAGCTGTATGTGGAGCCAAACATGGTCAAGGTGTGTACTGCCACTTTGGTAAGTCCAGGGAAAACAGTCTCAGGTACAGTCTGTAGCCAGAAGGTGGCAGGGTCACAAACTCCACACCACTCTCTCAATGCCACATTTGCTTGCAGATCAATAAGTTCCATCTGTAGAGATCCAGTATCTGCCCACTTGTAGATCTGTTTAGCCTCCTGTGAAAATGTGATGACATTTCTGACCAGAAAGGGATTCTGAATGAAAAGGAAGAGCTGCTCTCCAAGGCTGAAGTTATCGAAACGATCGCTGAAGTTTCCAATCAGTTTTTTTATGAACTCAACATGAGAGGAAACATCTCTCTCACCCTGATATGTTTCATTGGTGGAAAATGTGTACAGTCCTCTTGGAGATCCACTTTGAAAATGTCCAACTTCCTCTGGAAAGACTGGACAGCTGCTACCAAATCACACAGAGTTGTTCTTGCCCTGTGATTTTAAGTTGAGGTCATTTAGGTGTGATGTCATGTCAACCAGGAAGGTCTTAATATCCATTTTTTTCTCATCTTCCAAAAACTAAGCAAACTGTCTGGCCTTATGATTCTTCTGTTGTGCCAAGAACATTTTTATTTCATTTCTAATTGCCCAAAAGCGTGCTAGCACACTGCCTTTGCTCAGCCATCTAACGTTGCAGTGCAGCAGTAGGCCATTTGAATTTGCATCAATTTCTGTCAGGAATTCTCGAAGCAAGCGATGCTGATGGGATAAGGATGCCCTGAGAAAGTTGACGAGTTTCATCACTGCATTCATAACCTCTGCATACTCTTCTGAAAGAGTGGAGCACAGAACAGACTGATGGATAATACAGTGATATGAGGAGAGGTCTGGGTTGTCCTCTCTCATTCGAGTCACTGCTCCTTTTTCTTTTCCTATCATGGAGGGAGCTCCGTCAGTGGTGAACAGCTTTCAGGCTGATCCCTCTCTGTGTTAACATTTCTTTTATGGCCAGGTATATGTCTTCCCCTCCGGTGTGTGTTGTAAGTGTTGTGACACTTACAAGATGTCCTGACTGAAATCTTTCCTCTCTGCATGGTAAAATCTGACATACACCAAAAGCTGGGCATTGTCACTAATATCAGCTGATTCATCAACTGTTAAAGCTATGGAAGGTGACTCTGTAAGGTGGGAAAGGGAGACGCCTGACAACGCATGGATTGTGGCACACCGAATAAGGGACTGTAACTCAAGCAAGCATTCTTGGGCCATAAATGACAACCATCTGGCTGAGGAATGTGTTCCCGCTCCTCCACACCAAGGAACAGTACGACAGGATGGGTCAGCAGGGGGTAGGGAGAGTCAGAGGGCACGGGATCTTGGTGATCCCACATCCCTCAGGGACCCTTCCTCCAGGCCAGTGGTGAAACCCCAACCTGTAGCTATCAACTATTATCTCTGTATGTTCTGTTCGGTTCAAGGTACACATGTCTTGTTTGGACTCATTCTGATCCATACAATGCGAGTAGCAAAGGGGTAATAGTCCTACAACAGTAGGGAGTCTCCTAACCCTTATTCTGAATATTTACTGAAAAGAATGAACACCAATGCACGTGCCCCAAATAGCAGGACAACAATAAACACTGGCACCAATCAATAGCCAGATAAGGACAAAACCTATCAGGGTCCTGTCCATGACCCCACCTCATGTGCTGACCAACTCCTTAAGGTTTGGGTATATAAAGGGAAAAACTTCTACACTCAGGGAGCCCCGTTAGCACGGACTCCTGCGCATTAAGCGTATAGCTATGTACTCCGTATATGGAGCGCCGTTAGCACGGACTCCTGCACATTAAGTGCATAGCCATGGAGCACCGTCAGCACGGACTCCTGCGCACCATTGCGTATAGCCGCGTGACTCTGCATAGGTAGGCTGTGTATCTTTGCCATCATTTGCATTCTACCATACTGCCTGTTGTAATCTTGCAACTTCAATTGATTGGGATACTTTTAATTTGGACAATTCAGAATAATAAAGATATTTAATAAAGATATTGGCCTTAACCTTTGTTTGTGATTTTCATTTAGCCATTTCTAATGACGCACGTAGCAGGATTCAAGGTTTTTCCGTATGGTCTTGCCGTACCGCTCGAAACCCACTGATACTTACGCTCATAGTCAGTCTTAAGTATTGCACTATTCTGACGAGTCTGCAGTCCCTAGGTGGGCCGCCTAACTTATATTCTGCGGGTCAGAATGAGACATGGCAGCGAGTTATATTAAATGTGCTGGGACGGTATCCTACGTCGTGATCTATGTAGCCTGATCACCTACAAGCCAAAGTGAACTGAGAATTCCTGGGTTGCTAATTAGGATTGGGAATTGAGGAATTAAAACAAAGGTTGGCTTAAATTGGAGTCAGATTTAGTTATTAGATTGGCAGACTTTAATATTATTACTTCCAAAGACGCAAACGCACGCATCTGCCTTCAACAGCCACCACTTCCCTCATTGGTTGTGACTGGCTGTCCTACAACTCTGAATAGCAGCATCAAGCTGTGACTGTACATCCTGTGCTAATATTTCAGCTCTTCTTGTGGCTGTTGTGACTGAAAGGGGGATTTAATTTTTTCTCTCAGTTCATGTCTTTTTCCATCTAGAAGTGTTTCAGACACAGCCTCCATGCACTCCTTTACCATTTCCCCATCTGTAAAGGGCTTTTTATGTTGTTCTAAAATCCACTGTATTCTCAGCAAACACTCGTATGCTTGCTGTTGTGCTGTGAGGGAATGAGAGAGGACCCGTGCAGATCGCTCATACTGAGCTTTCAGCTCATTTATTTTCCATGTCCTTACCTCGGACTGCTGTGGGTAAGTTTCTTCGAAAGTGTCTGTGTCTGGCTTCGTAATGGCATTTAATATTTCCACTTTTGACAACCACAACAGAGTCCAAGCAAATGAGGCACACCGGCCTCATAGAGCTTGTTGCAGGAAGAATAAATGCGTATTCTTCTGTCCAGTCATCTTGGAAGACTCGGTTTTCACTGTCAACGTTTCTCATTTTTGATAATGCCATCTTTTTTCAATCATTAAAAGTTACATCTGCCTGTGTGCCTCGGTCTACTCGCTTCTCTACCTGAGCATAGCGTAGTTGGCAACCTATGGTAGAAGGACCCAGATGGCTTTACTGAGCTGGCCTCAGTGTGCCTGCTAAAAAGTCGCTTTAATGACAAAATAAAGAATAGGCCAATCGTTTTTTTTCCACATTATGTCAAAAGGCTTCGCGGTCCGGATGGAAGCCTCTCGGGGTCCGGATTTGGACCGGAGTCCGCCAGTTGGTGACCACTGCTGTAGAGGGTAAAATCTGTGATGTAATTCAAACCATGTAGCCAACGCAGTAAACAAATGTGTAGTTAGGACTCAGAACAGCAGCATGAGGAGCATGGAATGCAGTTTTAGACCAATGCTATGTACTTCACTTACATTTAGATTCACGGATCACTATAGTCGGACAATCTGCAGCCCCTGGTCTGATTTTACATGACGCAGAGGCTACATTCATTTTCGTTTAATGCAGTAATACTGTTCTGCTGACACCCTCTATACAAGGGCCACAGCAGAACTGGGATTTGCTGGAGCAATGTTATCAGGGCTCTGACAGTGAACTTAAAAAAACTGATTTTCCAGAAAACATCCTGATGTCACAATACATACAACTTTACTGTAGGGACACAAAGTGTAGAATACACCACAAACAACACAGAGAGTTAAGCAATAGCTCAACCGGGAGCATCAACATGGCTGTGAATGAACTGGGAGAGAGATCATCTAGGGCATTACATGCAGAGAATTCCAAGGATTTGAAATAGTTGTACAAATACGGACTTGGCTTTTATATCTTATATTGAACCAAATGCATATATGGCAGTGAAGTATGGGGTCCACTTACACAGCAAGATTTTGACAAATGGGACAAATACCCTACTGAAACCCTGCATACTGAGCTCGGCAAAATACTATTTATTTACAGAGGAAGACACAGGACACTGCATGTAAGGCAGTAATACACATTAACAGTCATAAAAGACCTATTACATTTTAGAGACTGATCTTAAACTGTATGCAACAAAAATCACCCCAGGTAAAGCATTTAGTAATACTACAGAAAATCAGAAAAATACAACAGAAAAACCTGATGTTCTTCATAAATGCCCTCAGTTACAGGATGTTCCCTCAAAGCTTCCCATAACACTAAACAGGGTTCATGCACATTTTTACCAATAAATTTCCATGACTTTTCCATGACTTTTCCATGCCTTTGAGGCAAATTTTCATGACCACACATTCTCTGAAACGTCTGTGTATACATGAAAAATAAGAATAAAAATCCATGTCAAAATTTACCACAGTATATTTTAACTAAAATTAATGACAAGCTATGTGGCTTGATACAAAATAAACATTTATTTAAGTAACACTGACACACCAGTAAGATGTTTACAGAATAAAATGTGTCAAACCCTGAGAACTCCATTGTCTAGCCCTAATTAACATAAATGACTGGGAGGCAACAATGTTTGAAAAATAAATAAGTAAATAAAAGTGTCCTGTAACACTGACATCAACTTCAGAAGGCAGAAGTGTCAGAGAGAAACTGTCTTTTGGAATACAAGATTTTGTAACTAAGAAGATTTTAAACTATGCCACCTATTTTCCATTAACCTAATTGAGCATTAACAGAAGATAACCTTCCCTGTTTGAATCCCCCAAAAATAATCCACACACTCAGGTCAGAGTCTGACGTTACCCCACGCAGAGAACAACATAACGTCAAGTGACTTGACTGATCTGCCCGAACATTAAAGTATTGTTGTTTAACCCTTTCGCGCGTACGGTCACACCAGTGTGATCAGCTGTTCAGGGGCCCCGCTAGAAATTTTGGGCCCTGTGAAAGAATATAATATTGGGCCACCCAAACTTAGACCACCCACCAACCTAGAAAACCCATTTGACAACCCAAAGTTTAATAATTTGTAGGCTTCATAGATTGCACTGTAAATATATTATCAACGAAATACTGCTCACCTCCTTCTCCTTCTACTGGGAGGTGGGTTGAGGAAAGGGGAGGGGGTAACAAAATAGGACACATGTACATTTAGCATTTCCACAACAGCTTTAATTCAAAATTGTATAATAATAAATACAATTATTAATACAATTTTGTATTACAGTGCTCAAAGTGGTCAAGTAGCAAGATGCTGTGTTACAACTTTTCCCAAGTCATCATCATAGAATCGGACCAAGACATTGAAAATTCTGTCCATGTTACGGTTTGTGGACTCATCAACGTTCTGTGAAAACATCTGTTTTGACAGATTGTGCGCTAAACATTGTCTAATGTGACAGGCAATGCCGTGAGTGGATAGGTTGCTGGCCTGTGTATTTGACGTGCCAAGTTTGGCGAGTGCAGTTCTGTCCTGTGATGCTGTTTTGCACAGCTCAACTAGCGCTGGCGCTATCCTGAAAGACAGGTCATGTTCCGTCACAAACGCGGACTTTATGATTGCACACCCGGTCTTGGATGGATGAAGCGGCAGCAGCTACAGTGGCCACAGCTCCCTGCAACGTTGACGTACAACGAAGAGCCCGAATAGCTGCTTTGTGTGAGGGATCTGTATCATGCCGAGACAATGCCTTTTGCCGCTTGTCCCATACTGTATTTTTTCGAACACACGGAGCAAAAGCAGGTCACGGGCTCGTTTAATTTGTGACAACATAAGCCGAACGTTTGTCCGTCATTACCGTTTTCATCTAACCAAGCCTATCGCCATTTCTTTTCACCCCCGTTCTATTGTGCTTGTGTCTGCACCAACCTTCAGAAGTTTCGCTTCTATGCTCCATCTATTTGAATGCATGCTAGCCTATTGTGCAGTAATCAACTAATACAATCCTAGTTGTAACTAGTTGCCGATTGGATAAGAACAGCGCTCTCGTGCCAGTACGTCGTCTAAACAGGCTACTATTAGTTAAAACTATTGGTCAAAACCACCACCTCAGTGATTGTTTTTAACAGAATTGCGTTCCGGTCTGATATCAGAGTTCGTATACGCCAGTAATAATTCATTGCCTGATCTAAAATCTCTGCCCGGCGCGGGGCCGGAGATCTTTAACCCATGTGTGCATGACGAGGGCGGACCTGATTAGTGAACAAGCTACTTAGCATGTATGCCAGTTATCTAGCTATAGCCAGAGTGTGCACTAGCTGGCTACAAATTCACTAAGCTATATTAATTATATTTGGACCAAAATTGCACTCATCTCATTTTCGGTGGCGATTAAGTTAACATACCAAATACTTAAGCGAAATGACACTGACACTGCACTGTAAATGAACTTAATTTGTTAGCTAGACCATCCACGCAGTGGTTAAGCCACAATAGTAGGCTAATGTTGGCTAGGTAGCTACGTGTTAATGGGCACCAAAGGAAGGTCCCTAAATAAATATACCTTTCTTTGGGAAAAAACTGTGTGACTAACTGTCGGCCCCTTTTCTCCCTCTCAGCTTTCTGTTGCCTTGCTTTTCGTTTTTGATATCCTGACTTCTTGACGACATGTCAAATCTACTGACAGTTCACCATCTGTTCTGCTTGTGAGCGCACCTACTGTAAAGCAAAGATTCTAGCGCGCTCTGTGATCGTTGCCGTAAAATGTACCTACGCAAGGCTGAACCATGCAATGAATAGAGAGAGGGGTGAAATATAAAGGCTATCCTGATAATTTTGCCAAAAATTGAGAAACAAGTTGGTTTCATTTTAAACTTTTTAATGGATGAAATTATAATTTTAATGACACTAACTTACTTATGGTGATGATGATGATAATAATAATAATAATAATAATAATAATAATAGTGTTCTATGAGGGCCCCCTGTCAGTGCTGGGCCCTTGGAATCGTCCTAACTCCCCCACTTTTTGGTGCCCCTGCAGCCGTTTAGCCATATGCCAACATCCGTGCGATTAGACCACAACATTTGAAAAATTCTAGCTAATTTTAGCTTTGAGGAAACAACGATTTAACATTTAAAAATATAGCAAATGCGGCGGTGAAAACTATGAGAATGTTAAAACGCAAATGAAAACATAACAAACTATATAACGTAACACCCGCGCTACATAGCATAAAAAAGTTACGTGTGAAAGGGTTAACCAATATAGATTTTTCTCAGTCGATCTTAACTGAAACACATATACTCTATTATACAGGTATTTGTGAAGCAAATTTCCATGACTTTTCCAAAACTTGCCGAGTTTATTTATTTTTCCAAAACTTCTCTAGGCCTGGAAATTGCTATTTTCAAATTCCATGACTTTTCCAGGTTTTTCATGACCGTACGAACCCTGACTAAATGTTACTGTGCAGAAATTAAAGGGTTTAAAACAAGTCACAGCACACTGTTGATTTTCACAACAATATGATAATCTTGTTTGAAAAATACCCACAATCTCTATGCTCTCTCACCTTCACTATGAGTGTGTCCTTTCTGGGGTCACGAACCAGGAAGTAAAAGGACTCGTCCCATTGAGGGGAAGTGGAACGGTCACACACCTTGAAAGAGAGAGAGAGGAGATTAGAGGAGGTACATCAGTTAGCCACTGCATTAATACAGTCACTGTCATCTTATACCATAAAGATACCACTTATACTGAACAGTTATGAAAGTTATCATAATAATATTTGACTTAATAATATTAATGAGATTACTGATAATATAAGTACTCTTGGAAAGTGTCACTAACTGCATATAAACTCTATACCTTCTTATTTACTTGGCTTTATTAAGAAATGTATTTCAATCTCACTTGACAGCGATTGCTTAGAACTGCTCTATGGAAGATCATACCTTGGTCCTGTAGGAGGTTCCACCAAGTGCAAGCTCCGCCCCCACCTTCGGCTCCTTCCCGCTCTTCTTCAGCTGAACACACACACATACCAAAGTGAATCCACACACAGTATCAAAGCAAGCGCGTAACTATACATATCAGTGCAATTATGAGGATAGAAAGGAACTGTGGCAATGTGAGCTCACAGGCAGGGCATGAGCACGCTCCAGGTACACAAACAGGACAGCAGCAGAGGGAACAGCCTTGTTCTGATATGACTGCTGGGTCTGGAACTGCAGCACCTGAGGATTGGACCAATCACATTCACACAACAGCCTGCTGTCAATCCACAACCTCAACTGGCAAAGGACATTCATCCTGCCAATACAGTAAGAGAAAGATGGACACTAACTGAATAGGGAGAGGACGGACTGACCTGTTCCAGTCGCACAGGGTCTAACACTGTGGGCAACCACTCCAGCACCAGGTGAACACAGCCTGACTTCACATCTTTCAGAGTGAACCACTGTAACACACACACACACACACACACACAAACACACACATACATATACACACAAACACACAGTAGATGGGGTAAGAAATGTTGTGTAATAATTGCATTTTATTTCAATATTTGACAGATAAAATTGGCAAATACTTGAACAACCACACCCTTAATGTGTCAATGACTCCCTATTAAGCACTGACACCTTTAGGAAAAAATTATGTGCATACACCTTCAACACTGATGTTTATTGGGTGGCATTTTCCTATTTATCTGAATCACAAATCATGTTTACATGGTTTCATGTACCTGAAATGGTAAAATAAAATAAAGTAAAATAAAAAGCTGTATTAGCCAATACTTCAGTAGCTAATGTTGCCTGATGCATATTTTATGAACACAGAGAGGATGAACTACGTTAAAATGAGACAGATACCCACATTCACTGTCACAGCCATTTAAGCAGGTAGGTTTACAGGGAGTACAGAGTCACAGCTGAGATGTAGTAACTTTTACTCCCTTGCGTGTAACAGTGAGTGTACCTAGCAACTGCCAAAAATCTAATCAGGGGATCTGCAGTTTTCACTGCAAGCTATGCAAAGAGGGAAGAGGAGGCAAGTGGGGTATTATCCCTGATCATTTGGACAGCCAGACAAACCTGAAATGGTACAAAACTAGAATACAACAGTCTCCAGAGGCATCTCTTCTAGGAGGGATGATACAAAATAAATGGAAGTAGGTGATTATCTGGATTGTCCTTTATATTTGACTAAAGTTCTTGTAGGTCTCTACATATGGAATAATAATGGTTTCCAGTAGGTATAGTTAAGATATAACAGTAGACTGTGTACATTGTAAGGAGGCACTGAGAGGGCAGAGCAGTTGAAATGTTACTGCACCTCTCTGGGTTGTTCTTTAATTGGTTGTCTCAAGAAGGGGAGTGGTTTACAATACAGGTGCAACTTGTATTGTAGATTCTGTAGTGCCACTTATCTCAATGTGCTTTTGTTTGTGTATAAGAGTGTATGGGAATGTACCTGTGAAATGTCCAAGTTACTTGTGTATTTAAGCATATTTATATGTGTGTATTTACCTGCTTCCTGTGTGTGTGTGTGTGTGTGTGTGTGTGTGTGTGTGTGTGTGTGTGTGTGTGTGTGTGTGTGTAACACATACTGCCCTCAAAGAAGGTGTATGTTACTCAATACATCAGTTGTGCATTGTGCATTGCCATTTAGAGGTCATATGCCAGCAAATACACAAGGTTTACACATGTATTATATCTTTGCCACCTGTTCAGAGTAAACAATGCAGAATGCTGTCTACCACATTCACACAACATTTAATCACCAATCACAAACACACAAACCTTACCTGGTCAGTGAATTGGGACATGATGATGTCTCTCAGACTGATCTTCAACCTGGAATATGAATAGCTAGTTTGTACCTTGCCTGGCCACTGAAACCTGGTCATGCAGTGCTTCTAATATTGTTGACTCCTTATGGTTTTTGCTTGTGTTGTACTCTACCTCACTTGTAAGTCGCTTTGGATAAAAGTGTCTGCCAAATGAATACATGTAAATGCGTAGTATCAACATTCCTCTACAAAAAATGTCCATGAAATATACAATGTTCACAAATGTATGGACACCAATAACTCTACATTCACCTCCCCATGAAGTCATCCTTATCCATGTCTTTATCAAACACCTCCAACTGGAACTCCTGCCCTGGTAGCTGGGTCAGAACCACCTGGGAGAGAACCAGAATGTCACTGACAAAATTCTCACATACATATCAATATAATATAAATATAAAATATAAAAATATAATGAAATTCTTGTGCTCTGACTCTCTCTGCCTTAACATGAAGGGCACACCATCACAAAACCAACAACGAAGGACACTACAGACCTACACAGACTATGTACACCTTGCACACGTAGATATGCATTATATACACAGAATACAGTACACAATAACATTATATACACAGAATACAGTATACATTATATACACATAATACAGTACACAATAACATTACATATTATACAATGATTCCTACTGAATTATTCTGTACCTCATACAGCTCATTCCAGGTGGGGTTGAGGTTCTCCTTGATCACACGGCTGCAGAAGGTCACGCCCCCCATGCGTATGTTGACATAGGGATCACTCTTCCCCTTCACCATGCCCCCCATGAGGTTGTCCTTGGCAATCAGATTCTGTGCCTCCACAAGGTGAATCCGCAGCACCCCCTACAGGATGCACAGCATTAATGCAGCCTGAATACGAGCGTGTGCAAGACACTTTCACCTGCACCCCAGCATTCTGGCATTTACAGACTCAACATTCTAGAAATCAGAGCTGAGGTCAATTCCGTTTCAAGTCAGGCAATTCCGGGAAATAACTGAAATTCAACTCATGAATTGAAAATTTCCAATCAAGTACTATGAAGACTGTTCAGTTAATAAACTGAATTTCAATTCATTTCCTCAACTGATTCAATTGAAATGGAATTGACCTCACCTCTGCTGGAGATTCAAGTGCATAGAGTGTTCCATCAGACCTCTATGAATAGTGCAAAAATGTGCCCCATCCATATGATATCTGTTCACACACATCCACTCTACCACATCATGAAGCCTTCTCAGTGATATTTGTGTAGAGCTCGTAGACCCTCTAAGTAAAGTTGTGTTAGTGCCATGTAAATTTAGTCAACCATTGGCAAGATGCTACTAACTTCAAACTGAGAGACTTTTATGTACAGACAGACAAACAGACAATGTCTCACCTCAGTGGCAAAACTGGCATCCGGGGAGGCGTGCTGAGGCAGCGTGTACAAGCTCAGAGCTGCACTGACCTCTCCAGAGTCACGGCTGCTGGAAAGGGCCTCCTTGTCTATCCACAGGACCTGAGAGCCAGAGGCATGAGCCTGAGAGAGCACCTCCCACAGCAAGGACAGCAACAAGGTTTTACCACTAGAGGGAGCAAGATGCCTACCCAAGTGGACACAGGCATTTAAATTTTCTTGTTCAGCGCTTGTTTTTGGTAAAATGGATTTGTGCAGTTTGTTCAATATTGAAAAAGCAAGCAATGGACTGCACATTGACTTTTAGAAATCTTTCCCTAATAGAAAGGAGAAGAGAGATATTAGCAACAAAAGAAAAATTGAGCCATCAAGTCAACTCAACTAGGAGCAATCCTCATCTTCCCATTCCCATCAAAACAGCACCGGACATTACAATTTTGTAAAAACATGTTCCACACACATGTAACACCTGGTGAACTCTCTACTTGTAATATCCTAGTCTTTTTATGGAAGTGGTGGTTTCAGGCTCCCAACAGAGGAAGCAGCCCCACCCTGGTCTGACGCTGTCCTGAGGAAGGCCTCATTTTGCACTTGCAGAAATGTGTGGCCTGAGATATATTTCACTTCATAGTAACAGGCCATTTGCTCAGGAGCTGGCAACCAGGGTACAGGCTCTGATCTCTCTGATCTGGACTGCTGAGCCAACAAAAAGGCAGGGCAGGTCATTCTGTCCCTTCCTGTTCCTTCCTGGCCAGAGACACACAGAGTGGCCCCTCCTCACCCACATTTTCAACAGCTCAGCCTCTGTTATGGTACCAACTGCATATGCCCTGGACAGGAGTCTCACTGCTCTCTGGCATTCCCTCTCTGTCTTCAAGAGTGTGCAGCTGTTTTTCTGTTGGTGGAGCCTTTTTCAGACATGCAGACTTTACAGTACGATCATGTGTTCCGCAGAAAGGACACTATGATCACCCACAGAGTGGACAGAAATAATCACCTACAGAAAGGACAGTATGATCATCCACAGAAAGGACAGTATGATCACCCACAGAGAAGACAGAATAATCACCCACAGAAAAGACAGTATGATCATCCACAGAAAGGACAGTATGATCACCTACAGAGAGGACAGGATGATCATCCACACAGAGGACAGTATGATCACTCACTCACCCTCAGCACCGTGTTGATGTAGATGCGGCTAGCTGGTCCAGAGCTCTCCAGCTGGAACCACTGGTCCATGGTGAGGCTGGGGCACGTGAGCAGACGGGACAGGGGGATGGACAGACTGCCCAGGGACAGGACCCGGTCCGTGTCTTTCACCTGGCAGCCAGGGAGATGGGAGAAGGACAGAGGAGGAGAGGGAAGAGTGCATTAGACAGGGATGGAAGAGAAGAGGGAGAGTGGCATAACCAGTAGCAGCGGGTGAGCTGGAAACAGGGGAAGCCCAAATATTATCTTTAAATCTATCATTACTTTCAACTTGTTCCCCTTTATCCTCCTTGATTAACAATAAAACAAATAATTCACAGAATAATCGACACTAATCGCGTAATTTCAATGAGTCATTATGCTTACGAAACAGCGCAGATTGTCTGTACTTTGTGTGCTTGCGAAAGCTACAACATGAGATTGTTTAATTAACAAGGATGGCATTCATCGATTTAAATTACGTTAAATGCTCATGACACATCACAGCTTTTGTGAGGTCTGTGCTCTAAACTTTATTGTTCATTGCACTCAACCTAACCTAAAAGTTTATTTTCAGTAATTTAAATCGATTTAACTAAATTTGGCTCCATTTTGTAATTTGAATTGTGTAACACAAGAAAGCTATAATGTGAAACATTTAAGAGAAACCTTTGAGATTACCTGCCACCTAATTATTCAAATTGCCATCCTTGTTAATGAATCTCATGCTGTACGCATGCAATAGCACACAAATTTCAGACAATCTGCAGTGTTTCGCGACCATAATGATTTATTCTAATTACGCAATTGGTATCGATTATTCTGTGAATTATTTGTTTTATTGTTAATCAAGGAGGATAAAGGGGAACAGGTTGAAAGTAATGATAGATTTAAAGATAATATTCAGGCTTCCCCCGTTTCCAGATCACCCGCCACCACTGGGAATAACAATGGAGAGAAGATGGGCCAAGACTGGAGTCATTTAAAATCAATCCAGAAACAGTCAATAATACTACCAGCAGGATAGCTACAATGGCAATCAACAGTAACAACAGAAACATTACTGTCGTGAAAAAAGTCATACAGTACATAGTCATTCACAGAAAAGTCACAGCCATTCACAGTAGCTTTGCTTGATGGGGAATGAGGGCAGCAGTTTGCCAGTGCAGGGATGCTACCTGGATGTCGATATCCTGATTACGGGGGTCTTGGATAAAGAAGGTAAAAGCGTCCTCCCACACAGGGTTATTGGTCCCATAGCAAGTCTGAAAAAGGGTACAGGAAGAGGAGTGTGTAATTATGTGGCACTGTGGTTAAGAGACCCAGTCTGAGTTAATATAACTATGTGTATACATTACATTTTCTTCCATGCATTAACATGTGCTTCCTTTTAAGTGTGGAATTAAGGTAGGAGGAGGCTCAAATGCCTAAGCATAAGCAGAATATGGTGAGCAATTAGCCATAGCGCTAGGTTGGTTCATGGGTAATGGAGTGTGTGTATGTGAGGGCCCCACCCTGCTCTCTTTCGTGACATCCTGCACAGAAAGCTGCACCATGGGACTGGGGTTCTTATTGCCCTTCTTCATCTGAAACGACACACCTGTCACACAACTACACAAATCACAATCACCGTACTGCATTCTAGTACTTATGCAATATTGCATTTCACTACACAGAAAAAACACACAACAATGACAGGTATCTAACAACTCTCTGGCAATTGAAAACGACAGCGTAGAAAGCTAACATTGGCGAGGAAGTGAAAAACAGAACTCTACCACTCTACGGTGTTATTTGAGAACATGGCAGCTCTAACGCTCCAGAGAGAGAAAACAGTCCCAGTTTAATGAAACAGGAAGCAGGGGAGTGACTCACAGGAAGCGCTTCAGCCCGGTCCAAGTACACAGCCAAGATGGCCGCAGAGGGAGGATCTGTGGTCTTACTGGACGCCGTAATGGTTTTATTTCTCTGAAGAACCTGAGAGATGGAGTGGGAGGTCTTAAGCTTTTCGATGCCACTCTGCTTTAGTGCAAAGCATTAGGTTACAATAACAAACAGTGCTAAAATTACAAAATGCAGGTTCACTTTGATTTAAAAAGCATCAAAGCATAAATATCAAAGTAAAACAGGTGGTCCCCATTTCACAACAATTCAATTTAAGACAATTAGCTTTTACAACATTATTAAAAATGCCAACAGCAATTATTTTAAGCCAAAAAAATATATTGATTTATGATGAGAGAGAGGCCGATGTGTGAAAATGAAAGAGAAAAAAAGCTGAAAGGCAACAGAGATTTTTTTCCTCTCAGCTCCTCTCTAGTTTAAGAGTAGATTCAATTCTTCTATCCTTTGTGGCATGCTGTCGCACTAGTAAATAAATTCACTTCTATGCTCACCCTGTCCTTTCAATCCTGAGCTGTCACGCATTGTGTCACAATACTGAACATTCATGCCATTCTTCATGTGAGTGTATTTAAATGTACAAACTTTAATGCAGCATTAATATCTTACGAATATTTTCCTTAAGTCCACATTAATCAAGATTTTTCTTCATATTATCCCATGCCAAGAAATGACGCACATATGTTATATATTATTGTATATTTATTTATACACTATATGGCCAAAAGTATGTGGACACCTGACCATCATCATACCTATATGAGCTTACTGGACATCCCATTCCAAAACCATGGGCATTAATATGGAGTTGCCTGCATAGGGCTCTGTGCAGGCCCCTGGAGTTCCTCCCCACCAAACTCGTCACACCATGTCTTTATGGACGTTGCTTTGTGCACAGGGTCACAGTCATGCTGGAACAGGAAAGGGCCTTCCCCAAACTGTTGCCACAAAGTTGGAAGCATACAATTGTCTGAAATGTCTTTGTATACTGTAGCATTAATGTTACCCTTCACTACAACTAAGGGGCCTAGCCCAAACCCTGAAAAACAGTCCCAGACCATTATCCCTCCTCCACCAAACTTTACAGTAGGTACTGTGCATTCCGGTAGGTAGTGCTCTCCTGGCATCCGCCAAACCCAGATCGTCCATCAGACTCCCAGATAGTGAAGCGTGATTCATCACTCCAGAGAATGCGTTTCCACTGCTCCAGAGTCCAGTGACGGCATGCTTTGCACCACTCCAGCCGTCGCTTGGCATTGTGCATAGTGATGCTGGGCTTGTGTGCAGCTGCTCTGCCATGGAAACCCATTTCATGAAGCTCCCAACGCACAGTTCTTGTGCTGATGTTGCAGCCAGAGAGTTTGGAACTCTGTAGTGAGTGATTCAACAGAGGATAGGCGGTTTTTATGTGCTACGCACTTCAGCACTTGACAGCTCCTCTCTGTAAGTTTGCGTGGTCTACCGCTTCGTGGCTGAGCTGTTGTTGCTCCTAGACGTTTCCACTTGACAATAATAGCTCTTACAGTTGACCGGGGCAGATCTAGCAGGGCAGAAATTTCACAAACTGACTTGTGGCAAAGATGGCATCCTATGACAGGCCCACTGTCACGACTCAAGGACTGCAAGGACTCAAACGTGGACCACGTAAGCTTCAGGTTCCCAGTGGCTTTATTAAAGGGTGAGACAGAATCGCAAAATAACAAACAGGCAGGGTCGAGACCAGGCAGGCAGTCCGTGGGCAAATCCGGGGGCGATAGCAGGAACAGGCAGAGTCAGGAACCAGACAGGCTGGCAATCGGGCAATCGGGGCAAGGCGGCAGGCAGAAATAAGGTCGGGGCAGCAGGCAGGGTCGAAGAACAGGTGATCTCACGAACAGAAAACGGCGGGGACGAAACAGGCACAAACACACTGCAACGAACTAGCGACGAGACAGGGACAAGCAGGGTTGTTATAGGGCTGAGCTGACGAGATGATGGGAAGCAGGTGAGCAGGCTGGCAGGTGGAGGTAATCAGGTAATCAGGCAGGCGGGGACCGGGCGGGGATCGGGGCAGGGCTGGAATGTAAGGAAAACAATAAACAAAGGCACATGGCAGACAGGGAGAACACTAAAACGACAGCTAGGGGGCAGGAGTACTGACACCCATGTTTAAAGTCACTGAGCTCTCCAGTACGACCCATTCTACTTCCAAGGTTTGTCTATGGAGATTGCATGGCTATGTGCTTGATTTCATGCACCTGTTAACAATCTGTGTGGGGCTCCCGAGTGGCTCAGTTGGTAAAAGCACTCGTTCCGCCGGGTATAGGGGTAGGTACGTTGGCAGGGGCTTTGGTCCCATTAGCAACAGCGACACCTGCTGGTCGTTCAGGCGCCTGTGGTCCACGTGCCAAAGCTGCATATGAAATGTCTTCCTCCAACTCATCTTTGTGCTAGCTTGGCTTGTGGACCGCAGAGTGAAAAGAAGCAGTGGCTGACATCACGTGTCTCGGAGGAGGGCACATGCTCTCCCTTGCTCTCCCGGATTGACAGTGGGGGTTGTGCAATGGGACTGAACACTGATGACTAATTTGGCATTCCAAAAATTCGGGGAATTGGCAATTCCAAATTGGGGAAAAAAATGGAAAAATGAGGAAAAAAAAAAACAAAACAATCGGTGTGGCTGAAACACCTGAACTCAATTATTAGGAGGGGTGTCCACTTACTTTTGACCACATAGTGTATATGTATATATTTTTAAGACATTGTGTCTTTGAGGCATTCGTATAACACTGTGCCTGGGGGAAAAAGGATTCAGTTCTCAATTATTCTATTTAAATTACACTGTTACATTATTGTTATTTAGCAGACGCTCTAATCCAGAGCGATTTACAATTTCATCCATCTATACAGGTGGAGATTTACTGAGGCACTGTGGAAGACATTCGTAATTTACCCAGAGGAAAATCAAACCAGCAACCTTTTGTTTACGAGCCCTGGTCCTTACCACTACACGACACTTTACAGGGTATCCCGCAATACACTGTGACGCAAATCAAAGCCCATCTGTAACATACGAACAGCATGAGAGTTGATAGCAACTGACCTGGTCCAGTTGGTCAGCAGAGGGCAGCAGAGAGAGCCACTCCAGTCTCAGGTGGACATGGCCTGAGCGAGCATCCTTCAGAGTGAACCACTGGGAGCATGAGAGAGGGAGTTATCATACACACACACTTCATGCCACTCAACACAGAAATATACATAAATCCCACAATCTTCAAACTCAGCAACAGCTTCTTCCATTTTTCCAGGAGGTCCCTCAGGTGGGGTGGCTCCAACTCACCTCATCCACAGCTCTGGCTTGCTTCACTATACCCAGATCCAGCTTGGTCCTGGAAGAGAGTGAAAGGGTTAAATTAGCAGGTGGGGCTTCCCCTTCTGACTCACTGATAGGACAGTAGCGGGATGGGAGTAATGACACATGGAGAGGGTCACAGAGACAGCTGTGGTACCTCCCCAGGAAGTCATCCTGGTCAGGGTCTTTGTCAAACACCTCCACCTCCAGTTCCTGTCCAGGCACTTCATGGACTATCACCTGATGCACAGGCACAGACACATAAGGACAGACACACAAGAACAGACACAAAAGCAAAGACAAAGTGGAATGAATTCTAAGACTGAAACACAGAAATGGTTTGTGTGCTGACAAACAACATGGATTCTGGATCTTGCAACTACATCCCTAACCCCTACTCTGTTTGAGATATGAAATGTATCCCATATATCTTACATTTTTTCCATATCAAATTAATGACACGAGACCCACGTCATTTGCGATTCACCATTAGCAATTCCCACTTTGAATATCTGCACCAGCTTCACTCTCATGCCAGGACAGAGTGGTGCATCAACCCATCCTTGCAAAGTCACACACAGATTTCCAGCAGAAATTTCCTTTAGAGAGCCATAAATAAGATGGCATATACATACCTTCCATGACCTCAGAAAAGGGGTAATTAGGAAAATACTTTTAACTGCTAAAGAAACATCAAATGTACCTTAAACCCAAAATGCACATTTACTGGGGCTCCCAAGTGGCTTAATCAGCTGAGGCGCTTCTTCCCACATCACACAGCTCCTGGCACCCCACGACTCGCTAAGCCACTGTCAGTCACTCAGATGGAATCAGGGAAATGTGCCTATCCTGTTTGCCATTTGCTCCTCTGGTGCCATACCAGACTTACGGTGTGAAAATGGCTGGTATTCAAGTACACCAGACCGTTGCATTTGTATCACTGCTGTACAAGTGCCACGGATGTCATTAGAGAGTTGCACCTAAAGAGCAACTGATTCCAAAAGGGCAAATACCAAAAAAAGAAAATATACAGTCCAACACATATGTATTAATGCTTACATTTTAGTCAGAGCCACTACCTTTAGCTCCTGCTGTTCATAAGTCTTCACTCTGTATGACTGAAGGTGGCTTTCGCCTGCACTAACTCCAATGAACGGATCACCTCACTGTTCCCCTCTCCTGATTTTGTCCTCCTCTGTGAACTAATCACTGCCATTCCAGGAAAGCAATTAAGGGAGAATTGAGACAGGGGCCATTCACTTTTAATGTTTATTTAAAAGGCAAATCTTCTTCACTGACTGACTGTCCATTATGTCATCTTGTCAACTTCCCATGATTTCTAGAGACTGTGTTTAAATTGATATTATAAACAATTTAAATATATATTAGTATATATATATAATCCAGTATGTGTGTGTGTGTGTATATATATATATATATATATATATATACACAGCATATATAATATTCTATTCTATTTAAGTAGTATATTTTATTTAAATAGAATATATTATAGTTACACTAGCTAAATAACACAAATTATTATGAATATACAGTGTCTTAAAGAAGTACTCAGCCCCCCAATACTGTTTTCACAATTTATTGTCTCAGATTCCAAATTTAAAATATATTAATGTAAGATTTTTCCAGATGGTCTACACAGTATTGTACATCATGACAAATCAAAAGAAACACCCAAAACCTTTGAAAAATTTAGAAAGAAAAAATACAACTAAAAGTTTGAGATTTAAAAAGTATTCATACCCTTCATAATTATGAGGCTAAGCTTGCTCAGGTGCAAGATGTTGGCTGTTTATCAATTCCAAGAACGCAAGAACGTACTTGTGTTCTTGAGAAGAACGTTCTTGCCAAGCGTCCTTGATGAGAACGGTCTTGCAAGATCGCAAGGACGGAGAACGCACGTATCAGAGATTGAGATGCTATGTGTACTTTCGTACTTGCTATTGCGCAATACCCTGGGCGCAGCTCATTTAAGCAGTGATATGACAACACTGGCATTATCAGCGCAACATTTGATAAACTTTTGTTTTAATGTGTTTGTGTATTACATTTGTGTTTTGCCATAGTATAGGCTGCTACTTTGTTCATATAAAAAAGTTATAATTTCCAATTTAGGGGAGTTTGTACTTTATTCCACTACATTAATCTATAACAGCTGCAAATACTAGTTACTTTTAGTAAAGGGTTTTGCACGCAAAACATGCAGGCAGTTCATACAAATGGTGTACCTTTTTAACTCGGAGTCAGCCAATCTAAAGAGGAAGCCATCACAGCAACTATAACCAGCCCACAAATCCTTTTAGCTCCACTTAGTGCATCAAAAGTTGAATACCTCTTTGTACTAAATTATAAGAGGACATGATATTAAATTTTTACTTTTCTTATTGCAAGTAAACGGTACCTGTAAATCAGCCGCTGAAAAAAATCCCCTCAGCAGTCACAATAAAATATTTATGTGAAGATGACTGGTAGAAGGCTGTATGGAGACTATAGCCTTGTTCATATTCATATGATCGATAAGACATTTTGAAAAGTGCAATCAACTACAAAGCCAAACAGCCGTCCCTCAAGTTACGTATGTAACGTTTTCTGTAGCCCATGCTAACTTAGCTAACGTTAACTACCGTCTCCACTGAACTGAATAACACTAGCTAACCGAAGCCCACTCCCCATGAAAGTCGGAGCAAACTTACAAATTAGCCGTTACTTATAAAAAATAAGCAAATATTCAGCAACTATACTGCCCATTTCCCGTCACATTTTTTTAGAGGCTGATTTACAGGTACCGTTTACTTGAAATAAGAAAAGTAAAAACTTACTCAGCTCTCCTGCCGTCATCCTTGCAATGACTTCTGGGATATCAGATGCGTTCTCGCTGGCCAAGTCACCAACTGATGCATCCTCGATAGGGGCGGATCAAGAACACATCCGGCCATTATAGGCGTTCTTGGTCACTTGCGTTCTTCATATTGGAACAGTACTTGGGCCATGAAAGATGACGTCAAACGAGTTCGCGAGAAGGCAAGAAGGGACAAAAACGCGGATTGATAAACAGCCGTTGTCTAACGGGGCGCTCACACTGCAGCGAATTTCGCTTCGCTCTCACTAAGTTTGTATGGGGGCGAAATTCGCCCTGGCTGGGCGAAGTCGGGGCGAATTCGCCTAGGCAGGCGAAATTGAGTTGGCGAAATCCCAACTTTATGCAAATGAGAACCACGTGAGAACCAATCAGTTCAGCGTGTGATGTGTTTGGTATGTGACGTTCTCTAGAGAGGCGGGAGTAACAAAAAAAGTCTGACCAAGATGGCGGAGGCTAAAGGCTACATGTAGCATGAAAACATGTATGATTAAAAGATGTATGGGCAACCATTTGTGTCTACATCAACACGGGTTGATGTAGACCCCTGTAAAAAACAGACCCTTGTAGATCTTCATTTAAACACTCTAAGCTAGGTGACAGGCTAACCGCTAAGGTTTTCGGACACCCCATATACACTACGCAGATTGCTAGGATAGCCAGGCTAAAGTCGGCATGAAAACATTTATATGATTTTACGATGTCTGGGTCACCTTATTGTATTCAGAACATGAACGGCAAAAAACGGTAAGTAATTAAATTGGTGGAGAGCATACACAACGCAATTTCATCATTTCATCGTCTATGCCATTTCATCACAGTTGACTGGTTGAGTTCACAAGCTAGCTGAATCGCTTGCTACAATAGCTAGCTAGCTGGCTTGCTGGCTACGTCACCGCACCACAACTACACCTGCTACAGGATAGCGAAACTGCTTGCTGTTTTTGCGACCACGCCCCCAGAGCGAAAATTCGCAGGGCGAAATTCGCGAGGTGTTTCGCCCGGCTACATCAACACGGGTTGACAGCAAACAATTTATTTCGCCAACTCAATTTCGCCTGCCTAGGCGAATTCGCCCCGACGTCGCCCAGCCAGGGCGAATTTCGCCCCCATACAAACTTCATGAGAGCGAAGCGAAATTCGCTGCAGTGTGAGCGCCCATAAGCTGCGTTTTAACCGAACGCGACGCGAAATTTCGCTTCGCTTTCCTCGTGCGGGTTTGATTGCTTGCCTGAAAAATGAACAAGCGAATTTCGCGTCACGTCACAGCAAGCATTTTTGATTACACCAACGCTGTTAGGAAGTTTGCTAGACACAATAGAAGACAGTTATCTTGCATTGCTAGCTAGCTAGTTAATTAGCATATATATACCGCACACACGCAGTTTGTCATTTCTTGTGAACTCATTTTTAAGAAGTAATGTTTCTCTAAAGTTTCAAAGCTAACGGTCAACACAACGATGGGTCCACGTTTTGAAACGTCAGCTAACGGACAATACCAATCAGCCTGAGAGTTCTGGAAAGGGGGCGTGGCTTCTAGCCCTACTTGAATGTGATTGGCATTTAAATGAAATAAATATAAATAAACTTAAGACACAAACATAAATAAGGAAATTCCGTGGGGAGTATGGCAATGTGAGAGTAGTACTAGGGGTTCTCTGTAAGGTTAAGGTCCTCTTCTAACTTGGAAAGCTTCACAGCATTCTTTTTCTTCATATATTTCAGGGATGAAAAAAAAGACACAGTTCTTTATGAAAAACATAAAAGTTAGGTCCTGACTTCAAGAATCTATTTTTATGTATTAAAAAACTTCCCTAGAATGATTATGGAATTGATTGCCAGATCATGCAAGGGATCTTTCACCATTGCACCAAATATAACATTTTCCTTTGTTAAATCAGAAAAATTTATATATTTGGACAGCCAATAATGCAAATCATCCCAAAAAGCATTAGCAAAAATACATTCATAGAATAAGTGCTCTGTAGTTTCAATATGTTCATCACAGAATGAGCAATTATTGTGGTCAAAACCAAAACGACTTATTAAAAATTCAGCAGAGGGGTATATTTCATTGAGAATCTTAAAGTGAATCTCTTTCGCTTTTGGTGCAGCAGGAAATCTGAAAAATTTCAATCTTAAGCTTTCAGCATCTTCTTTGGAGAAAAATTTTAGAATTGAGTTCCTAGATGAGGAGAACAGATACAATTCTTTAGTAAAGGTTTGCCGAATAGTGAAGTTAGGTAGTCTTGAGTTAATGAAGTTGTGACCATTCACCAAAAGCGAGGGGAGATTCTCCAATATTGCAAAACCTGTTGATGAAACAAGGATAATTTGACAGGGAGCTTTTTTAGGTCATAGTCGCATCCAAGAAGGAAACTGATGCCTCCTAGTTTCATAAAAATTTCATTGGGAATATGAAACCAAAAACTTTTTTCATGTTTTAGAAATGATCTTAACCAGTTTATCTGCATAGTGCCATTAATGCACTCAATATCAATAGACTTAAGTCCACCTTCCTCATATTCTTGAATCATAGTGCCTTTCTTTATATAGTGTGTTTTCCCTTTCCAGATATAATTGAAATTAGCCTGGTTTATGGCTTTTATTGCATTTTTGGGAAGTGATAAAGAATAAGCTGGGTAGATGAATCGGGAAATGCACTCCATTTTTGTTAGAAAAATTCAACCTATGATAGAGATTTCTCTTTGAGACCAAGAATTTAGATGAGATTTACATTTATCCAGATTATTCCAAATGTTAAGGTTATTTAAGGAGTCCTTCTCCTTAGTAATGTGTATGCCTAGGTATTTAACAGCTGCCTTAACGGGGATGTTATGAATTGTTGTTAGAGTGGAATTGAGAATAGGTAGTCATTTTAAGCCAGATGCCTTGGAAAAGAAATCTATTATTTCAAGGATTTTTTGAATTTCTTAGAAAATTCTTAGAAAAGGCTGCCTTTAAATTGCACATCTTCCTATAAAAAGAGGTAGGTAATTAAACAGTCTAATGTAAACTTAAAATATTTTTCACCCACTTATTACTCATTGAGAACAACTTAAAGTGAAACAAAATGGGTTTCTTTTTTCCTTCTCTTTTCTTTTTAACTACAATGCAGAATACAGCCTAAAACTTATTTGTAAAGTGTACAATCTTCAGACACCAGAGTTGTAAATGAGACTCTCAGGGATCTGTGATAACCCTTTTACCATCAATATAGCCCACGTGGCCTTTGTAGTAGACATTCTTTCCTGCCGCTTTGGCTTGCTCCATCTTCAGCCATGCAGCTGCACGTGCCTCTCTGTCAGCTTTGCAGAAGTCTTTTTTGAAGTATATCCCAGTTTCTTTGCAGATCTTAGAGTTTTTGGACAGCTTCCAGATAACATCAAGGTGATACCTCATGGCGAACTGGATGATAACTTGGCGGTGTCTCCCTTCTTCTCGTTTCCCAAGTCGGTGAACAGTATCCACCATTGTTTCCATGGTTAAAGCCCACTGCGGTATAATTTCCGACAAGATGCTGATAATTACGTCTCGGATCTGTTTGTTGTCTTTTTCTTTCAAGCCATGTATTTTGAGGTTCCAACATCTCTTGTACCTCTCTAACTCCGTTACTCTTTCTTCAGTTCCTTGTTTTCTTTAATAAGACAAGGCATCTCTTTTTCCATGGCTTGTATCTTAGTTTTGCACTCTTTAATGTCAGCGGCATTCATTTCCACAAGTTTAGCAACGTTAGCTACCATGATGGAGTTTTCCCTCAGCTGCTCACCAAAGTTATCAATTTTGGTGGTTAGTTTTTCTATCGCCTCGACCAGGATCGCACTTGAGATTTCTTTCGGCTCTTGAGGGTTTTTATTCTTGGTAGGTGGTGCCGGGTACTTTGTTGGAGTAGCAGGAGGATTTGTCCTCTTCTTAATAGCGTTGCTGACTGAAGTTTCCATCAGTGCGTAGTCGTGGTCATTCATGTTTGTTTGGCTCAAGGCTAAAGCTGGCCTAGCTTCAGCTTTCCCACTTGGCATATTCAGTCAAAGTACTTAATTAAGGGAGCTGTTTGCACTTTACAACGGCTCGTGTGCTTTCCTGAAGATCCACTTTACTGTTTAAAGGTTGTCTGACTATTGACATAAAGTTTAATAAGTAAATTTCGGGGCAATTGAATGCGAGCTTACAAGAAGCAGCTTGTCTGGTCCGCCATCTTGCCAGACTCCGGAAAAACGCACTTAAACACACCTTATTCCTAGCTCCCATGATACCTTGCGTGAATTATGGGCGCGACTTCCGCTTTGTTACACCTATGAACCAGAACCGGTGTTTGTGTGCGATAGCAAAATAACAAACTGTAGGGATACACCGATTGTGAAATTCTGGGCCGATACCGATGTTTAAAATAACAATTTGGCCGATAGGCGATGCCGAGACCTGGCACACATAGCTAGCTAGCTAGCTAACGATAATCTTAATTTGGTAGCTAGCTAACAGTACTAAAGTTGTCAGAACAGGTTGCTTGCAGTGTCTGTGGTAAAATTAACTATTTGGTCAGAAGAGACGTGATGAGGCTTTATTAGCTAGCTAGCTCTTAGTAATATGACAGCTGCGCAAACTGCGTGAAAGCCAAATTAGTTAGCAAGCTATCTTGCATTCTACGTTGTTTTTATTGTAACTAGCTAGCTGTGTGTTTGTTTGCAAGGTGATATTTGTGTTTGTCAGTGGAATGTGATAGTAACTAGCTAGTTACGTTTATTGTTTTGTTTGCATTCTAGCTAGCTAGCTATATTTGTCTTTGTAAGGTGGTATTTGTACTTTTCAGCTGAATGTGCAAGTAGCTAGCTAGCTAATTTGGCTTTCACGCACTTTGCTAGCTATCAAACCAATACAGCTTCATCATGTCTCTTATGAACAAATAGTTAATTTTAACATTTGTACTGCAAGCCAAGGTATTGACTTCCGATCTTAAGTACCGTTTGCTAGCTAGCTAGCAACTTAACGTTAGTTAGCTAACTAGCTAGCATTAAGTGCACCAGTTCATTCATTCATTAGTGGATATAACTTTAAATCCAGCAGCTGTATCTCTTTTGAATTCTTTCAGGGATCTTTGCAGACCCATCTGGCCATTTTTGTTTTATTTCTTCAAAAGGTAGATACAGACACACGTCAAACTTTTGGTCCACTTTGCCATAGATGACAGACTCATTTTCATTGTTAGAAACATTGCTTTTATTGTACTATGAATTAGACATATATATTATTAAATATATTTATATCAACCAGGTGGTCGTTCGTAGCCCAACCACAAAGTGGGATGTGGGTTTGCCTCCGTTGGTTTCTTGTCAACAAAGCGACAAGAGTTTAAGTTTAGGTTCGTCTCGATTCATCATCTTTTGGCAGGCGATGGAAAGTCTGCAACTGATGACAGCTACAGTCCCTCTTTGTTTTTGGCATATGATCAAAGCATTGTTGTTGAAGCCACACATTTAGCTTATAGCCTGGTTATTAGTACAGCCGCGAACGGCGCAACATGTACCTGAGCTCCGTAATGCCATTTCAGGCAACACTAATGACACAGAAAGAAATATATTCCCCCAAAAAGCAATATATGTAACACTATATACCGTAAACCTTCCAATAATAGCCGAGTTTCCAATAAATGCAGGCCTCTTGTAATCGCTGGTATGCATGACCCTTTCAGTGAGCCTGCCTCAAATAAAAGCTGGGGAAAATTATATTTATTTTTCCTGACTATAAAACAAAAGAGCAGTGGGTTAA